>JAJPUD010002417.1:109666-196731 GCA_023553655.1 Myrmecobius fasciatus
AGAGAGAGAGAGAGAGAGAGAGAGAGAGAGAGAGAGAGAGAAGACAATAAGTTTTAAACTAAAGGTCAATGAGCTTGACTCCACTTCCTTCCCTTGGACTAAAAGAAATCAGCTTTGTTGGTAGAAGATATGACAAGCACAGACATAGTAGTTGACCCTAAAAAGATTTATGAGGTTTCGATGAACCAAAAGTTCTACAGGAGTGAGCAGTGGGATGAGGTGGCCAACAAAGTGAATGTGATATATTGGACTACTTGCCATTTAGGGGAGGGCGTGGGGGGAAAGAGGGAAAATTGGAACACAAGGTTTTGCAAGGGTTAATGTTAAAGAATTGTCCACACTTATGTTTTGAAAAATAAAAAGCTTTAATAAAAAAAAGTGAATGTGATTTAGGGCTACAGAAGAGGTTTCTAGCTTCCAGGAATAAGATGGCAGAGATTCTATGATGTTTTAAGGGCATTCCTTCCATGGATACAGGACCGGAGGCTACTGAGGTTCCCTTCCAGCTCTCAGATTGAGGGATTCAGTGTGACAAGCTTTTTGTCATCACACCCATGCCCAGAAC
Organism: Myrmecobius fasciatus; assembly: GCA_023553655.1. Classification (NCBI taxonomy): domain Eukaryota; kingdom Metazoa; phylum Chordata; class Mammalia; order Dasyuromorphia; family Myrmecobiidae; genus Myrmecobius; species Myrmecobius fasciatus. The sequence continues at coordinate 110,232 of JAJPUD010002417.1, forward strand.
GCTCTGCTTCCTCCTTTCTGCTTCAGCACTCTCCTATCCTCAGCACTTAGCACAGTGCCTGGCTTATTTTTTTGTTGTTCAGCAACTGTCATTTGTGACTCCATTTTCTGCAACATGTTTCTGTCATATGATTGATCCTCAGACTCCTTATGGATGCCAGGCTGGCCCAAATGAAATTGCAGTCCTTGATTCCAGATGGCCGCTTCTTGCCCAGCCTGGACCAACTTGGGAAGAGAAAGAAGGGAGGGGAGTGTGTTCTAGCTGGAAAAGAAAAGCGGATGCTTTAGAACGCTTTCCAGAAGAAAGGGAAAGGGCATTTATTAAGCACTCTGTGCCAGGTATTGTTCTCATTGCTTTTCAGACATTATCTCATTTGATAATTTTCAATTGATAATTCAAATTTTCAATTTGATAATTGTCAGATTTTGTGGGTTTTTTCCCTTCCTTTGACAGATGTGGGGGATGTGGAAAGGAGTTAATTCCTCCTTACACTCCCATCCCTAGTCTCAGGTGTTGTAATCATAGAAGGGGAAGGGCAGAAAACTGAGGAAACAAAGTATAAATATATCCTAAGAAATACAAAGATGGGTTTTTTTTCCCATCAGCCCTTTGCAAAACTGAAGGGAAGCCTGCCATTTATGCCCCTGGTGGCCTTGAAAATGCCAAGCTTGCCAAATCTGGACTCATTAGAGGCAAGAAGCAATATTGTGGAGTGGGATACTTCATGTAGGAAGGAGGGGACTTCTCTCCACCTTCACTTATTTCTCCTCCCACCCTTCTCAGCCATGCCACCTTGTAGCAGAAATACTTGCCTAGTGTTATACAGAGAGAAGAGCCTTGGCCATTGGGAGCTGAGGAGCAGAGAGGAGCCTGGGAGAGATGCTGTCCTGGAGGGGAGGAGCGAGAGGATGTGAGAGCATCCCAATTTGTGATTTGTGATATGAGAGCGGAGAGCACCAAAACAGGCCTTTGAAACAGCCACAGATGGCACTGCCCTCCAGAACTCCCACCAGGCACGTGGTATGAGAAGTCTGCTTCCAATGACTAGCAGTCACATGTCAGGTTCTATGGGAAGAGCTAAGAAATAAGCATGATGTTGAGAGGCGGAAATGGTTATGGGAGGATCTAAGTGGTGATCTTGCCTGAGAAAGGCCAGGAACTGTCCCAACTCAATGTCCTGACCATCCCTTTCCTCTTCAGAGCCCCAGAGCTGATGCTCCAACCTCCTGCCTCAGTGACATTGAAGACACTTGGGTTTAACTCTTAATCTACTTGTTCAAGTCTCACCCACTGACATTCAGGGCTGAGTCATTTGGCGGTAAGGGTTGTCACTGTGGGTATGGGAACCCCTTTGCTTTTTCCCTCCAATGGAGCAGAGACTTTCAGGAGCCTTCCAGGATGAGGTTTCCAGAGCTCTCAAGAAAGATGGTGCCATTGTCAGGATCTTCTATCCCATCGCCTGGCAGCAGTGAACTTTTCCAAGGGGTTATTGCTAATGATCAACGATCAGGGAGGGCAGCTGATACTTCCTCAGGCCACCAGCAAAGACCAAAGAGCTCAGCCACGAGGTCAGGTTGACCCAACCTGACAAAAGTCTTGGCAAAGATCCTGCTTGAGACACAGAGCTCCAGTTGTCTAAAGATCTGCTTAATGGACTCATCTGAGCTCAGAGCCTTCCTGTCATTTGCCCCTGATCTCTCATTAACTAGGAGGGCACCAGCTTTGAGGTCTTAAGCCACATCAAGGAAAGTGTTTGGGCCCAAAGGCAACTGCCTTCCTGACTCTTCTGGGATAACAACAAGAAGATGTTTGGTTTCTTCAGTTAAATAGAATAAAGATTAATCAATATGGTACAGAGGTTAACACGGAACTTCAGATTAAAGAGGGTTAAAAGATGATTATTTCAAACAAAGAGGGGTATGCTTGGTAAAATATTGACTCTTCATAACTCAGCATCTGTTTCAATACTTGAACAGATTAGGGCAAGGTCTTTAGGGACAAGAGGGAGGGAAACCAGACTCGCCAGATACTCTCAGCTGGGGTAAATTCTGAGTTCAAATCCAGCCCCAGACACTGATTGTGTCCCCTTTGGCAAGCTGCTTCATTTTGGTCTGCCTCAGTTTTCTCATCTGTGAAATGGGCATAATCGCACTTACGTGTGACGTACTATAGGTATTATTGTCCTCTTTTACAGATGAAGAAACTGAGACTGAGAATGGTGGAGGGATAACAATAATGGAGAAGTCTACCATCTTCCTGGAATGTGTACCAAAAACACAGAAGAGAATTTCCCAACAGTCTTCAAGACAAATGACCCCAACTTCCTAATGGTGAGATCCATGATGGGACTATGAATAGTGCTCCAGTGGTGAAGAGTACAAAGACTTGGACAAGGAAAAGAAGAACAGAACAGAAATTTGTTTCCCTACAGTAAAAGATAAAGCCCCATGAAGAAACTCCACAAACTACAGGGAGATATCTCCGGAGGGTTGTTCAATCAGGACTCAAGGTCCCCCATGGGTATACATGTAAAAATCTAGAACTCCTGTTTCCTCACAGATGGATTTTTCTTTTCTTTTCTTTTTTTAGAGTAATAAAGCTTTTTTTTTTATTAAAGCTTTTTATTTGCAAAACATATGCATAGGTAATTTTTCAACATTGACCTTTGCAAAGCTTTCTGTTCCAAATTTTTCCCTCCTACCCCCCACCTCCTCCCCTAGATAACAGGAAGTTTAATACATGTTAATTATGTTAAAATATTTGACAGATGGAATATGTATATATATATATATATATATATATTTATATAGTCACCTGCTGTACAGGGAAAAAAAAAACCTGGAAAACATAATGTAAGCAAACATCAATAGAGAGTGTGAAAATGCTATGTTGTGGTCCAAACTCAGTTCCCACAGGCCTCTCCCTGGGTGTAGATGGCTTTCTTCATCACTAAACAATTGGAACTGGTTTGAAACATCTCATTATTGAAGAGAACCATGCCCATCAGAATTGATCATCAATATAATATTGTTGTTGCCGTACAATGATCTCCTGATTCTGCTCATTTCACTCAGCATCTGTTCCTGTAAGTCTCTCCAGGCCTCTCTGAAATCCTCCTGCTGGTCGTTTCTTACAGAGCAATAATATTCCATGACATTCATAGACCATAATTTATTCAGCCACTCTCCAATTGATGGGCATCCATTCAGTTTCCAGTTTCTTGCCACTACAAAAAGGGCTGCCACAAACATTCTTGCACATGTGGGGCCCTTTCGCTCCTCTAAGATCTCTTTGGGATATAGGCCCAGTAGAAACACTGCTGGGTCAAAGGGTGTGCACAGTTTGATAACTTTTTGAGCATAGTTACAGATTGCTCTCCAGAATGGCTGGATCCATTCACAGTTCCACCAACAATGTATCAGTGTCCCAGTTTTCCCACATCTCCTCCAACATTATCCTTTCCTTTCATCTTAGCCAATCTGACAGATATGTAGTGGTATCTCAGAGTTGTCTTAATTTGCATTTCTCTGATCAATAGTGATTTGGATCTTAGCTGTTGATTATGATATCCAGCTGGGTGGATAGTCCTAGGCCACTTCCTCTTGCCCTATCCTTTTTAATTTAAAACCCTTTTGATAAATTTTCAAGATGTATTCTTACAATTGTTTTTTACTTGTGAGTTAGACAATCAACATTTTTAAAGTGCTTTCTACAGTGTTAAACACTGGAGATACAAAGAGGCAAAAGGCAGTTCCTGTCCTGAAGGAGCCCACAATCTAATGAGAGAGAGACGGCAAGGGAACAACTCTGGGCAAGCAAACTATAGACAGGATGAATAGGAGAGCAAGGGTTAGTTTATACCTATCAGATTTTTGGAAAGGGAGGAATTTATGACCAAAGAAGAACTAGTTTTTTTTTTCTTGTAGATCCGATTTTTCTTGCACAGCAAAATAACTGTAAAAATATGTATACACATATTCAATTTGTCATGTATTTTAACATAATTAACATGTATCAGACTTCCTGGCATCTAGGGGAGGGGGTGAGGGGAAGGAGAGAAAAATTTGTAACAGAAAGCTTTGCAAGGGTCAATGTTGAAAAATTCCCCATGCATATGTTTTGCAAATAAAAAGCTTAAATAAAAAAAAAGAAAAAGAATTCATTTGGATTTGGTTGCCTTCCAGTGTGATTGTCATTTCTCTTAATGTCTTCATTTTATGTATTGCTGACCTAGTCTTGCCGACTAGCCAAATTTGCATTTGGTTAATGCAAATCTTCCCATTTTTTCTGAATCCCTCCTTTTTTGATATTTCTTGCACTGCCCAGTTCCTCTGCACAGACCCAGGCTCCCACACAGACAGTACTGTAGAGGCTGTATTGGGCCAGTGTTTGCCCTGTCCATTTCACAAAGGTGACTTTTGATCTTGATCGATTTTTCAGGAAAGGTCAATCAGAGAAGGCAGGCAGTGAAACCCAGCAGAGAGATGGCTAGTTGCCTTATGATCCTCCTGCCAAGCCATGCGGAGAGTGCAAAATGGGTGTCTAGCCTCTCTGTTGATAAGGACAGCAAGAGAAAAGAATTGGCGGCTGATCACAAATCAGAATGAGAAAGCCACGAAAGCACACACACAAGGGCTTAATAAAAATATTAATAATAAAGGCTATTATTTTTATAGTGCTTTAAGATTTGTGAAGCACTTTGCAGAAAAAAAATCTCATTTGATCCTCATAATAGCCCTGAGAGTAGGTGCTATTATAATCATTTTAAAGATGAGGAAACTGAGGCAGACATGGGTTAAGTAATTTGCTGAGGTCACAAGCTAAGAAGCATTTGTGGTTTCCTTAGATCTTCCTGACTCCACATTCATCATTGAGCCACTTAGCCTCCCAAGTTCTGAGAGCGAGAGAAAGAGAGAGAGAGAGAGAGAGAGAGAGAGAGAGAGAGAGAGAGAGAGATGGGTATATTTTGCACAGAGAGGGACGTAGGTGAAGGCAAAAGAGATTGAGAAAGTGAATCATACAGAGAAGAGGAAAATCACAACTGAATTATGTCAGGAAAGCCTTGGTGGGACAGAATATTCAGGAGGAGGGAGTACTCAATATACTTTAGAGAGGTCAAGGAGGATGAAGACTCAGAAGGTTCATGAAGAGACCATTGGGAATCTTGGTGATTAAACTGCCCATCCACCCAACCTTAATCACAACCCAGTGAGCCCAATACAACAGGTATGATCATCCCCATTTTAGAATTGAAGAAACTGAATCTCAGAGTGTTCGACTGCCTTAATCATGGCCACCTAGCCAGTAACGCTCAGTGGGGGAACTCCGACACAGTTTACCCTGCCCTCGGGTCCAGCCGTCCCACCATCACATTTCCTGTGACTGTCCCAAGATCTGTCAAAGTTTGCCCATAATACATTCCATTTGGCTCTCAACTAACTCAGCCATGTCAGAGCTACCCAGCTGCAATCTGAAGTTGATTTTTAACCATGCATTTTATAAACTGATCTTTGGCACATTTAACCCTGAAAACCGGCACTATTCTGTCTCTCATTGAGAGTGAAAACATTTCTCTTTCTTGGAAGTTCCTGGATCTGTTTTTACAAGTCTCCCTGTCCCTACTTAGAACTCCATATGCAGGTGGAAGCTCTATTAGGGATCCTCTGGGCATAGATGGGTATTTAAGTGCCCAAGCTTGGTGCTGATGCCTCCTTCCAGCTAGATACCAATTCTGTGCCAGTTTTTCTTCATCAATGGTTTGAGGCAGCCCCAGCTGTCCATAGACCTGAGAACACTGCGGGTCTGTACCGCTTCATTAAAGTGAGGAGGAAGGTTCTGGGGGACGTATCCTCACTGGTCTAAAAAAGACATCCCCTGTCGCAGTCAAATTCTACTTTCTTAGCAATTCTCTGAAGAAAAGTTCTTCTTGGGGCTAGCATCCCAGTGCCGATGGCCTTTGAGGATCTCCTACCTGAAGTTGGAGACCAGGGAAGATTCCAGATCCTTCAGGCCCTGACTTTTGCCCTCCCTATAATATTTCTAGGTTCCCATTTTCTGATAGAGAACATCACTGCTTTTGTCCCTGCCCATCGCTGCTGGGTTCACTTCCTTGACAATACCTCGGCTTTGCTCAATGTGAGTGAGAACCTCAATTCTAGTTCCCTACTAAAGCTTTTCATCCCCCCGGATGCCAATGGGAAGTTAGAGAGATGTCGCCGATTCTCCTGGCCACGGTGGCAGCCCTTGCCCCCCAATGTCACAGGACAAAACCTGAGCCAGCTGGAGTTGGAACCATGTGTGGATGGCTGGGTTTATGACCAAAGCATCTTCACTTCTTCCATTGTGTCTGAGGTAAGAGGTTCTTTCTTGTGCCCCATTCCCACACCAGGGAGATTTTCTTTTTCTTTTTAAATGGTCATTCTGATTTGGAGTTTGATTCCCTTGGTGAAGAACAGAATCAGATTTTTCTCTTCTGTCGCCTCTCCAATTTACAGCTCCCTTTGTGATAAAAATTAGTGAAGGATCCATTGATTAGACTGTCAAATGTCAAATCAACAATGTCAAATGTCAAATCAACAATGGCAGAGAGAGTTATTCTGCAGATTTTTCTTTATTCTCAAAGTACTGATTCATTTGCATGGGAAAAAAGTCAGAGAACTGAGAACTTATATAAAATATGGAACACGTGAGCAGTATGGGGACAATGGAATTGTACCAAAAGTAGGAGGGGAGGATCAGGATGAGGATCGAATCAGAAGGGGAAAAATAAGGCTGTCTGCAATCAAGAAGATCAGGGCCAAAACGAGCTTGAAATTGATGCCCCAAGCTTGACTGTAGGATTGTCTGATGGCAGTTTCCTCTTCTTAACATAATGGGGCAAGAATTCTGAGCCAGAATTTCCCAACATAGCCTTTCTCTTTATCATAATGGCAGCAAGAGTCCTGACCCCCAGTTCTCTTTCCTCACTTTAAGATCTGATGCTCTCATCTTCTCTTTCAGTGGAACCTGGTGTGTGACTCCCAGACACTGAGGTCCTTGTCTCAGATGCTATTCTTAACTGGGATTCTGATGGGATTTCTCATATCGGGATATCTCTCAGACAAGTGAGTTTGCCCTGGACACCAATGTTTCTGAAACTGAGGGAGCCTAGGGCCATAGAGCTAAAAGTCTGAAGATAATGATATAGATCATGATATAGTCACTCACGTGACTAAGAAGGAAACCAAGTATTTAGAGTATGATGCAGCTTGGGCATGAACTCAACTAGAATTTCTGGAAGAAGGGAAGCAAGAGTTTTAAAAGAGTGGGAAAATATTTTAATAAATGAAACAAAAGTGCTTGAGGGGAAAAACTGAAAAAGAAATAAGAGCAGTAGAAGAAGAAATTGAAAAGCCAATCAACAGTTTGGGAGATAAACAGAATGGAAGGGATGTATTAGAGGGAGGGGAAATTAAGGAAAAGATTAATACTATGTACAAAAAATATCTGTCTCTTTTTGAGGTGACAGAGAATGGGAATCTGGAAAGTGGGTCCATAAATTTGGGAAGGGCTGAGCAAGTTCTGGTCTATAAATACAAAAGTGCTGAACTCTTCTTATTGTAAGGAGCAACCAGAATTCTGAGGTCTAGTGATAATACTTGATACTTACCTCCTGATGGAGAAGTGAAGGACTCACATTGCAGAATGAGACCAATTGTTTTTTCGACATGGCCAATGTGGAAATTTGTTTAGATTGACTATACACGTTGGGCTTTATTTTTCTCATGATCTTAATTCAGGGATGAGGGAGGATGTGGGAAATGGGAAGGTGAAAAGATAATTGAATTAAACAAAATTCTTTTTCTAAAAAATGATAAGGAAATTTGGAAGAGGAAAAACTTTGGGGGTAATAATAATATGTTCAGTTTGGAATATGTTGAGTTTATGATACTCCTAGTTTGAGATGTGATGCTAGAAGTCAGGAGAGAGATAAGGCTTTGAAAATTGAGATTTGCACACAGATTATCCTTGATGGGGGCTGATGAGATCACCAAATACAATAGTATAGATAGAGAAGACACAATCTTGGGGGGTACCATGGTGAATGGCTGTGACCTGGATGAAGATAAAGCAAAGACTGAGGTGGAATAATCAGTCAGGTAGAAGGAAAATCAGGAAAAAAGTAGTATCTATAAACCTAGAGAGGAAAGAATATCAAGGAGGAGAGATCCATGGTACCCAAACCTGTAGAGAGACTAAGGAGAATGAGGATCGAAGAAGAAGCCATGGGACTGGGCAGTGAAGAGGAGAGAGCAATGTTTCATTGAAATGATGATGTCAGAATACAGATTGTAGAGTGAAGAAAAAAGGGAAAGGAAAGAAAATGGAGGCATCCGTTGGATGTAGACCTTCTCAAAGATTTTAGCCATGAAAGGGAGAGAGATCTGGCCTGTGAACTCTTAGATGTTAGGTCTTGGACACCATCCTGCCCTCATCATATAGAGAATGAAGATTTGTTTGTAGGTAACAGGAAAGGGAGGATTAAAGATAAAGAGGGAGTGGGATCAGAGGAGGAATCAATCTGCTGAAGGGAATCTATACAATCTCCTTATTTAATAGCTGGAAATGTTAAATGAGCCCTCTGGTTCTCCCAGAATGTGGGTAATAAGTAACAGAATTTTAAAAAAAAGTACCAGAATTTGAACTCAGCTCATATGACTCCAAAATTAGACTATACTGATAGGTTTGTTTGTTTGTTTGTTTTGGTTTGTTTGTTTTGTTTTGTTTTGTTTTGTTTTTTTTTTTGCTCCTGGGAAAAGTTTAAAGATTAAACTCATTCAAAGATTTTTGCATTTCAAACAAGTATTGAAATGTGAAACTGTATGTACTAGAAATTGGGGAACAATGACACTTGTGACTTTCATCATCTCTTCTTTGACATACACTTACTTGTAAGGGGAGGGATTAATTCAATGGTCAGTCTCCTATCCTGGCCCACCTAGAGATGCCATATGCTCCAACAAGGTGCTATATGCCCGATATCTTCATCAAGGGAGAAAACTTCTGAGGAATCAATCAATCACTCAAAGAGACAACCTGCACGTGAAAAAGTTCCCAATCCATTTGGAAGGAATAGAAACCACTGGGTGGAATGAGATTATGCTACAGGGGCAGCTATGGGACTACAGTAAATAGAGTGCTGGGCCTCTGGTCAAGAGAACTTGAGTTCACATCCTGCCTCAGACACTCACTGGACAAGTGATCTTGAACATGTCCCTTAATTTTTGTCTGCCTCATTTTCCTCAGTTGGACAATAGGAAAATAAACAATATTTAGCCCACATTGTTATTGAGAGGATCAAGAGAAATTATATTCGTAAAGCTCTTGCACAACACCTGGATATCATAGGTGCTTCAAAATGTTTAGTCCTATCCCACTCCCACCCCACATCCATCTTCTAACTCTCCAGAGCCAGCCTCCTAGCATGTAGAGGAATAATGAAAAGGTCTCAGGGCTTTTTGCTCAGTTCTTCAGATAGAGATGGAACTGCTGGCCATTCTTGATGGCTATAACACATGACCTTCAAGAACCATACTATCAGGAAGGAAAGAGCCCTGCCCCTAGCTCTGAGGATCTGGCTTTAGATACTATATCTGACCAGGTCTGGGGGTTCTTGAGCCCCCAGTTTCTTCCCCTTTCAAAGGAGGAGATTGGACCAGATGGCCTTGAAGGCCCCTTCCACACCCATATCCATGATCCCATGATCATTGTTGGAGAATCTTTCACTTAGTAGGAGCTAAATAATCATTTGTTGTTTAATTTAACTGGATTTGATTGAACGGAAAGCTAAACTGAACCCAGTCACTGGCAGAGTCTGTGCTCTGGGTCCTGGCAAAGGAAGACATGGGGGGAGAAAGGTGAATGAATAGCCCTGAAGACCAGAGGGTCAACAGGGAGTGTGTTGGGGGAGAGATGACATTATGATTCTGCCCTGACTTTACTGCCCTGACTGGAGGACTCACAGCCGTGTGGTTTCCTATGATGTAGGTTGGGGCGAAAACGGATACTGTCTCCAATTTACCTCTTGTTGGCTGTGTCCAGCACCGGGGCTGCCTTTGCCCAGGGAATGCTAGTTTACAGTTGCTTTCGCTTCCTGATTGGATTTTTCATGTCAGGAATCTTAATTTGCAGTGGCTCACTTGGTAAGTCTTCTCGGTGAGGTTTCATCAACATTTTCACCTGTTCTTTGAGATCCCCTCTGTGTCTCCAATTCGTCCTGTGCTGGGCTTTCCTTTCAGTCATGGAATGGACCACCACCCAGCACCGACCCCCACTAGCTGTCTTGATAAGCTTATGGGTCAGCCTGGGGCATCTGTTTACTGGGATCCTGACCTATGGCATCCACGAATGGCGCAAACTCCAGCTGGTAGTGTCTGCTCCCTTCTTCTTCTTCTTCCTGGCCAACTGGTAAGTGCCCCCAGGTTCTCTCCGCCCCCCTCTCTCTTACACAGATGCTGCAGATAAAAAATGAAGACTCCCAAGTTTCTTTATATATATGTATATATGTAAATATATATACATATATATATATATATATATATATATATATATATGAAAGCACATTTCAAGGTGTTTCATTTCTTAATGATAGTTTCCCATAATGGACCTGGGTGCCAGTAAGGAGTTCAAACCTGTATCTGTTTGAGATAGATCATATATCTTCATCAAATCATCTGTAGGTTATAAGAAATAAAGAGAATCCCATTAAAGTTATTAGTGATGGACAGACTTTTCCCAAAGTATCAAGAAGAATATTCAAAGGCACAAGAGGTAAGACAGAAAAAAATCATTACCTTCATAATGTAATGTAATATATTCAAATCTTTATTTATTATTGGTTTATATTATTTATTATCACCCCTTATTAGGTGAGTAACTTTGAACAAATCATTTACTCGCCCCAGATCCCGGTTTCTTCCTCTGCAAAATGAATGGGTCAGCCTAAGTGACCTTTAGGATCTCTTCTAGAGCTAGAGACAGGTAGCTGGCACAAGGGACAGAATGCCAAGCCTAGAATCAGGAAGACATCTTCATGAGCTCAAATCAGGCTTCAGCCACTTACTAGCTGTGTGACCTTGGATGTCATTTTACACAGTTTGCCTCATTACTCTCTATAAATGAGATAGAGAAGGAAATCTTGAGCTACTCTAGTGTCCCCAAGAAAACTCCAAATGGGGTCATGAAGAGTCAGAACATCCCATTGGAGAAGAAAGAGGATCTTTAATAGACTAGAAGGCTTTTAAGCATTTCTCACAAAAAGAATAGAAACAGAGAAGAATATGTTTTACGTATACATGTGTATGTAAATGTGTGAGTATACATATATGTATATATATACAATTTATATATACATTTATGTATATACAAAATATATGGATGCTTCATATGTATATACATGTATGAAAACATACACATATATGTTTATATATTGTTTCTCCATTAGAATGTTAGCTCCTTGCACTGTTTTTGCCTTTTCTCTGTATCTCCAACATTATAGCCCAGTATCTGGTATACAGCAAGCATTTATTAAATATTTATTGATTTATTTAAGATAAAGATGAAAAGAATTACATTTTTAAAAAGGCTTCTGTCTTCTCCAGCTTCTCTCCAGCTATAATGAAAAAGTCTCTTCAATTTCTCTCCAGCCCGTCTACTTAATAATCTTTCTCTAAACTAACTCCTCCACACCTTTAAAGCTTCTTTAAAATGCTTCTTCCTAAAATAACAGTTGAGTCAGTATTTTCTTGTCCTTTTAGTTCTGTCCTCTCCTTAGTTTATCTCACAAGTCCTCCTGGATCCAAGTTGAAATTATAAATTATGTTTTCCCTGACTCCATAGAGAGAACCATTTCATAAAATGTCAGCTGCAGCTATAACTATGTATTACCTCCTCTGATGTTAAAGAGCCAGTTACAGTTTCCACAGACTGTGTAGGAGAAACTTTTGAAATGGCCTCCCATGAATACTTGATAGACTGTCCAGAAATAGCCTGGGAAGGCTTTCTCTCTGGCAACATGGAGCGCACTGTTGATACCCATGCACAATGCAGGCTGCCCACAGGTTATCCTTCACATAAGCTGCTTAAATTTCCCAGAGACACCTTTTAGAGCAGCTCTTCAGTCTAGACCCACAGAGAATTTCTCCGTAGCTCTCTGAGGGACTCACAATTTCAATTCTTCAGACATTTTGGAAGTCCTTATTTTGTATGGTAGCATGTGAAGAAAATTATATTAAAGAAATTAGGTAACAGAAGAGGAAATAGAATATCTAAATAGACCTATGTTAGAAAAATATATTAGAGAGAGGCAGCTAGGTGGCACAGTGGATAGAGCACCAGCCCTGAAGTCAGGAGGACCTGAGTTCAAATCTGATCTCAGACACTTAACATTCCCTAGCTGGGTGACCCTGGGCAAGTCACTTAACTTCAATTGTCTCAGCAAAAAGAAAAAAAATATATATTGAACAGACTATAAATGAGCTTCCTTTTAAAAAGCACCAGGACCAGTTAAATTTGCAAGTGAATTCTACCAAACGTTTCCTCCCTGAGGCAATTGGAGTTAAGTGACTTGTCCAGGGTCACACAGCTAGGAAATGTTAAATGTCTGAGACCAGATTTGAATGCAGGTCCTCCTTACTTCAAGGTTGGTTCTCTATCTACTGTGCCACCTAGCTGCCCCTCTACCAAACTTTTAAAGATCAAGTAATTCCAATATTAAATAAATATTTAGAATAATAGAAAAAAGGAATCCCATCAAAGTCCTTTTATGAAATGAATATGGTGTTAATATTGTAGACCAATTTCATTGATAAATATAGATGCAAAAATTCTAAATAAAATACTAGTTAATTTACTACAACAATATATCACAAAAATTATACATTGTGACCAAGTGGGATTCATACCAGGATTACAGAGATGATTTAACAGATTATTAATGTAATTCATTATATCAATAGTAAAAGAAATAAAAATCATGTGATTACATCAATAGGTGCCAAAAAGCTTTTTATAAAATATAACACTTATTTCTATTTAAAAGAACCATACTTGAAAGCACAGTTTGAAGTGGATTTTTCCTTAAAATGGCAAGTGGCATTTGCCTAAAACCATTAGCAGGAGGGGAAAAGCTTGGAACAACAACAAAAAAAGTTTTGCAAAGGTCAATGTAGAAAAATCACTCTTAAGTTTTGTAAATAAAAAGCTTTTAATAAAAAAATAAAAAATAAAACCATTAGCAAACATAATTTATAATGGGTTTAAGTTAGACACCTCAATAAGATCAGCAGTAAAATGAGGGCATTTATTATCACTGATTTTATTCAATATTATATCAGAAATGATATAGTAAGTATCAATAAGGAAAAAGATGAAATTGAAGGAATCAGAATGGGCAATGAGATAATTTTTCTTTTGCAAATAATATGATGACATACTTAAAAAAATACTAGGGATTCAACCAAAAAGTTAGAGGAAACATTATTTTTAGCAGAGTAAAAGGATATAAATAAACCCACACATATCATCAGTACACATAGATATCACATAAAACTCTGCAAGATAGATAGTAAAAGATATCCCTTTTAAAATGATCATAGAAGTCTAAATGCATTTTTCTTGGTTTTTTGGTCTATGTTTTCTTTCACAATATGGCTTATATGGAAATATATTTTGCATGACAACATGTGTATAGGCTACATCAAATTGCTTGCCTTTTCAATAAGAGGGGAAGGGATCATTCCCTAGCTGTGTGACCCTGGGCAAGTCACTTAACCCCAATTGCCTCAGCAAAAAGCCCAAAAAAAAAAAAGAGGGGAAGGGAAGGAAAAGAAGAAGAGAGCTTGGAACTCAAAATTTGAAAAAATAATGTTAAAATTGTTTTTATATGTTATTGGAGAAAATAAAATATTAAATTTTTAAAAAGAAAATAAAATATCTACGGATATTATAAAATAATTGTAAATATACCAGCCAAGACAAATCCAGGAAATAAATGAACATAGTATGGGAACATAATTATGAAATAAAGTCAGATCTAAATAATTGGAGAATTGTTAATTGTCCATGAGTAGACAGAGCCGATATAACAAAGATGACAATTCTTCCAAAAGTAATCAACTTTTCCAGCATCATTCTAATCAAACTGCCAAAAATTTATTTTATACAGTTAGAAAAAATAAGAACAAAAGTCATCTATAAGAACAAAAGGGCAAGAATATTAAAAGAATTAGTGAAAAAAATGCAAAGGAAGGTGGCCTAGCCATGCCAAGTCTCAAACTACTTTATAAAGTAGTAATCATTAAAATTATCTGGTGCTGGCCAAGAAATAGAGTGGTGGATCAGTGAAATAGATTAGGTAGACAGGACACAGTAATAAAATGACCATAATAATCTAGTGTTTGATAAACCTAAAGACTCCAGGAAAATAATTCATTTCACAAAAATTTTTTTAAAAGTATGGTAGAAATTAGGTGTAGGCTAACGTTTTACACTGTATATCAAAATAAGGTCAAAATAGTTATGTGATTCAGATATAAAAAGTGATACCATAAGCTAATTAGAAGAATGAGAAATAGTTTACCTGTCAGATACAAGGAAGATTATCAATGAAACTGGTCTATAATGATTAGCACCATATTTGTTTCATAAAAGAAGTTTGATAGTAGTCCTTTTTTTCTCCTATTATTCCAAATCAAACCAAGATCAAACAATAGAAAAATAGCATTACAAGACATAAAATGGATGGTTTTAATGACATAAAATTAAAAAGGTTCTGCACAAACAAAATCATTATAAACAAGATTAGGAGAAAAGTGAAAGCTGGGAAATAATTTTTATAGCAAATGTCTCTGATAAAGACCTAATATCTCAAATTTTTAGGAAAAAAAGTCAAATTTATAAAAATACAAATCATTTCCCAAATGATTAATGGTTAAAGTAAATTAACAGGTTTCCAGAAGAAGAAAACAAAACTACCTATAGTCATAGAAAATGTTCTAAATCCCTATTGATTAGAGAAATGTGAATTAAAATCACACCAAGGAACTATAATTATATCTATTAGACTGGCTAATGTGATCAAAAAATAAAATGATAAATTTTGAAGGTGATGTAGAAAAAGTGGAACACATTCTCTGATGGTTGAATTGTGAAATAACCTGATCATTCTAAAAAGCAATTTTGAACTACCTTTGATCCAGCAATCCTATTAAATAGATCTGCATCCCAAAGAGATTTTTTTTTTAAAGGAGGAAGGACATATTTGTACAAAATTATTTATAGCAGCTTTTTGTGGTGGCAAAGAATTGTAAACTGAGGGAACGCCTATCAATTAGGAAATGAGTGAACAAGTTGTTATATATGAATATAGTGGGATACTATTGTGCTATAAGATATGATAAACAAGATGACTTTGAGAAAAACCTGGAAAGATTTCTATGAACTGATGCAAAGTGAAGTGAACAGAACCAGGAGAAGACTGTACGCAGTAACAGTAATATTGTACAATGATCAATTACAAATGACTTAGTTCTTCTCAGCAATACAATGATTCAAGACAGTTCCAAAGAACTCATAATGAAAAGTGCTATCCATATCAAGAAAAAGAACTGATGGAGTTTGAATGCAGATCAAAGCATAGTATTTGTTAACTTTTTTTGTGTGTTTTTTTTCCTTTTGCTTGTTTCTTCTTTCACAACATGATTAAAATGGAAATATGTTTTATATGATTGCACATATATAACTTATATCTAACCCATCTTACCATCTTAGGGAAAGAGCAAGTCAGGGAGTAAGGGAGAAAATCAAAGCTTTTTCAAAAATAAGCATTAAATGTTTAACCTATATTGGATTGTTTATTGTCTTAAGAAGGAGGAATGTAAAAAAAAAAAGAGGAAAAAAATTAGAACACAAAATTTTACAGAAATGAATGTTGAAAACTATTTTACATGTATTTGGAAAAATAAAAATATGAAAACAAAAAATAAAATTGTCTTTGTGATTAGGAAAAACAAAATACTATTAAAAAGGAAATATTCATTGTTCATGTGTGCATGTTTATGGACAACATGAAATCTGATAAAACCGAAAACCGATAAAACTGTGAGAAAAATCAGCAGGTATCCCATCCAAATAACTGCCCTGAGTGAAACAAGGCAGGTAAACGAAGGCCAACTTACTGAAGTGGGAGATAGAAGGATGTTTTTCTGGAATAGCTAAAGTAAAGGGGAGTGCTGTGAAGTTGGTGTAGGTTTTACAATCAAAACTGATCTAGAAAACAAGCTTATATGCCTCTCCAAAAGACTGAACAACAAGCTTATGATAATGTGATTGTTACTTGTAGGAAAGTACCATGCCAACATCATTAATGTTTATCAGTGTCCCATCATGACAAACTCAGATGAAGTCAAAGATAATTTTTATGAAGACCTAGATACCTTTATCGTCAATATGCCAAAAAGAGGACAAGCTTATAATTCTGGGTGACTTTAATGCAAAAATAAGCATAGACTTCCAGACATGGAATTACTGAACACTTATGTGTTTCATGGCCTTCTCATCACCAGCACTGTCTTCCATTTGTCTAAAATCCAATAAACCTTCACGGATGCACCCTTGCAGCAAACACTGGCATTTATAGATTATGTCATCAGAAGAAGACAGACAGAATGTGAGGGTGATTGGGCAATGAGTTCTGCAGAGTGCTGGACTGATCATAGACTTATCCTCTCTGAGCTAAATACTCATATTCAACAAAAATGGTGACCCCCAAAGCAAGATGACTCCCCAAAGTTTCAATGCCAACAGATTAGAGCCCTCCTCTGAGAGAGAATGATTTTTTGCTAACTCAGAGGGAAAGCTGAGCCAACAATTAAGAAGCAACAGTGGAACAGAAGAGGGCAGCTTTCAGAGATTTGGTATACATCACTGCATTTACTCATCTGGGTCAGAATTCCCATAAACATCAAGATTGGTTTGACCAAAATAGTGGGGAAATTCAGAAGCTGCTAAATGAAAAACAAGAGCTCCACAGCAGGATGGTTCATCTGTCTCTAACAAAGTAGCATTTAACCCCATCACAAATAAGTACAAGTGAAGTTTAGAGAGATGCAGAATATTTGGTTTAGCAAAAAGGCAGTTGAAATTCAGTTTTATGCTGATAGTAACAGTCCAAAGAGTTTTATGATGCTCTGGAGGCTATTTATGGGCCACAGATCTGTGGGGTATCTCAATGACTTAGGGCTGAGTCACACTGATTAGGGATAAGAATATAATTCTGAAGGGATAGGCTGAAATCTTCCATTAGTGTTTTCAACAGACCATCATTAATCAGTGCTGAAGTCATTAACCTTAATATACCTCAGGTTAAAGTCAATCTGACTCTCTAGTCAAATTTCCAACTGAAGAAGAGATTTTAAATATCATTAGGCTTCTCTCATGTGGCAAAGTGCTGATTTTAATCCAGCAGATATGTACAAGGCAGGGGGTCCACTAATCATACAAAAACTGCTTATATAGCTTATATAGCAAGAGGAGGTTATCCCCTCCCAGGAGTTCAAGGATGCTTCCATTGTTCACTTCTCTAAAGGTCAAAGAAATAGCTTGTCCTATGACAATCATGGGGTGGTTGTGAGGGGATGAGGGGTCTCTCTCTTAATTATTGCTGGCAAGGTTCTAGCCAGAGGCTTTCTTAATAGGCTGATCCTTCATCTGGAAAGTTGTCATCTACTTGAGAGTCGATGGAGCTTCAGAAAAGGCCAGGGAATAGTTGATAGGGTATTTGCTGCCCTACAACTTCAGGAGAAATGCCAGGAGCAGAACAGAAGTCTGTACACAACATTCCCTAGACAATATTTGTTACTCCAACCAAGACCTTTGATACTGTCAGTCATGAGGACTTGTAAAAGATCATGGCAAAGTTTGGTTGCCAGTAGTATTGTATGTCACTTTTATAATGACATGTTTGACTAGGTCCTGTATAATGGCCAATGTTCTCATGTTCTTGCGCTCACTTATGAGTGAAACAAGGCTTTGTGCACATGATGTTTTCTGCAATGTTGTCAGACACCTTCAGTGAGGATGAAAATGGCACCAAGGTCAGATACTGCACTGATGGTAAATTATTTAACTTGAAATGACTTCAAGCCAAGACTAAAGTGGAGGAGAATTAGTGCATGATTTTTTTGTTCTCAATATTCAAAATATTGTTCAAATAATGAACAGCTCAATTTCAGAAAAGCCTGGAAAGACTCACATGAACTGCTCCTGAATGAAGTAGACAGAACCAGGAGAACGTTGTACACAATAACAGCAAGATTATGTGATAATCAATTGTGATAGACTTGGCTCTTCTCAGCAACGCAGTGACCCAAAGACAATTCCAATAGGCTTGGGATGGAAAATGCCATCCACTTCCAGAGAGAAAACTATGGAGACTGAATGTGGATCAAAGCATAGTATTTTCTTTTCTTTTCTTTTCTTTCTTTCTTTTTTCTTTTTTTGCTTTTTTGCTGAGGCATTTGGGGTTAAGTGACTTGCCTAAGGTCACACAGCTAGAACGTGTTAAGTGTCTAAGGCCAAATTTGAACTCAGGTCTTCCTGACTTCAGGACTGGTGCTCTATCCACTGTGCCACCTAGCTGCCCCAAAACATAGTATTTTCACCTTTCTTTTTTGTTTATTTGCTTTTTTCTTTCTCATAGTTTCGTTCCCATTTTGTCTGATTTTTCTTGTATATGACAAATATGGAAATATGTTTAAAGGTATTGTACATGAATAATGTTTATTAAATTGCTTGCTATCTCAGGGAGGAGAGAGGCAAGGAAGGGAAAGAGAAAAAACTGAAACAAAAACCTTGCAGAAATAAATTTTAAAAATTATTTTTACATGAATTTGAAAAATAAAATGCTATTTAAAAAGTGCTGTGCTCATGAGCAAAGCAGAAGTACAGTAGCTCAAAAAAATGAGATGCTCAAATAGACATATCCACTCGAGATATTCATATGGATTCTTGAGATGAGACCTTTATCTGAGAAACTATAAAATATTTCCCCCAATTTTCTGTTTTCCCTCTAATTTTGGATACATTGGTTTTATTTGTACAAAACTTCTTTTGTTTAAAAGAATCAAAATTATCCATTTTACATTTCATAACACTCTCCATCTCTTGATCTGTAGTAGAGTTCTGAGTTCATCATATTGGTCTGATCAGACACAGATGCATTGTACCTTGATTTAAACATAATGGTGTCATTTTAGTCTGCTTTGAAAATGAAGGACAAGGGGTAGCTAGGTGGTACAGTTGATAGAGCACTAGCCCTGAAGTCAGGGAGACCGTAGTTCAAATCTGACCTTAGACACTTAATACTTCCTAGCTATGTGACCCTTGGCAAGTCACTTAACCCCAATTGCCTCAGCAAAAAAAAAAAATGAAGGACAATAACTATCCATTAATTGTTTATGAATGGGCACATCTGATATAATAAAAAAATAATTCTACCTAAACTAATCTACTTGTTCAATGACATCCTAATTAAATTACCAAAACATTTTTCCTTGACCCAGAAAAAATAATAAGAAAACTCATTGGAAGAACAAAAGGACAAGAATATCAAGAGAATTACTTTTTTAAAAAGTAAAGGAAGGAAACTTAGCAATACCAAATCTTAAACTTTATTATAAGGCAGTAATTATCAAAACTCTCTGAAACTGTCTAAAAAATGACAAGGCGGATCAGTGAAAAGGAGTAGATATGTAATATACAGTAGTAAATAATTATAGTAATTTTGAGTTTGAGAAATGTAAAGATTCAACTTTTGGGGATAAGAAATAAATATTTGATTAAAAAGAAAAAGGTTGTTGGAAAAACTGGAAAACAGCCTGATAAGAATTGGGTGTAGACCAATATCAAACACCCTTTATCAAGATAAGATCAAAATGGGTTCATAACCTAGACATAAAGGGAGATCTCATGAGAAAATTAGAAGAACATACAACATATTACCTATCAGACTTATGGATAGAAGAATTTATGAATAAACAAGACATAAAAAACACTGTGAGATATAGGATAATTTGGATTACATTTAATAAAAAGTTTTATACAAATCAAACCAGTGTATTCAAGATTAGATAGAGGGCAGAAAATGGGGGGAAATATTTTATAATTTCTCAAAGATCTCATATCTCAAATATATAGAGAATTTTATCAAAGTTATAAGAAGTCATTCCTTAATTGACAAATAGTCAAAGGTTACAAACAGGCAGTTTTTAGATGAAGAAATAAAAACTATACATACTCGTATAAAATGTTATAAGTCATTATTTATTAGAGAAATGTAAATTAAAACAACTTTGAGGTTTCATCTCATACCTCAAATTGGTTAAAATGATAGAATGGGAAAATGACAGATGTTGGAGGGCATATGGAAAAATTGGGACACTAATACACTGTAGGGGGAACTGTGAACTGATCCAACCTTTCGAAGAGCAATCTGAAATTATGCCAGTTATAACACCGTGTATAGACTTCGACACAGCGATTCCATTGTTAGTTCTGTTTTCCAAAGTGTTTAGGGAAAAAGGAAAAGAACCTATATGTTCTACAATATTTATAGCTGCTCTTTTTATGGTGGCAAAAAAACTGGAGATTGAGAGGATGCAGATTAATGATGCAATGGCTAAACAAGATGTGGAATATGATTGTGATGGGAAATGATTGTGTTGTGAAAAGTGATGAGCTTATTGATTTTAGTAAAACATGGAAAGCCGTGAATGAACTAATAAAAAGTGAAATGAGCAGAACAAGAGAGCAATGTATACAGCAAGAGCAATGTTGTACAAAGAACAACTGTGATGAACCGATTTATTCTGAGTATTATAAATATTCTAATAAACTACGAAGTAGAAATGAAGGAAGATGTTACCCACCTCCAGAGAAAGAACTGATAAATAGTAGTATGCATAGTATGGTTTTACATGTGTAAATGTAACATATAACATATAAATTACGTGTTAAATGATATCCTTGTCTAGTGCAACATGGAGAGGGAGGAAGACAGAGTTAAGCTAAAAATGTAACCAAAAATAAATTTATTTTAATTTTTTTTAAAAGAAGGGCTTGGCTTCAAGGGGAAATTTTTTTAAAAATATTTTCTTTTAAAATGTTTTATTTATTTTTTAAAATATTTTGTTTTCTCCCAAATATATGCAAAACAACTTTTAACATGCATTTATGTTTTAAGTTCCAAATTCTAATTCTCCATCCCTTACGTTCCCATTCATGAGATGGTAAGCAATCTGATATAAGTTATACATATGCGATAATGTAAAACATTTTCACAGGAGTGATTTTGTGCAAGAAAATAAGGAAGAAAGAAGGAAAGGAAGAGAAAGAAGAAAGGAAAGAAACAAGAAAGAGAAGTAAGGCTGGAGGAAAGAAAGGAAAGAAATAAAGAAGAAGAAAGGACGAGAAGAAAAGAAATAAGTTAAAAAGAAAAATGAAAAGTTGTATGCTTCAGCTTGTATTCAAACATCAGTTATTTCTCTGGAGTCAGAGAGCACTTTTTATCTTGAGTCCTTTGGGATTGTCTTGGATCACTGTATTGTTGAGAATATCTAAGGCATTCACACTTGTTCATAATACAACGTTGCTGTTACTATATATAATGTTCTCTTAGTTCCGGTCACTACATTTTGCAACAGTTTTTTCAGGTTTTTCTAAAATCATCCTACTTTTTTGCTAATAGTATTTTATTTCCCCCCAAATTACATGTAAAGATTATTTTCAAGCCCATCTTGACTTATTTAAAGAATTTGTATTAAAAGAGAATCATCAAAAAGGGCTAAATTGATTTGTAATTCCGGCCATGTCATCAGACGTCTGTGGGATGGATAACTGGGAATAAGTGTTTACATGTGAACTTCTTTTATATGTTAAATAATGCAAAGTAATTACTCATAGACAACAAGCAAAAAATGGCTGTTACACAGACATGTGACTTTGAAGGAGTAGAAAATGGACAAGTAACTTATATGTCATGTACTATTTATTTTAGGTGGTTGCCAGAATCTCCTAGATGGCTGACTGTCAACAATAAATTTGATGATGCCTTAAAGGTGCTCAGAAAAGCTGCAAAAATCAATGGAAAAAAAAATAAAACCCTGACTGTGGAGGTGAGTGGGGAAGGAAGAGCCAGGACTGGGATGTGGGAAATAGTGGCTTTTCAAGTCAAACCCAGTAGCCAGAGAAAATCTGTTTGCCACGAGGAAAATCTACTGATTTTCTGATCATTCTAATCATTTCAAGATTATCTCTGATGATACTTCTCCAGGCAACAGTAAGGGATTGGGGTGGATGCTTTTTAATTCATCCTTGACAAGAATAGGGGCCCAGTGATTGAAGGTCTCTGGAGACCACAATGAACTTGCCTGCTTGAAGACATCAATCTGGGAGGCTGCCTAACTGTGTAGAAGAGAGAAACCAAAGAGAAGGAAGAGGTACTTGAATTATAGAATCCCCAGATTGAAGGGGGGGGGGATTATCTCTCCTTTGGTTTCTAAGGATCCCTGCAGCCCCCTGCCCTTCTGTGTTAAACATCATTCTCTGTGCCCCTTTCTGTCTCTTTCTCCCCTTTTCTTCTTTGCTCAGTGGTTTAACCCTAACCCTGCCATTCTACAAGGAGACAATGTAAAATAATAAAGATTATATGAGATTACATTTGTAAAACATTTAGCACAGTGCTTGCCACATAGTAGGTACTTAGTAAGGGCTTATTCCCTGCCTCCTCCTGGCCCCACAGCAGCTGTATCTTGGCTACCAAGGATCACCTTCTCACATATGGCACATTTAGGAAAAAAAGTCTTAATGAAATTGGTATGAAATGAGTTTGATATGCTCTAGTAAATTACAGAAATCCAAGGTAGGTAGAGAAGCCAGACCCTGGAGGCAATGTGGCCAGAAAACTAGATTTTTTTTTGGTCAAGAGATCTCAGTCACATCTTGGCTGGGTCCTCATGGGCAAGTCCCTAAATCTCAGAACTCAGGTTCCTGATCTATATAGAACTCCTTGGAGAATTTTCTTAATTCATATATGGGATACTAAACAGCCCCGATTTCAGGGCTGGTGCTCTATCCATGGCTATGTTTATTTCTAAGCTGGTAGTATTTCCATGGAGGAGCAGACTCAGAGAATTTATGGGGCCAAAGTGTTCACTCCTCACACTGTAGGGACAGACATGGGGACAGCCTGTTATCTCTGCTGATCAATGGTGTTCCTCTGGTCCCATGATTACAGGTATGGCTCCAATGGGCATGATATTATACAGCTGGTCAATCGGATAAGGAAAGGTTTGACGAGGCTTTGAGGTAATAGCCAATAAGCTCTCAGTTGGTCCTAGTCCTTGCTTAGAATCTCTTACCAACCCAATTCTTCCTGTTCTTTCTTTCTGTTCTTACCTGCTCTAATCTCCAGATTGATTCTATCCTTGCCTTTTCTCCCTAAAGGATTTGAAATCCGCCATGAAGAAGGAGTTGTCTGCAAGCCAGACCCATTATACCTTGTTGGATTTGGTTTGCTCACCCATCCTGCATAGAAGAATCATCTGTATGTCTTTTACAAGGTGGGTTCTCCATAATGTAAGAGGAATATTACAGTCTATAGCACCACCAAAAGAGCCCTTCAGATAGGCACAGTAAATAGGTCTTAGGACAGGATAGGCTGAGCAATATCTTCTCTCCATGATCCACAGAACTGTAGAATCTTAGAGTTAGGTGGCCCAGGGAATCAAGTACCAGCCCTGGAAACAGAAAGACCTATTTCTAAGTTCAAATCTGACCTGAGATACTTACTAGCTGTATGGCTCTGAGCAAGTCATTTCACCACATTTCCTTCAGTTTCCTCATCTGTAAAATGATCTGGAGAAGGAAATGGCAAACCCCTCGAGAATCCTTGTCAAGAAAACCCTCAATGGGCTCATAAAGATTCAAAGATGGCTGAAACGACTCAACAACAAGGATTTAGAAAAGCTTCCAAGGCTATCTAATTCAATCTGAATTTAAATAATTTGCCTACCAGTATTCCTCACCTGAGCCCCATGAACACATAACTAACTTTTGCCTTAAAACTTCTAGTGAGAGGGAATCCACTGTCTTGGCCCAGTTATTCTGCCTTCTGATCACTCTATTATAAGGTTGTTTTTTTTTACCTGGAGCCTCAACCTGCCTCTCTGCAACTTCCACCCTGGCTCCTACTTCTTCCTCTTCGGCCATCCAGACGAAATGTTTGCTCTTCCATATGTCACCCTTTCAGGTCCTTTAAGGCAGGGCTCATGCCCTCCTTCCCCAAGTCTTCTCTTCTTCAAATGAAACATCCCTAGGTCCTTCAAGAGGCAGGAGTATCCTGGCTCCCCTCCTCTGCACACTCATCTGAGTTATGTTTCACAGAAGAAAACTCACATCAAGAATAGCCTCCATTATGACTTAATATTCATTAAGTGATAATAGAAATCGATATCAAGGAACTTTAAAATTATCATTATGCTTTCATGGATTCAAGACCTCAAGGATATGCACTGGTGGATATTGAAACCCATTGTCACCTTTCTCTTTTCATGTAGCTTTTTGGTCCATGTCATTCCATAAATCTTCCATGAAGGATCTATCTGATGTGGTAGAGTGATAAAGGTGATGATGATAACTAGCATTTATATGATGCCTTAAGGTTTGCAAAGCATTTGACAGATATTTTTCCATTTGCTCCTCGTAACAACCCTTTGAAATACGTGTTATTACTACAATTTAACAAAGGAGGAAACTTTGGCAGACTGAGGATAAATGACTTGCCCAGAGTCATACAATTAGTAAGTATTTGAGGCTAAATTTGAATTCAGGAAGTCCTGATGCTAGGTCTTGCGCCATTCCCTCTGTGTCACTCCATTGTCAGTCTTGCTGTAGGTCTCTTCCCAATTACTTGGTACCAGTATGGCAATTGGGCAATGCAGTTTTTTATCTCTCATTCTCCCTACATGCTGGGTGCAATCATGCATCATTCTGAAGATACCTTTTCAGTCACTTAAAAAGAAAAACTCAGATTCATCCTGTAGGGCTTGTCTTATGTGAAGGATGCAGAATTTCTTTCCCTTCTTTAATCCACCAAATCTCTCCCTTTTTTTCTATGGGCCCCAGACATCCTTCCTATGCCTCTTATTTTTCATATTGAAATGTTTCCTTTTAATGAAACTTTTTTATCTTCATTTTTAGCTCATTCTATATTTCTTCTTCCTCTTTTTTCATCTAAGTCCACTAGTTTCCCTTTCCTCTTTTCCCCTCCAATTAGTTCTTTTCATTACTTTTAAAAATTCTCATCCTCTGATCCATAACTCCTCCTAAATATATGGTTTCTCACTTTTATTTGTATTTATCTTGCAAATGAGGCTTCTAAGGGCTCCGTTCTAATGGCTTTTCTTTCTAGGTGTTTTCTACCACTGTCTGGTAAGGCTTACCCCATATGTTTGTACTTTCCATTGAGCCTTTCTTCCAGAATATACCACTTATTTCAGGTGTCAGAGAGCACATTGCCCCCATGGTAGAGCCCCTCTCTTGTTCACCTTTTTTTCTACACTGACCTAGAAATTTCCTCCCTATATTCCTGCTTTTCCATGCCTTTAGGCTCCATGCCCAGTGGTTCCAACTCTACCCTCCTCTCAGCATATGTTATCTTTTCAAGCACAAAACACCCAGGTTTCATCCAGTGTAAAGTCCTCATATCCCTCTTCAGCTGTCTCTATGTCCTCACATTAGCATTCATGAGTAGAATCCTCTCCTATCTCCAGAGTAAAGCCTTCTTTTTTTCCCTCTTTCCCACTTCAATCTTTTTCTCTTATGCTTCACCTACTCCCCAGTAAGCTCTTTTTTTGTGTGTGAGACCAGAAAGGAAGTATCTCCTCATAGCTAGATTAGACCCTAAATCCTCACAGACTCTCCTCTATGCCCCTGTTCCCCTCCCACCTTCAATGTGTTCTTAAAATGCTATATATTAGCTGTGATGATGATTTATAGATGATATGATAGTATACTTAGAAAATCCTAGAGAATCAACTAAAAAACTAGTAAAAAAATAATAGTTTTAGCAAAGTGGCAGGATATAAGATAAATGCATATGAATCAGCTGCATTTCTATATATTACCAACAAAGTTCACCAACAAGAGAAAGAAAGAGATAATTTGTTCAAAATAATTGTAGACAAGATAAAGTTCTTTTTGACACCATTTGCCAGGATAAACCCAAGAATAATATGAACACTATTTACAAGCACATCTCATACAAATAAAGTCAGATCTAAACCATTGTAAAAAATATTAATTGAGGGGCAGCCAGGTGGCACAATGGATAGAGCACCAGCCCTAAAGTCAGGAGGACCTGAGTTCAAATATGATCTCAGACACTTAACACTTCCTCGCTGTATGACCCTGGGTAAGTCATTCAATCCCAATTGCCTCAGCAAAAAATTTTAAAAAAATTAAAAAATTAATTGAGCAAGATTAAGCCAAACTGATATAATGTCAATTACCATTTAACCTAAATTAACTTAATTATTCAGTCCGTACTAATGTATCACCAAAAAATATTTTATTAAGCTACAAAAAATAATACCAAAATTCAAGAGGTCAAGAATGTCAAAGAAATCAGTGAAAAACTATATGAAGAAAGGTGGCCTTACCATACCAAACCTCAAACTATATTTTAGAATGATGATCATCAAACCAATCTGGTACTGACTAAGAAATAGAGTGCTGGATCAGTAGGATAGATTAGGTATCCAATACACCATAGTCAATGATTGCAGTAATCTAGCATTTGACAAACCCAAAGATCAAAGCTTTTGGGACAAAAAGTCATAATTTCACAAAAATTATTACAAAAATTGGAAGTTGGTATTGCAGAAAATAAATATAGACCAAAATCTCACACTATATACTAAGATGAGGTCAAAATGGCTACATGATTTTCACATAGAAGGTAATGCCATAAACAAACTAGGAGAACATGGAAATGTTCCTGTCAGATCTATGAATAAAGGATGAATTTCGGACCAAATAAGGCATAGAAAGCATCACAAAATATAAAATGGATAATTTTGATTACATAAAACTAAAATGTTTTTGCACAAACAAATCCAATGCAGCCTAAATTAGAAGAAAAGCAGAACACTAAAAAGAGGTGATTTACAACAAATATCTCTGATAAAGGTTTCATTTCTCAAGTATATTGAGAACTGAATCAAATTTATGATCCCAGGCATTCCCCAACTGATAAAAAAATTATAGAATATGAAGTTATTTTTCAGACAAAGAAATCAGCTATCTATAGACATATGGAAAATGCTCTAAATCACTTTTGAATAGAGAAATACAACTTGAAGATACCGAGTCACATCTATCAGATTGGTAAATATGATAGAAAAAGAAAAAAATAAATTTTGGAGGGGATTTGGTAGGGAAAGTAGGATATTAAGGTAATCTTGGTGTAGCTGTTAATTGTTCTAACCATTCTGGAGAATAATTTGTAACTAAACTCAAAGGGCTATAAAACTGTGCCTACATTTTGATCCAAAAATATCATTTCTTTTTTTTAAGCTTTTTATTTGCAAAACATATGCATAGGTAATTTTTCAGCATTGACACTTGCAAAGCCTTCTGTTCCAAATTTTTCCCCTCCTTCCCCGACCCCCTCCCCTAGATGGCAAGAAGTCTAATACATGTTAATTATGTTAAAATACATGACAAATTGAATATATGTACACATACAGTTATCTTGCTGTACAAGAAAAATCAGATCTACAAGAAAAAAAAACCTGAGAAGGAAAACAAAATTCAAGCAAACATCAACAGAAAGCATGAAAATGCTATGTTGTGGTCTACACTCAGAAACCACAGGCCTCTTCCTGGGTGTATATGGCCTAGGAAGTCCATCTCCCCACTCTCTGTGTCTTTGTATGTGCAGTTGCTCATGCCAGGACATATACCCATCTCACCTTTCCCTTCTGGAATCCTTGGCTGCCTTCAAGACTTTTCTGATCACCCTACTTAGTGATCCCCTTGTCCTCCTGGATTTAACTGTATTCATGGAGCATTGCCACCCCTAGCAGAATATGAAATCCTTGAGGGGTTTGTGTCCCTAGCACTGAGCACAGACCCTGGAACCTAACAGGTATTTAATGAAAGCTTATTGAACTGAACTGAATCTAATAGTGAACTCTGGGCACAAGTGTGATGGATTCTCTCTGCTTTCCCCACTCTCCCCTGCAGTTTCACAACAGGAATGCTTTTTTATGGAGTCTCAATTCATCTTCAGGACTTGGGCTACAATATTAAAATCCTCCAGATTATTTTAGGATTTTCCAACTTCCTAAGCAGGCTCGGAACCATGTTCATAATGAATTACTTTGGCCGTCGAACCATATCGATACCTTGCCTCTTCTTTGCTGGACTCTTCATACTTCTCTGTGCATTTCTGCCTCGCGGTAAGAGAATGGGTTTTGAGGAAAGGGGAACAGGGGAAGTAGGAGTACACATGGGATCAGAGGCAGCTAGGTGGCCCAGGGGATAGAGCAAAGACAGCTAGAAAGCCCAATAGATAAGAGTACTGTTGCTGGAGTCAGTATGACTTGAGTTCAAAAGTAGCCTCAGATACTTCCCAGCTGGGTGACCCTGAGCAAATTGCTCACCCTCTGCCTGCTTCCATTTTCTCAACTGTAAAATGGAGATAATAATAGTGTCCTTCAAGGGGTTTTGTCAGAGAATATTTGTACTGTGCTCAGTCCACTGCCTGGCACATGATGTGCTTTATAAAAACACCAGCTATAGTTTATTATTATTATTATTATTATTATTATTATTATTATTATTATTATTATTATCATCATCATCATCATCATCATCATCATCTGTAAGGAGAAGCTGGTTGGCCATCCTTAAGGCTGCATTTGATGTGTCTTCCTGAACTGGTCAGACCTCTCCTCTACCTCCCACTTTGGAGCATAGGGACACTGAAATAGATCTGAAACTTAGGATCTTGATTCTGCCAAGGGACTATTGAGGCAACGATATCCCTCTGGTTGCCTTCATTATTCCCATATAACATAGAATACAAAGGTCTTCAGTCAGGAATGAATGGTCATGATGGGCTCCTTGAATCTTAGGGCCTTACTAAGGAGACAGAGATCTGATCTCAAAGCTGAGTAGTACCTGCCATTTACACTGGATATCTCATACCCATATAGTTGTTTGTATGCTGCGTCCCTTGTTAGAATGTGAGCTCCTTATGGGCAAGGACCTTGTTTTTGACCTTCTTTGAATCCCCAGCACTTAGCACAATGCTTGACATGTAGTAAGTGCTTAATGAATGCTCATCACTGACTGAGTTCAAGTCTCATCTCATGCACACTGTGTGATCCTGAGCAGATCATTGAACTCTTCAACGTACAAAGCAACACATGAATTGTAGATTGCAGAGAAAAGACGGATCTAAGTTAGTGGAGTGATTTTCTTTGCCTGTATGTCCCCTATACACATACAAAAGGATGAAATCATAGGCCTAGTACTTATCCCCAGTGATGATTAAGACTAGAAGTTTGAGACCCTTGACTTATAGTAAACTAGATCTAAATTGGAAGGGACCTCCTAATCCAAATTCCATTTTTAACAGATGAGGAAACTGAGGCCCGGGGAATTGAACTGATTTTCTCAAGATCACAAAATAGTGAGCTTCAGAGATGGAATTTGAACTCAGGTCTATGATGATCCTCAACTTTTTCATTTTAAAAATGAGGAAATAGACTCAGAAAGGAGAATGAACTTGCCCAGAGATGCAGAGCTAATAAATAGTATAACTAGGACTTGAACTCAGGCCAGGATAGATAGCTAAATAGAGAGAAATGATAGTTAGATAGATTGATGGATGGATGGATGAGTGAGTAGATAGATAGATGAATAGATGGTACAATGAATAGAGAAATAGATGGATAGATTGCTACATTGATAAGTAGGAAGATATAGATGAATAGATAGATACACAGAGATGAATGAGTGAATATGAATAGATGGATGCATGGATGAATGGTTGGATAGATAGATGAAAGGATGGATTGATAGAGGGTAGATGGTAGAGCAAAAGACAAAGAGATGGATGGAAAAGATGAACAAGTGAATGAAATAAATGAGGAATAAATGGCTGTCATATGGCTTGAATTCAGCTTTGCTGAATTTCTTAAAGGAAGGGATTGTGAAATTTATCTTTATGCTACTCCCTCAGCACTTAGTACAGAGCCTGACACACAGGAAGGGCACATTGAGTACTGATTGTTTACCAGATGAAACAAACCAATAATACTGGCCATTTCAAGAGCACTTTAAGGTTTGCAAATTGCTTTTCATGTATTTTCTCATGTATTTCATTCATGTTCCTCACAACACCCCTGGGAGATAAATGCTAAGATCCCCATTTTACAGATGAGGAAAATGGGCTGAGGAAAATTAAATGACTTGCCTGGAGTCATCCAGCTAGTGAATTTTAAGGCAGGACTTGAACGCAGATTTTTCTGATTTTAAGTCTAGCATTCTATCCCTATATATTTATATACCTCTAATATATATACCTAATATATAATATATACCACCTTATGCCTCTAATAAAAAATAGATAAAGGGATGGATAGATGGGTAGGTAGATGAAAGGAATAATGATGAAAGAAATAGAAGAATAAGTTGAGGGATGATTCCACGGATAAATATGTGAACTGATAGTGTGAATAAATGAATGAATGAATGAATGAATGAATGAATGAATGAATGAATGAGTGACAAATATGTGGCTTCAAGATATGTTGAATTCTGATTTAATGAGATTTTTCGGGGTTCTGCCTTATAGGGATTTTGCAGGTGGTTTTGACGATGCTAGCAATCAACTGTGTGGTGATCTGCATTTCCTGTAATTCTGTCTATCACACTGAGCTCCTACCCACCATAGTCAGGTAGGACAGAGAATTTGGGGACAAAGTAGCAGCCATTTTCATTCTTGGGGGAAGGGGAATGAAAAGAAACTCCATAGACTAGATGTCCCAGAAAACATGGCAGGGAGATTGTCTGTGTCTAGGGCTCTCTCTTACATAATCAGGCTCTTACCTTCAAGGTCCTTGATCCTGAGCTCGTTCCCCAGTCACCAGCCACCCACACCAAATAACATCTCCTCTCAAACTTAGAAGATCATTCTCTCAGCCCTTCCTGTGGCTCTGGACAGACACTTCCATCGTCCTTGAAACCAACCTGCTGATTGATGACCAGAAACTGTCTAAGCTGGTTCTTTTTTTTTATTAAAGCTTTTTATTTGTATAATATATGTATGGGTGGTTCCCCAGCATTGATCTTTACAAAGCTTTCCATTACAAATTTCCCCCCCAGTCCCCTCCCCTCCCCTAGATGGCAGGAAGTCCACTACATGTTAATAATGTTGAAAAATGCTTGACAAGTTGTGCAAGAAAAATCCTATCTACAAGAAAAAAAAAAAGCAAATCAGAGAAAGGCAACACAATGCAAGCAAATATCAATAGAGATCATGAAAATGTTACGTTGTGGTCCATATTTCATATCCCTCTCTCAGGGTGTATATGGTTTTCTTCAGTGAACAATTGGAACTGGTTTGAGACAATTCTTTGTTGCAGAGAGCCATGGACCTCATAATTGATCATCACGTAATACTGTTGTTGCTGTGCATGATGATCTCCTGGTTCTGCTGGTTTCACTCAGCATCAGTTCTCCCCAGGCCTCTCTGAAATCGTCCTGCTGGTCGTTTCTCACAGAACAATAATATTCCATAACATTCATAGACCATCATTTATTCAGCCATTCTCCAATTGATGGGCATCCCTTCAGTTTCCAGTTTCTAGCCACTACAAAAAGGGCTGCCACAAACATTCTTGCACATGTGGGCCCTTTTCCCTCCTCTAAGATCTCTTTGGGATATAGGCCCAGTAGAAACACTGCTGGGTCAAAGGGTATGCACAGTTTGACAACTTTCTGAGCATAGCTCCAAATTGCTCTCCAGAATGGTTGGATCCGTTCGCAGTTCCACCAACAATGTATCAGTGTCCCAGTTTTCCCACATCCCCTCCAACATTCATCGTTATCTTTTCCTGTCATTTTAGCCAATCTGACAGGTGTGTAGTGGTACCTCAGAGTTGTTTTAATTTGCATTTCTCTGATCAATAGTGATTTGGAGCAACTTTTCATATGACTAGAGATGGTTTTAATTTCATCATCTGAAAATCTAAGCTGGTTCTTAAATCAAAAAGATAGTGAACCTTCCTGGACCCACAGAGGAAATCTTTCCAGCTTCGTTGGAGCTGCCATGGCTTCTGCCTCATGTGGCCTTTGGAGACCCAGACTTCCTTCCTGGTCTCAGTGATGTCCCAGAGGATGATCTGAGATGAAGCACATGGAGCTGTTTCTCTAGACGTAGGTTCACTGCCAACTCAAAACAACAGCAGCTTCAACTACACATGAACTACCGAGATGGATGGGCAATGCAGACAAGCCCAGAAGCATCAGCTAGTCTGATCACTCTCTTACCTCCACCCTCATCTGAACATGGACTTGAAGTCTGAATGTGAACACAAGCCAGTGTTCTAGGATAATAGGATCTAGCATTCATTGAGCACTTTTAAAGTTTCCCAAAGGTTTAGATATGGCATGAGGGGTAATAAATATAGATAATATAAATATAGATAAAATGCTGGACTAGATTCTGGAAAACATGAGTTCAAATCTAGTCTCAGACACTGACTTGCCATGTGACACCAAGTAAATCACTTAAAGTGTCCTTCCCTCAGGTTCCTCATCTGTAAGATGGGAATAATTACAGCATTTACCCCCCCACAGTGGTTAGGAATATCAATGAGACAACATATGTAAAGCACTATGTGAACCTTAAAGTCTCATCATCATCATCATCATCCTCCTCTTCATCATCATCCTTCTCATCACATGGAAGAAGAGATTATAAAGAGAGACTAGCCAATAAGAATCCTACCCTTGTGAGCATGCAAAGAATCCTCAGCCTGGTGAAACACACATGTTGAATGAGGGAGCATGGGCAGGCATTCTGGGACTGTGTCCAAAGAGCTCCTCATAGAGCTCTTCTGATTGCCATCGATCCAGCAGTTGGTGTCTAAGCAAAGACTCCCTAAAGGAACTAATTTAGATTTTTGCTAAACATTTGCCAGCCTGCCACTGGCTGTCCCTAAGAAAAATGAGGGGACCAACTAGTTGGTATAATGGATAGAGCACTAGCCCTGAAGTCAGGAGGACCTGAGTTCAAATCTGATCTCAGATACTTAACACTTCCTAGCTGTGTGACCCTGGGGAAGTCACTTAACTCCAATTGCCTCAGCAAAAGAAAAAGAAGGGACAAGAAGAGAGCACTCTTGATGAGATCGGGTCACTTGGTCCAAAAGAATACATCCTGGGCTCCTGAAAGAACAAGTCATAAAGATAGAGGGATAGAGTGATGGCCAAACTTGATCTGTGATAATTAGTGATCACAGAGAACAGGAAAAGTGCTACAAGATTAGAGAAATTAAGGGCAGTTAAATGGTGCAGTGGATAGAGCACCAGCCCTGAAGTCAGGAGGACCTGAGTTCAAATCTGGTCTCAGACACTTAATACTTCCTAGCTGTGTGACCCTGGGCAAGTCACTTAACCCCAATTACCTCAGGGAAAAAAAAGATTACAGAAATTATCAAAAAAGGGAAGTCAATACAGCCTACAGACCTGAGGTCAATGAACTTGAGTTGGATTTTTCCAGGATTCCTGGAAAATACCACAACAAACCATTAAAAATATAGTTTGAGGATATCTAGGAAAGGAAGCTTTGATTAGGAGGAGCCAGCATCAAGAACAAGGCCTGCCAGGCTAACCTTATAAACAGTCCTTTTTAGATAGGATTACTGAACTAGTAGATAAGGGGAATGCTTGGACAGAAAATGCCATCTGCATTCTGAAAAAGCTCTCAGGAGACTGGATGTAAATCAGCAAATGCTATGTTCACTTCTTTTTTTTTTTCTGTTTTCTTTTGCTCACCTGTGGTTTTTCCCTTTTGCTCTGACTTTTCTCTCTCAATATGATTCATAAAGTAATGTGTATTAAAAATAAATAAATTGGGGCAGCTAGGTGGCACAGTGGATAGAGCACCAGCCCTGAAGTCAGGAGGACTGAGTTCAAATCTAATCTCAGACATTTAACATTCCCTAGCTGTGTGACCCTGGGCAAGTCACTTAACCCCAAGTGCCTCAGCAAAAAAGCAAAATAAATAAATAAAATAAAATAAAAATAAATAAATTAACTAAGAAAAAAAAGATAAGGAGAATGCTACAGCTAGAGTTTACTTCCATTTTTACCAAAGCTCTTGATAAAGTGAGTCATGCTATTTTGGGAAAAGATGGAGCCACATGGTTTATATGAGGATACAGTAGCTATTCAGAACTGGTTTCATGGGCAGGTTCCAAGGGGAGTTGATAATTGTTAATTCAGAATAGCTGAAAATCTCTAGCGGAGCGGCCCAGGGATCTGTGTTTGGCCCGATTCTCAATGACTTGGATAAAGGCATAGATGGTCTGCTCATCAAATCTGTCAATGACCCAAAAGGGGAAGGGGGTGGGTCTAAACACTGGATAAGGCAAGAGCATTGGGCTGAGGAGATAAAAGATAAAAGATCAACTCCACATATGTGCCCTTGGCACACCTTCTTTGGGCAGCCCAGATGTCAGGGACCTGACAGGTGTCCAGAAGAAGTCAACCAGGATGTCAAAGGGCCATGAGCTTATGACCTAAGAGGAGCAATTGAAGGAACTTCATGTTTTTAGCCATAAGAAAAGAAACATTTTTTTTTGCTTTTTGCTGAGGCAATTGGGGTTAAGTGACTTGCCCCGGGTCACACAGCTAGGAAGTGTTAAGTGTCTGAGATCACATTTGAACTCAGGTCTTCTTGACTTCAGGGCTGGTGCTCTATCCACTTCGCCACCTAGCTGCCCCACTTCCTATAGTTTTTAAGAATTTCACCACTCCATGAATATATACTGCCCACTCTGTTAACAGAAGGGAAGGGTATCTTTCACAGGGGGTGAGTCTAGGATTTGTATGGAATCACAGAATCTGAGAGTTGGACAGGACCTCGATGGCCATTTAACCCATCTCATGCATGATGGGATCTTCCTTATAATACACTCAATAGGTGATTGTCCAGCAACTGTTTGAAGACCTCCAAGGAGGAGGACCTCACCACTTCTTGAGATGTTAAGTCTGTGACAATAAGCTCTCTTTTGTCCCGACAGGAACAGGTGCAAGGGAATCATTCTCACCATAGATCGGATCGGGGCCATACTGGCGCCATTGATTAATACACTCAAGTACTACATTCCAGCTCTGCCACTGATCATCTTTGCACTCCTAATTATCACTGCCAGCCTTGTGGTCTTCTTCTTCCTCCCTGAAACCCAAAACAAACCAATGCCTGACACCATCCAAGACATAGAATGTGGGTAAGTACTACCTGGGGGATCTTGGAAAAGTCCCTTAACTTGTCTAATCGACATTTCCTCATTATTCGTCCATCAATTGGACCAGATAAAATGAATACATTTACTTTACTTAACACTAACTTTATGCTTAAAAAAGCTTTATGCTAAGTACTTGGGAAACATATATAAACAAACAGTCTCTATCCTGAAGGAGCTTATATTCTACTAGGGGAAGAACATATATATGAGAGCATCATGAACCTGGAACAATATTTTGGTCTGGAGAGTCATAGGGAGGGTCAATGGAGCCCCAGGGGAGTTGATTGACAAGGCCTTTTCAGGAGCACTGGCAATATTGTTTTCAGAACTTTTCAAGATTTGGAAAGGGACTGAAAGAGGGAGGGAATGTGAAGGAACAAGTGTCAGAATTGCCACCAGATGGCGCCCAAAGACATGGATTCTCTGTACAAAAAGGCATTATAGTCAACCAATCACCATCAAGATTCTCTTGGCCTGGATAGATTTACAGGTGAATTCTACCAAACATTTAAAGAACAATTAATTACAATACTATGTAAACTATTTGGAAAAATAGGTAAAGAAGGAGTCCTGCCAAATTCTTTCTATGATACAAATGTGGTACTGATACCTAAACCAGGAAGAGTCAAAACAGAGAAAGAAAATTACGGACCAATCTCCCTAATGAA
This sequence comes from Myrmecobius fasciatus, assembly GCA_023553655.1. Taxonomy (NCBI): domain Eukaryota; kingdom Metazoa; phylum Chordata; class Mammalia; order Dasyuromorphia; family Myrmecobiidae; genus Myrmecobius; species Myrmecobius fasciatus. The sequence continues at coordinate 146,542 of JAJPUD010002417.1, forward strand.
TATTGATGCAAAAATTGTAAATAAACTATTAGCAAAGATATTACAGCAACTTAGCAGGATAATACAGTACAACCAAGTGGGAATTATACCAAGAATGCATTGCTGATTCAATATCAGGAAAACTATTACCAAAACTGACCATATCAACAACAAAACTCACAGAAATTATCTGACACTCTCAATAGATGCAGAATAAACTTTTGACAAAATACAGCACCCATTCCTATTAAGATTCTCCTGACCCCCATCTCAGAAAAGTTTCCTTCCCCCAATCAAATGAGAGAATATTTGTAAAAGCACTTATGACAATATTTGGTATACAGTGGATATTTCAAAAACACTTAATCCTTTTCCTTTATTGAATACACTCACTTATGTTTCTTTATTTTACATTCATTCATGGACAGACATTCAAGAGAAGAAGCAAGAGCTGAGGGTGACATCATGGTGAAAATAAGCCAATTTTAGGATTACTCCCAGGAGCCTAACTAAGAAGAAAATGACTCTAGTCTAACCCAGAGTCTCCTTTTCTCCTGGTGGATAGAGCCTTTACAGCACCAGTGATCCTGTTTGGATTTCAGATTTCCAAGAGGTTTTAGTACTGTAATTCAATCAATAAGTCTTAATTAAACACTTACTAATCATCTCTGTACCACCTCACATTGGCTAACATGACAAAAAAAGGAAAATGATAAATGTTGGAGGGGATGTGGGAAAAGTGGGACACTAATGCACTATTGGAGTTATGAACTGATCCCATCCATTCTGGAGAGCAATTTGGAACTATGCCTGAAGGTCAACCAAACTGTTTGTACTTTTTGATTCAGTAACACCCCTACTAAGTCTATATCTCAGAGGTTTTGTTGTGCGCTTTTTTAAATGAGAAAAAGACTATTTGTACAAAAATATTTATAGCAGCTCTTTTAATGGCAGCAAAAAATAGGAAATTGAGGGGATGTCAGTCAATTGAGGAGTGACTGAAAAATTGTGGTATATAATTATGATGGAATACTATTGTGCTATAAAAATGATAAACAGAGTGCTCTCAAAAAGACATGGAAACACATATAAATTAATGGAAAGTGAAATGAGCAGAACCAGAACCTTATACATGACAACAGCATCATCATATGATGATCAATCATGAATGACCTAGGTAATAAAATAATCCAATAAATGATCCAAGATAATCCAAAGGTGTCGTGAGGAAAAACTGCTATTCACCTTCAGAGAAAGAACTGATGGAGTCCATATGCAGAACAAAGTACACAATTTTCACTTTATTTTTTTTTCCTTGTGGCCCATCTCTTCTTTCACAACATGACTAATACCAAAATCTGCTTTACACGATTGAACAAAAATAGCCTGTAGCAAATTGCTCACTGTCTTAGGGAAGGGGGAAATGAGAGAGGGAGGAGAAAATTGAGAACTCAAAAACTTTAAATGAATCTTTAAATTTGTCCTTACATGTAATTAGAAAAAATAAAGTACTATTTAAAGCATTAAAAACCTATTAAATGCTAATCCCTGGAGTTATAAAGGCAAAAAGCCAGCAAGCCTTGCTCACAAGGAGATCACATCCTATTTGGGGAGATAGTACAAACCCAGATAAATAAATACAAAATATACTTAAAATAAAGCATCCCAGAGAAGCCTCCACAAAAAACTTCTGTCCATTCACTTGATACTGCCTTCACTCCAAGGAATGAGCAGAAATCAGTGGCTTGAAGACCTGCCCTTTAACAATCCCTGCTTAAAAGACTCCCCCTTGAGCAGAATTTGGCTTTCCCAGGGAATTAACTACCCCCTTTTCAAGACCTCCAGTCTGGAAAGGGGACTCAAAAGATAGTCCTATTTTTCCAGTTTAGCCTCCTTAAAACTCTCTAGTGTTTGATCCTTTAGGATCAAAGACAAACTCTTCTTCTAGCAGGCTTTTCAAGCCCTCCACAAATTGGTTCCCACCAAACTTAATTCTTTTGATTTCCCTTGTTAGATCCTCTTCTGTTTGAACTTAATCTCCCACTTACACACCTTTGCCCAGGCTGTGTGCCTAGGTATGCCTAGGTAATTTTCCCAATTTACCTTTCCCTCTGACAATCCTTATGTACCAACTCCAAAGGAAAAAAAGTTCCTCATTCTCCTAGGTTTTTTTGCTTCCTCATATTGCCTCCTATATTCATTCTTCTATATGTACTGTCTGCCATTCACCCTATAGAATGCAAATTCCTGAAAGGTAGGAATGTTTTTTTTGTTTCTTTGTTTTCTTTCCATATCTTCATCACCCAGAATGGTGCCTGGTCCGGTGGGGACTTAATAAATATTGGGTGAGTTAAAGTTAATTGAGTAGAATTGAATTATTAAAAATCAACTTGAAGAGGGATCATTCAACCTCGGCAGCTGGCACGAAATAGGTGGAATTCACCATGGAAAACCTCAGGGTTTCATATCTCCATTTATAAGATAAATGAGATTTTTACTTTTTTTTTCTTCTTTATTAAAGATTTTTATTTGCAAAACATATGCATGGGTAATTTTTCAGCATTGACCCTTGAAAAGCCTTCTGTTCCAAATTTTTCCCTCCTTCCCCCCATTCCCTCCCCTAGATGGCAGGAAGTCTAATACATGTTAATTATGTTAAAATACATGACAAATCGAATATATGTATACATATTTATACAGTTATCTTGCTGTACAAGAAAAATCGGATCTACAAGAAAAAAAAATCTGAGAAGGAAACATAATGCAAGCAAACATCAATAAAGAGCGTGAAAATGCTATATTGTGAATCACACTCAGTTCCCACAGGCCTCTCCCTGGGTGTAGATCCCTTTTTTCATCACTGAACAACTGGAACTGGTTTGAAACATCTCATTGTTGAAGAAAGTCACGTCCATAAGAACTGATCATCATATAGACTTGTTGTTATCATGTATATTGATCTCCTGGTTCTGCTCATTTCACTTAGCATGAGACTTTTACTTGTAACAAAATGATCTGGGAAGAAGAAAGGAGAAATCCAGGTGGCTAATTCTCCAACTGATAAATGTCTAAATATATGAAGAAACAATTTTCAAAGGAAAAACATCCAAGATATCAAGAAGCTATTAATAATAATGATGGCAATAATAATAGCTAGAATTTCTAAAGAGCCTTAAGGTTTGTAAAGTGCAACTTTACAAATGTTATTTTATTCTCAGGCCAAGTCTGTGTCCAGGATCACATACCCAGTGTCTGAAATAGAATTTCGACTCAGGTTTTCCTGACTCTGGATGTTGTGTCTTATCTACTGCAGTTCCCAGATGCCCTTATATATAAAAATGATCCAAATCCCTAATAATTAGGAAAATGTGAATTAAAGTCACTCTGAGATTCCAGATCAAACCCATCAGATTGGCAAAGATGACCAAGAAATAAAAATGACAAGTGTAAGGTTCTCTGAAAATAGTACATTGATATGCTTTTGGAGAGAGGGAAAGGGAGCAGGGGCAGGGGCAGAGGAGGAAGAAGAGGTCCACTAGCTCTTCACCCAGCTGGGACAGCAGAGGGATGGAGTCTGTCCATAGATATGTATACTCTGGCTTCAAAGCCAGAAAATTGAAGAAGTAGATGAAACCTTTTAGGGTTAAAAGGCCAAAGAAGGGATCTCCAGCCTTGGGGAACCTATGAGAAAACCTTCAAGAAAAGCCGCAAGGGAAGGTGATCCCAAAGGAGATATCAAAGCAAGGCTGGGCTGGGGAACAGCTACATCTGGGGAGCCACTGAGTTGGGCAGTTAACAATTAATCATGTTAACCAGTACCAACTCTGTGCCAAGTTCAGTTGTTTTGCCCTGTTAAAAGGGTACAGGTGCTATTAGCTCCCAGAGGCAAAGTTCACCCTTCGTTGAGCATCTGGTAATAAGTCAGATGGCCACAAGATCAAGACTCAGAGAGACAGATTAATGATCTTTGTGAACTACTCACCACACAGCCCTTAAGGCACTCCCTAGGTGCAGGGAGCTTAGTCATTTTCTCTGAGGGGAGCCATAAATCATAAACAGCAACCAGGAGAGATGACTCTGGACTCCCAACAACCAGAATACTTTCTTCCTTTTCTAGTTCAGTCTTCATTCTTTTTTTTTTTTCAATAAAAAGATCAGGGATGTATTCAAGCAAAAAAAATTCCATAGATAAACTTTGTGTCAGCTTCTACTGCTTGACTAATTTTTTCTTATTTCATATATTTTCCAATTATATAAATATATATATAAAATCTTTAACATTTTTTTTCAATCTTGCATTCAAATTTGGAACAGAAAATTTTGTAAAGGTCAATGGAGAAAAATTACTCATATGTTCTGTAAATAAAAAGCTTTAATAAAATTTTTTTTAAATCTTGCTTTCCAAATCTCTCCCTCAACCCTGCTCTCCCCCACTGAGAAGGTAAGCAATTTGGTGTATGTTATATATGTATAGTCATACAAAACATTTTCATATTAGTTATATTGGAAAAGAAAGAATAAACAAAATATATGAAAATATAAAGAAAAATAAAGTTTTAAAAAGTATACTTTGACTGCATACCCTCTGATCCAGCAGTGTCTCTTCTGGGTCTGTATCCCATAGATACCATAAAGGAGGGGAAAGGACCCACATATGCAAAAATGTTTGTGGCGGTCCTTTTTGTAGTAGCAAGGAACTGGAAACTGAGTGGCTGCCCATCAATTGGAGAATGGCTGAATAAATTATGGTATATGGATATTATGGAATATTATTGTGCTATAAGAAACAATCAGCTGAATGAATTCAGAGGGACCTGGAGCGATTTACAGAACCAAGAAAACATGGTACCTGGCAACATGTTTTCTTTCTCATTTTTTTCCCTTTTTGATCTGATTTTTTTTTTTGTGCAGCATGATAATTGCAGAAATTAATAGCAATATTAACAAAATATATTAACATATATTAATGCTCTGAGTTGAGAAGAGTGAGTCAATAAACACATGCTAAGAAAAGAGGTACTCAGAAAAACAAGATTATGTGATGATCAACCATGTTGGACTTGGCTCTTTTCAACCATGTGGTAATTCAGGCCAATTCTAATAGACTTGTATGATGGGGAGAACCATCTGCACACGAGAACTCTGAAGATTGAATGTGGATCAAAGCATATTTTCATCTTTTTGTTGTTGTTTGTTGCTTGTCTTTTTTTCTTTCTCATTTTTTTTCTCCTTTTGATCTGATTTTTTTTTGAGCCGCAAAAAGAATATGGAAATATATTTAGAAGAATTGCATGCTTAACCTATATCAGATTGCTTGCTGTCTAGGGAAGGGAGGAGAAGGGGAAGGGGAGAAAAGATTTTGCAAAGGTGAACGTTGAAAACTAGCTTTGTATGTATTTGGAAAAATAAAATATTATTTAAAAATAAACATGTGCTAAGTGCTTACTGTATGTCAAACAACATATTCAGCACTAAATGCAAAAAAAGGTGGGGGGGAGGGGGATGTATGCAGAAATAGTCTCGGTCCTCCAAAAATTCTTATTCTAATGGAAGGAAATACCAAGATTTCTCAAAATGTATCTGGGTAGATTAGGAGTCCATGAATTTTTATGAAAAATATTTTGATACTTATATTTCAATTTAGTTTTTTATTTTCCTTTCTAATCCTGTGCATTTTATTTAATGCCTTAAAAATAGTATTCTGAGAAGGGGTCTCCCCCAGATTGTCCAAGGGGTCCAAGACCCAACAAAGATTAAGAACTGGCGCTGATAAAGGGCAAACTTAGAGGAGAAAGCACTAGTCACGGGGGGACACCAAGCAAGGCCTCCTGCTAGAAATGCATTTGGAGCTGAATCTGGTATCGATGCTGTATATTACTACATATGGATGTCATCCTATCCCTCTGCCACTGTGCCCTTCTCCTCCCAGAGGTTAAGCTCCATGAGGGCAGGGAATGTTTCTTTTTTGGCTTTGGATTCTGGTTTTCTAATACAGTACCTGGCACATGGGAGTCACTTAAGAAATCTAGAATTGAATTGAAATCTCTGGGTCTCCATTTGCCCATCTGTAAAATGGGCATGAAGGACTAAATCTGGGATTCTCTGTTCCCTAGGCTGGCTTGGCAGATTGGGGGTGGGAAGAAGGATCCAGCAGTGGGTAGAGGAGCATGGCTGATTGGTGAAAGGCCTTCCAAGCCAAACAGCTATCACAGCTCTTGCCAGAGGCTACAATGGGCATTAGGACCCTGAAGGGAATGGGCTAGACTAAGAGCTGGGAGAAAGGGCTTTGGAAACATTCAGGGCCAGTCCCTGGAGAAGTGAGTCAATCAAGTTGTGGACTGGCCTTGGCCCCAGCAGCTCCCAGCCTCAGAGCAGCCCCAGAAAGAGAGCTACCTGGCTCCTCATTCACTGACTCTCCATGTGGCGAGGAGAAGGAGGTTTGGACCCCCTTCCTGACAGCTTCATCTTGCAGCCACCAATCTTTTATCCGGTGAGTAGTTTCCCTGGCCAGGGAACTCTTGTGGCAGGCTCTCTAACCTCCCAGGTTCTAGTAATGAATTCTGGGAAGTAGGTCAAGTTTATCCCCTTCCCAACATCAGTGGTCTCTGGCTGTGGAGGATTGTCCTGCTCTAAGCAGACCCTGTATTCAGTGGAGTGGAAAGCACTGGCAATCTAGAGTTGAGGGGCGGGATCTTGGGTTCTAATCTCAACTCTTGACTCAAATCACAAGGCAGGGTAAGGAGAGTGCTTTTTTTGGAAGCAGGAAGAGAGAAATTTGCTTCTGAGCCCCCTACCTCCTTCAATCTGTCCTCCCTTCTATCAGCCCCTCTTCCCTTTTCTCACCTCATCATTCTCCTTCTACTTCTGCCCTTCCTTCTATCAGCCTTTTTTTTTCTTTTCTTCCTTTCTACTTCCCTATAGGATGACATAAATTTCTATACCCAACAAGGGGTGTATGTTTATTCCCACTTTGAGCCAAATCTGATGAGTTTAAGATTCAAAAAAAACTCATTCCCCTCCCTTCTTTCCTTCTACAGTAATAGTAATTATTTTTGTGTAATAGTAATGTGTAATAATGATTTTTGTGTCTCTTCATGTGATCTAATTTACTTCATTTTCTCTCCCCTTTCCTCTTCTCCCAGTATAATCCTTATTTCATCTCTTAATTTTTTTTGTCATTACATCAGAAGTCAACTTGAACCCACATGCTCTATGTATACTCATTCTAACTGCCCTAACAAAGATATAATTCTCAAAAGTTCCCAAGTATCATAGCAAAACAGAAATTTGAATCCTGTCTCAGACACTTAAATTCTTTTTTTTTTTTTTTTGCTGAGGCAATTGGGGTTAAGTGACTTGCCAGGGTCACACAGAGCTAGGAAGTGTTAAGTGTCTGAGGTCACATTTGAACTCAGGTCCTCCTGACTTTAGGGCTGATGCTCTATCCACTGTGCCACCCAACTGTCCCGACACTTAAATTCTTTATGATTATAGATAAGAGACTTAGCTATTCAGCCTCAGTATTCTCTATAAAATGAAGATAATAAAACTTTCAGTTCCTACCCCAACCAGGTTGCTCTGAGGCTCCTAAGAGACCTTGGGAAAGTGCTTTGCAATCATTAAAAACTAGTTAAGTTATTGCTATTGCTATTTGTGTGTCCTGGGGCAAGTCCAAGAGATAAATCCCCCCCTTATCATTTGGGGTCTTTCAAGCTAAAAGGCTACTGATGACTATGTGGTAGATGGCACTGGACTAAATGGTCTTTGAGGCCTTCTTCAGCTCTAAACAGATGATTTCTGTCATTCTAATTCTTACTCAAGTGTTAGTGACTTATGTTCCTCCTTCCCAGAAACCTTTCAGACTCCTAACATCTGGTTGAAGGACCATGGAATTATAAGTTTAGAGTGGAAAGGGACTCCCCTAATATCATCTAGACCATCCACCTTATTTTGCTGACAAAGAAAGTGAGCCTTAAAGAGGTAAAGTGACCATTTACATTTTCCCACTCTGGGCAATGGATCAGTAAGCAAAACTTCCTCTACCTTCAAAATTGGGGAAAGTGGGGTGAGACAGCTTGTAGGGCAGTCACTGAGAGCCAATAAGCTTCAAAAATAAAGTTTGAATTCTGGACTTTCTGACTTCAAAGCCAACGATCCCAACTATTCTATTCTTCTTCTCCTAGGGAGGTCTTCATTATCCATATGAAAGTAAAACAGATTAAATTCAATGATCTCTAAATTTCTTTTAGCTTTAACATTCTGTGATTCCATATTTTTGGTGGGAAAAAGGCAGTCTCCCTCCTCTGCCAGGATTTGCTCCCAATTTTTTTTAAAAATTATTTTTCAATTATCAAGTATTTATTTGTTTCTTCTAGCCATCCTCCCACTTTGAAAAAGGAAAGCAATAATGTAATACATGTGTGTATACATATATACGTGCATATATATATTTGAACAAAACAAATTCCCATATTGGGCCATACTAAAAAAAAAGTGTGTTTCATTCTATGTAATAAGTCCATCATCTCTCCAACCAGATGGGAGCATATTCTTCCTTATCAGTTCTCTGAGACTGTGATTGGTAATTACATTGCTCAGAGTCCTTAACTCTTTCAAACTTGGTTGTCCTCAATGTTGTCTTTGTAGAAAATGTTTCTTATTACTTAGGATATAATAGTATTTTTACAACATTATAATATTCTATCATATACATATATCATTATTTTTTCTGTTGTTCTCTAATTGATATTAATTCTTAATGTCCAGTACTTTGCTATCATAACGAGTTTCTACAAATATTTGTGTATATATCTCTTTTAATTTTTTTCTGAATTTATTTAGTATTTTATTTTTCCCCAGTTACATGCAAAAATTATTTCTAACATTCATTTTTAAAACTTTGGATTCCACATTCTCTCCCTTCTTCCCCTACCCCTCCATTGAAAAGACAAGCAATTCGTTATAGGTTAGTTATGTGTAGTCATGCGAAACATTTCCATATTAGTCATATGTGAAAGAAAATATAGACCAAAAAAAGCCTCAAGAAAAATAACATTTAAAAAAAGTATGCTTCAATCTGGATTCAATCTTCATCAGTTCTTTCTCTGGGGATGGATAGCATTTTTCATCATAAGTCCTTCAGAGGTGTCTTGGATCATTGCACTAAGTCATTCATAGCTGATCATCCAAAAATATTACTGTAACTTTGTACATAATCTTTGCTTTGCTTCAGCTTCTGTAAGTCTTTCCAAGTTTTTCTTATAGTACAATAGTATTCCACCACAATCACATGAAACAATTTGTTCAACTATTCCCCAATTGATGGGCGTCCCCTCAATTTCTAATCCTTTGCCCCCAGAAAAGAGTTGCTATAAATATTTTTATACTTATAGGTTCTTTTCCTTTTTGTTTTTTTAAATCGCTTTTGGGATATAGCCCTAATAGTGGTATTGCTAGGCCAAAGGGTATTCATGACTTTATACCCCTTTGGGCCTAATTCCAAATTGTTCTACAGAATGATTGAATCAGTTCACAGCTCTACCAACAGTGCATTAATGTCTCATTTTTCCCACATTCCCTCAAACCTTTGTCAATTTGTCATCAGCCAGTCTATAGCTACGAGGTAGTACTTCAGAATTGTTTTAATTTGTATTTCTCCAAAAAATAATGAGTTAGAGAATTTTTCATATGGCTATTGATGGTTTGGATTTAATTCATCTGAAAGCTTCATATCTTTTGATCATTTATCAATTGGAGAATGGCTCTTAGTTTTATAAATTTAACTCTGTTCTCTATTATGCTTGAGAAATGAGGTCTTTATCAAAGAAAATTGCTTCAAAATTGTTTTCACAGTTGTTATTGCTAACTATATTTTCCCATCCTATCCACCCCCCCATTTATTCTATTTGCCCTCTCCTTTTACCTTGTCCCTTTTTAAAAGTATTTTGTTTCTGATTTTCTGATTACATCCTCCCCCAAATTTGCCTAATCTTTTATCACTCTCTCTCCTCCCACCTTTTCCCCTTCCTCTCCTACTTTCTGTAGAGTAAGATAGATTTCTGTACCCAATGGAGTATTCCCTTTTTGAGCCAATTCTGATAAGAGGTAAGGTTCAATCACTGAGTCTCACCTCCTCTTTCTCTCCCTCCACTGTAAATACTTTTTTCTTGCATCTTTCATGTAAGATAGTTTACCCCATTCTATCACTTCCTTTCCCTTTCTCCCAATACATTCTGCTCTCACCTCTTAATTTTATTTTTTTCGATATCATCCCTTCATACTCAATTCATCCCTTTGTCCTCTGTCTATATATAGCCCTTCTAAGTGCTCTAATAATGGGAAAATTCTTATGATTTAAGAGTATCATCCTCCATGTAGGAATGTCAACAGTTTAACCTTATTAAATCCCTTTTGATTTCCCTTTCCTATTTACTTTTTATGTTTCTTTTGTAGTTGAAAGTCAACTTTTCTATTTGTCTCTGGTCTTTGCATCAAGAAGGCTTGAAAGTTTTGTATTTCATTCATTGAATGTCCATTTTTTCCACTGAAGGATTCTACTCAGTTTTGCTGAGTAGGTGATTCTTGATTGTAATCCTAGCTCCTTTGCCCTCCAGAATATCATATTCCAAGCAATCTAATCCTTTAATGTAGAAGTTGCTAAATCTTGTGTTATCCTGACTGGCTTCACAATATTTGAATTGTTTCTTTCTGGCTGCCTGCAATATTTTCTGCTTGACCTGGGAGCTGTAGTTATAATATTCCAGGGAGTTTTCATTTGGGGATCTCTTTCAGGAGGTAACCAGTGGATTCTTTCAATGACTATTTTACTCTCTGGTTCTAGAATATCAGAGAAGTTTTCCTTGATAATTTCTTGAAAGATTTGTTGATGTCCAGGCTTTCTTTTTTTTATCCTAGCTTCCAAGTAGTCCAATAATTTTAAAATTATTTTTATTGGATCTATTTTCCAGGTCACTTATTTTTTCCAATGAGATACTTCACATTGTCTTCTACTTTTTTTATTCTTTTGGTTTTTGTTTATTGTTTCTTGATTTTCTTTTTTTTTTTTTTTTGCTTTTTGCTGAGGCAAATGGGGTTAAGTGACTTGCCCAGGGTCACACAGCTAGGGAATGTTAAGTGTCTGAGACCAGATTTGAACCCAGGTCCTCCTGACTTCAGGGCTGGTGCTCTATCCACTGCGCCACCTAGCTGCCCCCATTGTTTCTTGATTTTCCAAAAAGTCATTAGCTTCCATTTGCTCAATTTTAATTTTTAAGGATTTTTTTTTTTTCCTTCAGTTAATTTTTATTCATTTTTTTTCCAATCCCATTTTTAAAGGCAGTTTTGTCTTCAGTAACTTTTTGTATCTCTTTTTACCATTTGGTCTATCCTGTTTTTTATGGTGTCATTTTCTTTACTTTTTTTTGTGTGTGTATGCCTTCTTTACCAAGCTATTCTCATTTTTTTTCATGATTTTCTTGCATCACACACATTTCTCTTCCCAATTTCTCCTCTACTTCTATTCCTTGGTTTTCAAAATCCTTTTTGAAATCTTCAGTATCCTGGGACCAGTGGAGGGAGGTCCTGGGACCCCTAAGCTTCAGGGGTCTTGTGCAGCTATTTTCAGAGATATTTCTAAGGACCTGGAAGTTTTCAGTACTTCCAAGGCTGGTATGATCTAGACAGCAATGTGTTTACCACTCTCGTGGCCTGTGTTCTGGTCTGGGAATGACCACAAGCATTCTTTTCTGCCCTGGAACTGTGAGGAAGGTCCCCACTCCATTGTAGCCACAAGCTCTGGTGTGTTAATGCTTCTCCTTACTCTGAGACTGCCACCCAAGATTGTGACATAGATCTGAGTATAAGCAAAGCAGAGTCCTGCCTCAGTACTAGCAAAGATATCCCTGAAATCTTCTGACCAGTTGTTCAATCCCTGTATTATCTGTGGATTGAGAGCTCTGGAAGCTCTCATTGATGATGATAATTCAATAGCTTCCCAGGTCTCTTCCTGATTTGCTGGTGCATCCTGTCCTGGACAGCATTCCACTCTCACCAGTGTGACAGACCTTTCCTACTGATCTTCTAAATTGTCTTTGGCTAAAAAATTATTTTTCCCCATCCTTTCATAGGTTTTGCTACTCCAGGAATTTTTTATGGCATTATTTCAAAGTGTTTGGATTGGTTTAAGGCATATATGAGTATTTTTCTTTTTTTTTTTTTTTTGATCTCTTTAAAGTTTAGCTGGGTCAAAGAGCACACACAATTTAGTGACATTCTGAAATTCCAGTTCCAGTTCCAAATTACTTTCTAGGATTCCTGGAACAGAGCTCCACCAACAGAGCATCAAAGGGCCTGTTTTTTCACCAAACTTGCCAACATTTGTCATTTTCCTTTTTTAATCATCTTTGTTAATATGATGTATGTAAATTTGAACTACTCACCCTCTAATTATTAGTGATTTGAGGTGTTTTTTTTCCATATGGCTATTGATAACTTAGATTTCTTCCTCTAACAACTGCCTGTTCCTCTCCCTTGATCATTTCTCAATTGGGAAATGGCTCTTATTTTCATAAACCTAAATCAGTTCTCTATCTATCTTGCTCCTAATCTTTTAAGGAAGATCTGTCTGTTCTATTGGCCAAGGGAAATCAAAGGGTCTCTTTGCCCAGCAATGAAGTCTCCTCTCCTGAATTTCCCAGGCAACTCAACACATATTATCCAAGGCTGAATTAAGCCTTTGAAAGGATTGAGCTCCAAGTAGATGCTCCTTTCCCCTGAGGAGTAAGGAAGAATTAATGAGAGCAATGAAATCCCAGGGTTCCCTAATTAGTTCTCATTCCTCATATGGTCACCACCTCCTCCCTAGAACTTTGGTTCAGCAGAGGCCAGAAGGGCATGCTGGGTAATGACTGAACCAGACAGCTGTTTGCATTAAGACTCTGACTCTCAGGGCTAAGACCTTCAGCAGGCTGACCCATAAGAGTCTGCTAAACCAACTGATCCATTCACCTCCATTTATCTCCCTCGCCCTACCGCCAAGGATGTTAACCTGTTTGAAACAATGGGCTACAAACTTGCTTTTTAAAGCCAGGAAGTAGAAAAATCCACAGAGAAAGTTTCAACTCAATCAATCAGGAAACATTAAGGTTTTATTATGGCAATAAGGTAGCACAATGAGTAGAATGATACATTTGGAATCAGGAAGGCTTGAGTTGGATTGTAGCTTCAGATACTTACTAGCTGTCTGACATTGGGCAGGTAATTAATGAGCCCCACTTTCTATATCATGGGGATAATGGCACCAACCTTCTTGAATGGTTGCAAGGATCAAAAGAAATCAGATATAAAATGCTTTGCAAACTTTAAAGAGCTATATTATAATAAGTAGCATTTCTATAGTGTTTGAGGGTTTACAAAGTGCTATACATAAGTAAACAAGTATGTGCATATAAATATGGCGCATAAATAAAATAGAATATTTTTGTCCTGTAAGAAAAGGTGATTATCAAGTATTTTAACATAATTAACATGTAGTGGATTTCCTGCCATCTAGGGGAGGGGGAGAAGGAGGGAAAAATTTGTAACAGAAAGCTTTGCAAGGGTCAATTGAAAAGTTACCCATGCATATGTTTTTCAAATAAAAAACTTTAATAAAACTATAGGACTATAGGAATATAGAGAAATAGGAGAGAGAAGACCTGTGTGTAAAGAGTTTTGTGTATCTTACTGCTTTAAGGTTTATATATATATATATATGTACATATATATATACTAGCTGTTATTATTTTTACATCTCATAACAACTTGATCTGGTAGGTTTTATTATCCCCATTTTATAGATGTGAAAACCCAGGCTGTGAAATACTGGCCAATTTGCCAACATCACCAATAAATGTCTGAGACAGAATTGAAACTGCCTCCTGGTTCAGAGCTGTGTCTCCCTCAGTGATCAATCCATCCAACAGCATTGGTTTATTAGGCCCTGGAGAACAGACCAAAATCAAACTGTTCCTGCCCTCCATGAGCTTACATTCTATTGGGAGGAGACTGAAGAGATTAGGCTCAGGGAACTGGGCCTCCTGAGCCGTGGTACTCCCATGTAGATGATCCACGATGACGTCACCCCAGATGTGAAAGGCACGGGTAGTGAGGAGAGAAACAAAGTTCAGAAGAATCCCCTTTTTTTCACATAAGGACTCTGATTTTTCCAAAATCACAAATGCCCTCTATCAACAGCAATGGCGACATCCAGCACTTAATTGTGCATTAGAGTTTGCAAAGCTCTTTACATGGAAGCTCTTAGTTGAACCTTACCCTCCTGACCCTTACCCACAAGGTGTGCCATGTGCCCACCTGATAGAAGAGGATGCTGAGGGCCACAGAAGTCATTTAGACTTGTCTGGGATCTGTGAGCAAAGTAGAATTGAATTAGCTCAAGAAACCTGAAATCAAGTTACAGAAGCCCCCCAAATGTCCATAGGGACTATTTATGGCCACCTTGTGGCTGATCTGCCACAGTTAGACACTCCGTAACGCGACTCTAATGTAGTGATGTCATTTTGTTCTTCCTTGAGAGCGAAGGAACAACCAATCATGGACCAAAGGGACAGTTCAAGGTCACCGCTCTTCTTGACCTCATGTCCAGTTCTGTTTCCATTACAGCACATTGCCTTAAAAGCAAACCTACTTCAGAGCATCTCCCTCTAGTCTTTCCATCTCTAGTGTGGGTCCCCTGCCTCCTGCCTTGTCACATCACCTCACGCACGCCTTTGTTTTCCAGATAATCCCCTATGTCACAACAATTTTTGGTGGCCTTCACACTGGGAAGATGGTCATGGTCCAGGGTGTGGTCCCACCTGATGCTCAGAGGTAAGTGGCTCAATCCTGGTATCCAGAAGGGCTCCAGACTCCTCAGCACGGCCCCCCAGAAGGTGATGATGGGGAAGGGGGCAAGGTTACTTGCTTTGCTCTGTAGACCCCAGAAGAAGAATAATCGCTTAGCCTGAGGCTGAACAAGATATTGGGGCCAGCCTGGGTGCCCAAAGTCAGCCTTATGACCCTCGAGCTAAGATGCTTTGCAGTGGGTACCAGCCTTCCCAGGTGGGACTATGAGGCTCTGGACTGGGGGTCATCATCTCCTATCCCTTTCTGCCCTGGCCTTGCCAGGTTCCAGATCGATTTCCAGTGTGGCTGTAGCCTGCAGCCCCGGCCAGACATCGCCATTCATTTTAACCCTCGATTCTACACCAATAAGCCCCATGTGATCTGCAACACCCTGCATGGGGGACGATGGCAGCGGGAGGCTCGCTGGCCTGAGCTGGCCCTGGGCAGAGGGGATGCTTTCCTCATCCTCTTCCTCTTTGGAAATGAGGATGTAAAGGTAATGGGTGAAGGAGGGGATGGAGAGCCATGGGCTTATCTGGGAGGAGATGAGAGGAGAAAAAGAGGAAGGAAAGAATAAGAGAGAAAAGAGGGAGAAGGAGAAGAGAGAGGGGGAGAATGAGAGAAGAGCAAAAGGGATAGAAGAGGGGGAAGGAGCAAAGGAGAAGGAAGAAAAAAGGAAGGAGGAGAGAAGAAGAGTAGGAAGGCGCAAAGGAGAAGGGGAAAAAAGGGAGGAGGAAAGAAGAGGAGGAGAAAGAAAGGGAAAGGAGGCCAGCATGTCTAGAAAAGGGGGGGAGAAGAGGAAAGAAAGGAGGAGGGAAGAGAAAAGGAGAGAGAAGAAGAGGAAGAAAGAGTAAAGGAGAAGAGAAAAAAAGGAAGGAGGAAAGAAGAGGAGGAGAAAGAAAGGGAAAGAAGGTCTAGAAAAAGGAGGGAGAGGAGGAAAGAAAGGAGAAGGAGGGAAGAGAAAATGAAAGAGAAGAAGAGGAGGAAGGAGTGAAGGAGAAGGAAGAGAAAAGGAGGGAGGAGGGAGGAGAAGGAGGAAGAGGGAAGGCCAGCATAGACTAGGGGGTCAGGGATCGTTTGATACTCCCCACACTTGTAGTTGAGATCCTTCCCGGAAGACCAGGGGTTCCTGATCAGCTCATTCCTCGTCCTGAAAGTGAAGAAGTGGGTGGGAGCCGGCAGGGTAGCGAGGGCCTGGACAGCAGGGGGACCAGCCATCTTTTTCTCCAGGTGAGCGTGAATGGCCAACACTTCCTCCACTACCCCTACCGGCTCCCGCTGTCACGAGTGGACACCCTGGGCATTTATGGCCATATTTTTGTGAAAGCTGTCGGATTCCTGAATAGCAATGTAATTGGTCCCTGGGAGCCCAGGCTTGGGCCAGTGGGACTGTCTGTCCTACAGACCTGGGTGGGCACATCGGGGCTTTCTGATTCCAGCTGGGAGGGATACAGGGAGAGAAAAGGCAGAGGCAAGGATGGTTTACAGGAAGCAAGGGGAAGGGGAAAGGAAAAGCTCTTCCCTGGGTAGAGCTTCTTGGATATTGATGAGCTCTGGGGGCACAAATCAAAAAAGACTAGACCCCCCACTTTGTGTCAAGTAATAAAGTCTCCCTATATCTATATCTATCTATAGATAGATAGATAGATAGATAGATAGATAGATAGATAGATAGATATAAAACAAAGTATAAACCCCAATTCATGGGGAAAACCACTAGACTCTCTGAAGTGGCCAGTTAGGGATGTTTCCTGGTCCCTGGTTGCCACAATTCCCCATGGTGTCTTTCTTGGACAGCCCTTTGTGGAGGGTGGAACAGAGTACCCAGAAGGACATGTGAGTAAAAGGGGGGCTTCCCAGCTTGGCCACCCGCTCCTGCTGTCCTTTGATGAGGGGCCTTGAGAAGCTGGGCTGGGCTCCCTCTGCCCCCTGGGCTGTCTCTCCAGGGTGGGGAGGGACCGGGACACAGAGTCCTGAAGAAGGGGTTACTGTGTGCGAAGGGCAGCCGGATGTCACCTTCTTCCTCCCCCCACCATCCTCAGCTTGCACAAGTCCCAGGCTCCCCTTCCCTTACTGCTGTGGTTCTAGGGGTTTCTCCCAAGCTCCCCCTGAGACCTGCTCTTGAACTTTGCCTTTTCTACACCAAAGTCTCTTCTCCTTGACTCAGTAGAGAATTGCCTCAGAGCCTGGATGGGGCCAGACCCTGTCAGGTCAATAAAGGAGCTCATCATGAGGCTGGGGGCATGGGGTGAGGGTGCTGGTCAGATGAGGGGGGCACGCTCTCACCAATTCCTTTTTCCTTGGCAGCCTTTTTTGCTGAAAAGCTCCAGACTGGTGAGTCAGGCTTTCCTCCTGCCTTTGGAAACCCAATATTCCTGGGGGGGGGCAGATGGAGGGTGGGCAAAAGACTTCCTCCCAGATTAGGGTTTTAAGGGGAAGAGCTACGTTTCTTTACAAGATGCTGCCTGTGGCTGGGCAGAGAACTGGAAGCTCCCTGAGGCTCAGACTGTGGCCCCAGCCCCAGCACAGTGTCTTGCAATCTAAATGTGCGCTAAATTTGGGGGGAGTGATCACCAGGAGGAGTTCCATGAGGCGGGCCCAGGGGCAGGCAACTGGTTTGGGGGCCTAAAGGGACCTTTCCTGCTCTTGCCAAGGGCTTTATGAGTGGGAAGTGGGCTGTCAGAAGCTGTGGTCTTGCAAGGAGTGGAGGGGGAGCCCCTTTGTCTCTGCCTTTTCTCCTGGGGGTCACCCTCTGAGCCAGGGCCTCCTGGGATCTCGGTAACTCTCCCTTGTCCTTTCAGGCAATTCCCTGCACTTGGCCTCTTCCCAGGGGTCTGTGGCCAGGACAGGTCATCGTGGTTCGAGGTCTCATCTGTCCCAGCCCTCAGGAGTAGGTACATGCAGGATGTAGGAAGCAAGTGGTCCAAGGGGGTCCAAGTTCATGTACGGAGCTTGATGACCAGGGTGGAGGGACAGAAGTCGGGGGGAACCTCACACTGCAGAGCTGGAGCCAGAAGCCAGCCATCTGAGGGTGTCTCCCCGGGCACCCGAGTCAAGGATAATAATGCTAAGGACCAATTCACGTGGCAGATGCGATTCTCCCCATTTTAGAGCTGAGAAAAGTGGCCGAAGTCACTCAGCTAGGTAAGTGTATGAGGCCGGATGGGACCCAGGTCTTCCCAAGGCTGGCGCTCCTTCCCTGGTCCAGTTCTGCCTCTCTTTGAGCAAGGGACCAAAATGCCAGGGTCTCCATGCCCCCAGACTTAGTAGGTATCAAAGCAGGCAGGCAGCTCCCCTGGGCCCCCACCCAGCAGCCCGGCCTTGGGAAGGCTGAGCCCTCTGTTGCTTTTTGGAAAGGAAGGCCATCCACACGCCAAACACAACCCTCTCCCCTTTCTCCCAAACCCCCATATTCTGGTTTGCTCCACAATCGCCGCTTCTTGGCCCTCGACCGAGAAACATGGGTGGGGATCATGTGTGCTGCATCATCTCTGCTCAGGGGTGACTCTGGGCTCCCCCGGGCCATGCCAGGGGAATCGAGCCAAGGAGGCTTTTGGTATGGACCAGGCCCAATGCTGCTCATCCCTGGCTACAAGGGGATGGGGTCGCAGGCTACCACAACCCCTGAGAGATGCCCCACTGGGATGATCTTGAGGAACCAGCCCAGCCACCAACATCTGCCCCGTGCGCTCCCTGTATGGCAGTATGGTGGAGGGCTTGCTATCTCTGGAGTCAAAGGCCTTAGTTCAAATCCCTCTTCCTGTGTGACTTTGACCAAGTCACATCATCTCCTAAAGGCTTTGGTTCCTGCACCTGTCAGATGGGGAGGGAGAAGGAAGACCATGAGGTCCCTGTCAACATCAAATCTATGATCCCAGGAGCTTTCAGCTTGTGCTTTTTCTGTCTGCCTTTGCCCTGTACAAAAGCCAAGGGACGGGGCAGCTAGGTGGCGCAGTGGATAGAGCACCAGCCCTGAAGTCAGGAGGACCTGAGTTCAAATCTGATCTCAGACACTTCCTAGCTGTGTGACCCTGGGCAAGTCACTTAACCCCAATTGCCTTAGCAAAAAGCAAAAAAAAAAAAAAAAGCAAAGGGATAAAGAACGTGTAGTGAAATGAATAGTTACGTCGTGGTCTCCCCTAATCATGAACACAATAGTTGCCATTCCTACAATACTCTAACTCAAGTGGTCCCCACAACTCTTACCGGTAATTGCTGCTGTTCCCATTTGATAGTTGAGAACACTGAGGTCAGGGGGATGGGGTGAGGAGGGCAGATGACCTGCCCAGCATCACACAGCTGGTAAAAGTGTTCCAAAATCTAGTCTGATCTACTCCTCCCCACCCCTAGAGGCCCTCCAGTGAGGAAGGAGGGAGCATTCTATTTCTATTCACAGAATCTCAGCTCGACATCTTCCCTGTGGTCTGCCTGGAGACCATTCCCCAAGTCCCATGAAGTTCTAGAGTCCAGGGGGAGCCTTAGAGATCCTCTCATCTACTCCCCTTATTTCACATGGAGAAACAGGGAAGGAACTTGCCAGGATCCCATTCATGGGATCTGACAGGACCTTACTTTTCCTTTTCTAGGGGGTAAACTGAGGCTCAGAGATAGATAGCACTTGCTTAAGGTCTCATTGAGGAAGCTACAAAGTCAGAATTTGGCTCTAAACACTGTACCCCTCTGCCTTAAGAAACCAAGTTCCAGTCCCTTTCCCCTCTACCCTATTTTACTTTAGCCCCAGCTGGCACAGGAGAGAGCGCCCCGGACTGTGCCAAAGCTGCAAGCAGACACGCAGATTCCAAAAGCTGGGAGACATTAACACTTTGGTGCCCAGGGTGGATGAGATCTTATGGAAAGTCAGTTCTTCCCTTCATTGTGTGGGAAGAAGGGTACTTGGGAGCTATAGATTATCTCAGCCTCTTTAGCCAACTATTGCTACCTAAATCAGTGTGTTGCCAGGGATAGAGCACCAGATTTGGCGCTAGTTCTGCCACCTGTGTGATCTTGGGCATGTCATTTTCTCTATTTATTGGGAGGGCTGGTCTCTGAGGTCCCTTCTCCTACTTCGTGGTGTAGACATCATATCCTCTGGGTCTGGTCCTGGCTGAAATGACTTGAGGGGGGAGTTCTTGAGGGGGCACTAGTCAGCTCTCAGATAGGCAGGAATCTGCCTGCCAGATCCCCCCCAGTCCATTCTCTCCAGATCTCCCCACCTTTTCCTCGGTCTTCTGTGGTCCAGATTCACACTGAGCCTACAGGATGATTCCACCCTCCTTCCCATGAAGCTCGAGGTCTGCTTTAGAAAGAGGACATTGGCTTGGATCTCCCGGTGGGGCCGCAGGGAGCCCATCTCAGCCCCTTTCCTTTTTCACCCTCAGCGCTTCTTTGAGGTGAGGAACCATGAGAGGCAGGGGCTCCCACCATCCTAGCAAGGCGTGCCCTTTTCCTAAAGTCACCCCCAAACCTGTCTCTAAGGAAGGCTGGATACGGGAATGGGGTAGGGGGGAACGTAGCACAGCCAGCTTCAACTCCAACACCCTCATTTTACAGATGGGGACGTGGAGAAAGGAAGTCACTTGCCAGAGGTTACAGAGTTTTGGGTGAAAAAGATAGAACTAGGGGCAGCTAGTTGGTGCAATGGATAGAGCCCCAGCCCTGAAGTCAGGAAGACCTGAATTCAAATCTGGCCTCAGACACCTAACACTTCTTAGCTGTGTCACTCTGGGCAAGTCACTTAACCCCCATTGCCTCAGCACAAAAAAAAAAAAAGAAAAAAAGAAAAGAAAAAGATAGAACTAGCTAGAACTCCCATATTCCTATGAGGAAGCCAACAGTTAGCTGTGGATAGTGGAGAAATTCCCTCGGAGTGGGGAAGACCGACCCATAATTGGTGCCGTGCCATCCTGGGCAAGGTGCTTAATATTTCTGGGTCCTGGGCAGCTTCCCAAGGCTGCAAGGTGTGGGCCTGACTTGGGAGGACCCCCTTGGGAGAAGGATCCCCTCTCTGGCAGTTTCCCATACAAAAGAAATCACTATTCCCATTCAAAAAGAAAAAAAAAAACATCTATCCAAATGATTCCTGGTGAGGGGGGATTCTCAAAGGCTGGGCCAATGGAGTGAGCTGAAAAGACAGAGTCCGGCTCAAGCGGGGTATCTGTTGCCTGAAGACCTGACCGGCTCCATTTGGAGAGGAGCGCATCCCCAGGAGTGTCACAGGAGGAACTTTTCAACCACAACAATTCTCCCAAACCCGCTAAGCCGGGGAGGGTTGCAATTGGCAGAGGCGAAGGGCATAGTCACAGCAACACAGTGGGAAATCCCAAACTTCTGTCAGCTCATTATTAGGAATATGGCCAAGCGGAGGGGAGTTAGAGAGTCGGGGGAGTTGGGTGTGAACACTTTTGTATGATGGGACGGGAGAGATCCTGCCTGGATCCATTTCATGTGTGAGATGTGGGCACTGGATTGGACGGCTTCAGAAGCCCCTTCCAGTCCTTGAGCCCTTGGGATTCTGCTGTCCCAGCAGGCCATGGGCTAGCTCCCCGGACCCAGGATGCTCCCCTCAGCTTCCTGAGCAAGCCCATTAGTGTCTCTCCCTTTGTCCCCTAGGTTCTGCTCATGAGCAGAGGCAACGGCCTCATGTTAGCCCTGAATGGGAATGCAGTGGGGGCAGTCAGCTTGGGGCAGCAGACCTTAAGGTGCCTCCGGGAGCTTCGGATCAGCGGCAGTGTGGAGCTGTACTGCGTCCGGTGCTAGAGGCCCACCGGAGGGTCTCCAGCCCTAGGTCACCCCAGGGGCCCATCCATCGGCAGCCTGGGCCTCCATCAGCTGCCCCTGACTGATTCCCCAATCCCACGCTGCCTTTGTTCCCCAACCTGGCTTTGGAGACACAGAGATGCTCTCCTCCCTGGGGCACCCCAATCAAACTAGCAGTTCTTGGACTGGCCCACACTTCCCCAGTCAAATGGGTAGGGAGAGAACTGGCGTGATTTTTCAGAGCAGAACTGAAAGGTTGGCAAGTTCCTGGAGGCCTGGGGTTAGACACTGCCAGGCCTAGGGCACAGACAGAATGAATTCTCTACCCATCATCTGGGGACTTGACAGCACTTGGTGACAGGAGAGCTAACCCTGTATTTGTCTTTGTATCCCAGCAGCCTTCAGTGCAATGCTTGGCACATAGTAGGTGCTTAATAAAAGCTTCTTGACTCAGTCTCAGTCTGGGAGCTCAGCCCACTTCGTGCTTCCCAAAATCTCACTGGGTTTTCTTGGCTGCCATGCCCCCTGATGCTTTGCTGATCTAGCTTGGGGTCAACTAAAACCTTCCCGCCAACTGGGTGACCTTGAACCTCTAAGGCTCCATTCTCCCCTACACTAAAGGTGTCTGCAGAAGACTTCCTGCTCCTGGAAGCATCCCCATCCCCATCCCCATCCATGAGACCCACTCCAGTAGAGCACCAGTAAAGAGGTGTGGGTTCAAATCCTGCCTGAGACACTGATGAGTCTCTCAGCCTCAGTTCCCTCATCTGTAAAATTAAGGGCACCCTCTAAGGGCCCTTTCAGCTCTAAACTGCAATCCTGAGCGTCCCTCCTCTCGGCCATGGCTGGGGACTTGGGCTCCCTGAACAAAGGCGGTTTTCATTATAAATATGCTTTAATGGTTCTATTTGAAGGTTTGCCCCACAACTCTTAATGAAGGCCAGTGAGTGGGTAGGCGGGCTTAGCTGGGCCGGGGGTGACAGACAGGCCCCTCTCTGCCCCCTGGAAGAGTGGGTTCGCCGCCGCCGCCACGGCCCCTCCCAGAGCCTCGTTAAGCTGCCTCTCGCAGCTGCCTCTCACGGGCATCAAAGGCCGCCTTGGTTTCCATGAGCTCTTCCAGGGCCTTCTTCACCTTCTCCATCTCGTGCTCAGCCTGCTGGAAGCGCTGCACCAGCTCACAGTTTTCCTGGCGCAGCTCCTCCATCAAGATGCGGGAGTCCGCGTTCTGCTGCTTACAGCGATTCCGTATCTGCTTGGCTTGGGTCACCAGCATCTCCACAGATTTCGCCACTGAGTTGATTTGCTCACTGGACATGGAAGGTGGGACTGTGGGGGAAGAGATAGAAAAGGGGGAATGCCCTACACTGGACAGTCACACAACTCAGGGCAATGACCACGAACAATGAACAAACGATTCAAGCCAAACCATGCAGGTGTGTGCCTCAGTTTCCTTATCTGTCAAGGAAAGGCATTGGATCTGATGGCCTCTGAGGTCCCTTCTAGTTCATAATTCTAGGACTCTAAACCATAAAGTTGGAGAGCAACAGGTAGCTTCAGTCACAACCCCAGTATTATCATTTTATCTAATTCTTTAGGTGGTAAAGAGTGCCGGGTTTGAAGTCAGGTCAACTCATCTCCCTGAGTTCAAATCTGGCCTCAGACACTCACTAGCTGTGAGGGAAAGTCCCTTAACCCTGTTTGCCTCAGTTTCCCCATCTGTAAAATGAGCTAGAGAAGGAACTGGCAACCTACAGTTAGTATCTGTGCCAAGAAAACCCCAAATGGGGCCATGAAGAGTTGGACAAGACTGAAAATGGCTAAACAGCACCCCAAAAGGTTTTATTTTATAGGAGTACATGCTTGTTCTTAGAACAGCCAAGGGCAGGATGGGTTGTTCATTAACCCCCCCTTTGCAGAAGAGCAACGGGAAGCTTTCCTTCCTCAGAAATCACTGGAGGCTGAATAACCCAAGCCAGAATTGGAGAGGTGGGCCCACGCTTTCCAGCTGTGGGATAATTGGGAGACGCTTGACAACAACCACAAGAGATCACAGTGTGGGTGAGGTCTTCCCCAACTCTGAGCTTGAGCTCCATTCTCCCTGTCACGTAGGAAGAACACTGAGGGACTCGGTCACTGTCTGTCCCAGGACTGTTGTCACTGAGATAGAGGAGAGTCCATAAGCCCTGGCCCCTTGTCCCCAGCCTTAAGCAGCCACGTCTCCTCCAAGGCCATGACCACGCTGAGGAAGGTCTCTCCTCCCCTCTGTATGTTTGCTGAACACAGAATTATAGATTTAGAGCAAGATGGTCAACCAAAGCAGGCCCAAAGCCTGAATTTTGCGGAGGGGAGCACTGCTGCCTAGAGATCAGGACAAGGGACTCCCCCAGAGTTGCATAGTTAATAAGCAGCAGCAGCAAACTCCAATCACTTTGGTGCTGAGCTTCCCTTCCCTCCTTTCCTTCCATCCATCCTTCCTCCTCCTTTCCTCTTCCCCTCCTTCCTCCCTCCCTCCCTCTCTTCTTTCTTCCCTTTCTTTCCTCCTTCCCTCTTTTCCTTCTTTCTTCCCTCCCTCCCTTCCTTCATTCCTTCACCTCTCCCTCCCTCCTTTCTTCCTTTCTTCCTTCCTCTTTCCCTCCTTCCCTCCCTTCCTTTTTTCCTCCCTCCCTCTCTCTTCTTTCCTTTCCCTTCTTCCTTCCTTCTCTCCCTCCCTCCTTCCTTTTTTCCTCCCTCTTTCCCTTCTTCTCTCCTTCCTTCCACCCTTCCTTCTTTCCTTCCTTCCTTCATCTCTCCCTCCCTCCTTCCTTCCTTGCTTCCTTCCTTCCTTCCTTCCTTCCTTGCTTCCTTCCTTCCTTCCTTCCTTTCTTCCTTCGTTCCTTCTTTCCTTCCTTCCTTCCTTCCTTCCTTCCTTGCTTCCTTGCTTCCTTCCTTCCTTCCTTCTTTCCTTCCCAGTGCTTTCCTTGAGGTGAGACCTTCCCTCTCTGGTCCTCCTTACCATAGAATGTCTCCTTGTTCCCTGGGAACAATTCAGCCTCTTTGACGTCTGAGTCTTCTGTCTCCTTTTCCATACACAAATCTGAGTCTAAGAAGCCTCACACTTTCTACCACTCCCTTAGAAACCTAGACCCCAGCTCCAACTGACAGCCACTCCCTGAACAGTCTCCCTGCTTCCTACTGGGCACCCATAGAACCAAGCTGGCCGGTGTCTTGGCAACCATGGAACGTGGTCCGAATATTCCAGCTCCCTGACTGCAGGGGAAGGAGAAGGGCAACTGGAGCTAACGGCTGCCATTGTGGAATGAAAGGGTACCAAAGGTACTAACCAGTGAGGGGAGAGCAGGGGAAGATGGAAGCAAAGCCGGAAACAGGAAAAATAAAAATGCCCGGGCCTATAAAACTTGTGTTGGGATTGCTAAAGCTCAGATAAGCTGGAGCTGAGGAAGGAAGCTAATGGGAGACAACAAAAGGGATTTCATTTTTTAAAGCTCTAAATGTCAATTATAATTATAAATGGGAGGGGGAAGAAGGGAAAAGAGCAAGAATTGGGGGGGGATATTCCCCTGGCCTGGTCAGGCACCGTCTGGAGTATTGTGCTCCATTTTGGGGACCAGAGTTTAAGAGTCACTATTAGGAAGCTGAAGAAGCTTGAGAGGATGGTGAGGAGCCTTGAGTCCATATTCTGTGGAGAAACTGGGTACGTTCAGCCTGGAGATGAAAAGCCACAAAAGTGGTCTTAACATATCTGAAGGGTGGTCTCATGGGACAAGGACTGGTCTTGTTCTGTTTGACTCCAGAGGGTCAAGTCAGGAACAGAATGGGCATCGAGTGTTAGACTTGAACTCAGAAAGTTCTAAGTTGCTTCTTAGCTGTGTTACCTTAGGTAAGTCATTTAATCCTGTTTGCCTCAGTTTCCCTGAATATAAAATGAGAATATTTATAGCACCTACCTCATAGGATTGTTGTATGGATCAAGAAAAAATAAATGCTAATTATTTTTGTTTTCAATCCCTCACATGGACCACACTGGGCTGCCAGCATCTCCTGGCTCATTTATAAGCCACACTCATGGGTAGAGTGGGGAATACTAAAATCCTGTGATGGCAAATGTCCTTAAACAACTTTTTAAGGCAACTTCAGTTGAGTGAAGAATCATGGGATGATACCCTGGAGAGAAGCAAAAGTCGTGGGCTCTTCAGATTTGGCAACCTTGCCTTAGTTACAGTTCTGGTTATTTGCACAACATCATTCATTGCATGTTGTCTCTGTCTCTGCTGCTTACTGTGTGACTTTGGGCAAGTACTTTCTGTTTCTGGGCCATAATTTTCTGTAAAATTATAAGACTTGGACCAAAGGTCTGTCAGTCGATCAATAAGTATTTTATTAAATGCTAACTTTAGGGCCAGTTGAAGCTTCTGGCTTTAACCCCAGGGCCCTACAAAGGCCTGAAATTGAAGAAATCAGGACTGTCTATACAAACTGACCCTTTGGGGTTTTTGTTCCCTTACTCTTAATTAACTGACATCACTCTGTCACTCTCAGGTCCATTCTTAGGGAGTTTACTCATTGGCTCACAGTCTTCCTCTGGGGAGCCAGAGGCCGGACCTTTTCCACCTCCCTTCCAGGAATGAGACCCACCCTTACTTGCTGTTCTCACTCCCACCCCACAATAACCCCACAATCACCAGGAAGCTGGCCTCTCTTCTTGAAGCAGTTTTTCAGCTGGTAGACTCTATCCAGGATGCTCTGGCTTAATGTCGCCACCATAGAAGGATGGAGCATCTCAGCTAAGAGCCCCAAATGTCCCTACACTCGCCCTCAAATGTCCCTCTCAACTGCCCTGCTATTGAGGCGAGGCCCAAGGACCCAGAATTATATAGTATGGCAAACCAGATTCAGAATCTCAACTAGGAGAATAGTTTCTTGGAGACTGAGGGGACTCCAGATTAAAGATGGGGATCAGCACAGTTTAAATATAAGAGACTCACCACTTTGGCTTACAAGCTCCCTGTTCATTCAGTGGTGTAGAGCAAGGAATCTTTTTCTGACCTTTTGACTTTGTCAATGAGGCTGATGAAGGCTTCTCCAAATAATGTTTTTAAAAGTATAAAATAAAATACATAAGATTATGAAGGAAAGAATTATATTGAAATACAGCTGGGTCCCAGTAAGTGCAAACAATGAATCCTGTGAAGTGGTTGCCTGTGTTGAAATTCACACCATTTGAAATTATAATTATGTGAATGGTTACAGGTTCCTGTGTAGTGGAAATAAGCATCAAATTTGAATAATGTAACCATTTCACAAGATTCATTATTCCATTCACAGAGACCTAGCTCTGAAGCTAAACAGTACCATAATGCATAGAGTACTGGACCTGGAGTCATAATCCAGCCTCAGGCTTTTCCTAGCTGTGTAATCCTGGCAAATTACTTCATCCTGTTTGCCTCAGTTTCCTCATCTGTAAAATGAACTGGAGAAGGAAATGGCAAACCATTGCAGGATCTTTGCAAAAAAAAAGGAAAAGAAAAGAAAAGAAAAAAAGAATAAAAACAATAGGGTCACAAAGAGTCAGACATGACTGAACAAATATATATTTTTTTAAGTTCAAGGATCCCAAGTTAAAAAAAACCCTAGGGGAAACAGTAATGGATTGGGTTTGGGTAGGATTAGAACAAAAGCCTGAATTCATGTGGAGACATAGATTACACTAAACCACCTATCAGCTCTCAGAACAAGATCCTGCTGACTTTGCTACTAACTTGATTTCTCTGGATTGTTGATAGTGGCCTAAATCAGATCAAAGATAGAAAGACCAGTAATAGGAGTGAGATTTAAATCGTAACTCTGCTGTTCTGAAACCTGTGTGACTGGGCAACACGTGGTGAAAAAAAGCATTGGATTTGAAGTTAAAAAAAAAAAGGTTTCAAACTCCTGTTATTTAACTACCAGTGTAACCCATGAACAAAACACTTCTTTGCAGAACCTGTTTCCCCATCTTTTAAATGATGGTAGGATTTCCATCTTCCAGTTGCTGCTTCTGCCTTGAATCTTTCCTTATTCCAACTTATCCTCCAATCAGCTTCCAAAGTGACTTTGGTACTTTCCACTGGCTCCCTCTTTCCATCAGAAGAGACAAAGCCTTTTAAAATCTGTCCCAGCTGTTTTACTCTTCAACTCTTTCACATATCTGACAATCGTGTGTGTCTATATCCCATCTGCAAATGTGACCCCCCCCATCTCCCATCTCTGTGCCTTTGAACTGACTGTCCCTCCCTGCCTGGGATACCCACCAGGCTGCCCTCAGGACTCGGCTCAAATGCTGCCTCTTACAGGAGGTTCTTCGGCTGATCCTTTCAGAGGTTGCATTGTGTGTGTGTGTATGTGTGTGTGTACATATGTTCTGTGTGTATATCAAGAGAGAGATTGAGAGGTGGATGGATGGATGGATAATGATCTATCAGCCAGTGCAGAAACTCAGATAAATGAGGTAGATCAATAAATAAACTTAGGGCATTTATTCAAGGAATTGCACTGTCTTTTCAGACAGAGCTGTCCAGGGAGGAAGGGGAGAGAGAGGATTTTTCTTGGGTTTAGTCATGGGAAACGAAGGAGGGTACA
Organism: Myrmecobius fasciatus; assembly: GCA_023553655.1. Taxonomy (NCBI): domain Eukaryota; kingdom Metazoa; phylum Chordata; class Mammalia; order Dasyuromorphia; family Myrmecobiidae; genus Myrmecobius; species Myrmecobius fasciatus. The sequence continues at coordinate 174,772 of JAJPUD010002417.1, forward strand.
TAGTCTGGATTTCCAGAAGAGCAGAACTGTAGGAAGATAGTGTTGTAGATGTGTCCTTGCAATTATTTCTTTCCAAGAACAGGAGCAGTGAAACTTATCCAGGTGTGTGGAAGTCTTCCTGGGGGCACTTGGAAACTTCTGGTCAGAGCAGAAATTCCCAGGAGTTGACCTTTTTTTTGAGGGAGAGGGGGACTTTTAACCACCGATAGAGCAGGGTAGGGGTCCCCAGAGTCCCGGGGCTGATTATATATGTGTATAAACATTCATACACACGTCCACATAGACATTTGCATATGATCTCCCCTTTGAGAGCATAGCCTTTTTTGGGGAGGCGGACTTTCTTTGATTCCCAGCATACAGCAGTTCCTGTCCCATGGAGCTTAGTAATTAATGCTCTGGGACAAAAAAAAAATTAAAGTTTGGGGGTGACAATTTCCCACTCTCCTTACCCCCTAGGACGCTGAAAATGATCAATAAAAAGCCTTGCTGCAAGTCCAGGTAAGAAAGACAATGGGGCAGAAAAGAATAAATGCCATGTTGTTTTTTAACCCCTTTCCATTGCAGGAAAGACTCCATTTAATGTGCAAGTGAGCAATCCTTTCGGGATCCCTCTGGATGGGAAAGCTGGAGCCAGCAGCGTGGGCCTGCCCACCTGGGCGCGGGAGAGAAAGGAACCAGCCACAAGGTGGCGCTGTGGAGCAACGGCACGGCTAGTTCTGCAAACATCCTCTCGAGCGCCTGCAGAGGGAACAGGAGGCCAGGGCATTTTCGGAGCCTGCGCAGTAGTTGGGGGCGGAGTTGGAGCTGTGGCGCCTGCGCAGTAGTTTTTGGGAGCCGAGTTTCTCGCCTTTTGGCTGTCAGTTTTCCGCGGGTCCAGCCGGAACCCCGGCAGTCCCGAATGGTCAGGGGGGGTTCTGGCTCTGCCCCTCAGCCCCGGCTGCTCTCTCCCGAGACTCACGGGGTCTCTTCTGTGTCAGATGAGGGGTGGGAGCAGGGGGCGTTCGAGAGATGCGGGGAATCCCTTCTTGAGGCCCCCCACGGAGGCCCTGGAACCCCTCTCCAGAAACCAGGGGTCCCTTCACCGATAAGGAGGCGCCTTTCTGGTAGTCTGGGGCCCTGCAGATCCCCATGAGCCGCTTATGAAGGCTAGGGACCCTTCTGGATACCCCCTCAGGGCCTAGGGGTCCTCTCAGAGACTGGGGACTCCAAAGCAGCTTAGGAACCCTTTCAATGGGTTCTTTAGAGACCTTAAGGACTCCCCTGTAGTAGTCTGGGGTACCTCTAGATCCCCAAGAACCCTCCAGGCAGTCCTAGGGATCCCCTCCAAAGGTGTAGGGACCCCTCTAGAGAGTATGTAGCCTCTGCAGAGATTGAATGACTTCCCCCTCCAGAAAAGTATTCTTGGGGTGCAGTAACCAGGACTTGGGGTCAGGAGCACCTGAGACCCTCCACCCTCTGCTACCTCCATCTCTTTACATTGCCCCCTGCCCACAGTCTGGGGAGGCAGGCAATCGGTGATGCTGAACTGACCCCAAGGCTCGCTAAGCAGCAACAGCCCCTGCCATCAGAAGGACTGCAGGAGGGAAGCCCCTGACCCAAGATCCCTCCAAGCAGCCCCTGCCATCAGAACGACTGGAGAAAGAGGGAAGTTCCTGCAGTCTCTTCCCACTCTGAGATTCTTGGGTCCCCCACCGACTTCCTGTGTGACTCTGAATGAGGGCAGGTCTGCCTCTTATCTGCCCAAGACTTTGTCTAGGAATTCATGTCTGTCAAGTCTCTGACCTGGTCTCTACCTATTATGGTCCAACCTTTTCTTTTTCTTCCCAATACATGATTTCATTCATTTCCCTCTATTCGAGGTCATAATTCAAACATTAATTAAAATGCATTGGTAGATATACAGTAAAAGTAAAAACATTAATGAAATTTAACTTAGAAGTGAACAGACATATAGGAAGAGAACAGGAGGAAGGAGTGGTCATCAAATATTTTTTACTAAAACAAGCACATTTTATAGGAGGGGAAGGTAAGTTACAGAGAAAATTCTCCTAAAAGTGCTCTTATGGCTTCATGATGCCAGATTGAGACAGATTGCAGGGGTTCTTCCCAGCCTTTATTACTTAACAACACAATAATGTTTTATTAAATTTATAAATCACAATTCAGCCAGCCCCCAATCAATAGACATGAACTTGTATTTCCTGTGCTTTGCTACCAGAAATTGCCTCTATGAATATTTTGATCTATATAGGACTTTTCTATCTTTGACTTATATGCTCATTAGTGATGACATTGAATATAAATGTTCTTAGGCTTTCACACTTAAGCCTAAACTGTTTTCCAGAATAACTGGACCAATTCGTAGCTCTGTCAGGAGTGTGTTAGTGTGCCTTTCTTCCCCCAACTTTAAACCATAGGCCATTTCTCTTTTATAATTTTTGTCAATTTGATTTCAGAACTGTTTTCATTTGCATTTATCTAAATTTAGTGATTTGGAGAAATTTTTATAAGAGTTTGATAATGAATATTGGATGGGGATGTGGGAAAACTGGGATGCTGATACATTGTTGATGGAACTGTGAATGGATCCAACCATTCTGGAGAGCAATTTGGAACTATGTTCAAAAAGTTATCAAACTGTGCAGATCCTTTGATACAGCAATGATTTATTGGGCCTATATCCCAAAGAGATCTTAAAGGAAGGAAAGGGACCCACATATGCCAAAATGTTTGTGGCAGCCCTTTTTGTAGTGGCAAGAAACTGGAAACTGAGTGGATGCCCATCAATTGGAGAATGGCTGAATAAGTTATGGAATATGAATATTATGGAATACTATTGTACTATAAGAAACGATCAGGAGGATGATTTCAGAGAGGCCTGGAGAGACTTGATGAACTGATGCTGAGTGAAATGAGCAGAACCAGGAGATCATTATACACAGCAATAAGACTATATGATAATCAATTCTGATGGACATGGCTCTTCCCAATAATGAGATGACTGATTCCAGTTCCAATGATCTTGTGACGAAGAGAGCCACCTACATCCAGAGAGAGGGCTGTGGGAACTGAATGTGGATGACAACAGTCTCACTCTTTTTGTTGATATTTGCTTGCATTTTGTTTTCTTACTCATTTACTTTCCTTTTTGATCTGATTTTTCTTGTGTAGCAAGAGAAATGTATAAATGTCTAAACATATTGGATTTAGCATATATTTAACATTTAACACTTATGTTATATATTGGATTGCTTGCCATCTGGGGAGGGGGTCAGGGGAAGGAGGGGAAAATCTGAAATACAAGGCTATGCAAGGGTCAATGTTGGAAAATTATCTGTGCATATGTTTTGGAAATTAAAAGCTTAAAAAAGAGTTTTGATCATTTACATTTTTATTTTTGTAAAAGTAGATCCATCAGGAAGGTTTCTTTTAATCATTTTAACAAGCATATCTTCTATTAGATGGGCACATGAGCATACTTCTCCTTTCAGACAGTGTAGAGATGCCCATTAGCATCTTGGTTTTTTTTTATTAAAGCTTTTTATTTGCATAACATATGTATGGGTAGTTCTTCAACATTGACCCTTACAAAGCTTTCCATTACAAATTTTCCCCTAGTTCGATCCACTCCCCTAGATGGCAGGAAGTCTACTACATGTTAATTATGTTAAAATACTTGACAAGTCAAATATATGTATACATATTTCCATACTTATCTTGCTGTGCAAGAACAATCGTATCTACATGAACAAAAAATATCTGAAAAAGGGAACCCAATGCAAGCAAACATCATTAGAGAGCATGAAAATGATATATTGTAGTCCATATCTCATATCCCTCTCTCTGGGTGTATATGGCCTTCTTTACTGAACAATTGGAACTGGTTTGAAACATTTCATTGTTGAAGAGAGCCATGTCCATGAGAATTGATCATCATATAATATTGTTGCCGTACAATGATCTCCTGGTTCTGCTCATTTCACTCAGCATCTGTTCCTGTAAGTCTCTCCAGGCCTCTCTGAAATCATCCTGCTGGTCATTTCTTACAGAACAATAATATTCACAACCTTCATATACCATAATTTGTTCAGCCACTCTCCAATGATGGGCATCCATACAGTTTCCAGTTTCTTGCCACTACAAAAAGGGCTGCCACAAACATTCTTGCACATGTGGGGCCCTTTCCTTCCTTTAAGATCCATTAGCACCTTGTTAAAGGGAAAATTAACAACTCCTGATTAGATTTCAGACATGACTAAAGCTACCCTCCCTCCACCCCATTTGTTTGAGAAGTTGCCCCTCATGCACAAAAAAGAAACAGGTCCCTCTCAGCCCTATTTTTTGTTTCCCTCTTCAGAGGAGAGTTCCAAGTGCAGCAGAGTAGATTGGAGTTCTAAAGGAAACAAAGCCTGGGACTTTTATACACTCTTCTGCTTCTTTATAGAAACCATTAATGGTGCTTTGGGGCAGATGTGCTTGCCCACAACTTTCTGATTTTGGTCAGATTGCAGACTTGAGAATAGTGGATTATTCCAACCAAAGAGCTGGCAGCCGTTAATGTAATGAGTTCCTGCAGCACATGGCAAAAGCAATCATGTGTTTCCCACTCAGCTCAAGGAGGGCATTCATAAATGTCCTTAAACCCCAAGTTCCTGTGTCATGAAAGGGGAGTTTGATTTCCTCAGCATTGTGATCTGGGAATCTAGCCTTCTTGTCTGAAAAGGGCAGCACCATAACATGGAGATTGTGTTGTGAAGTTGCCCAAATTTAAGATTATGACCTATGATGTCCCCTTCTTCCCCAGTAAGGCTTTGGAGATATACAAGCCCACCTTTGACCTCCAGGTCCACCAGCATCAGGAAAAGAGGCTACAGTTCCTAGAAACCCAAAGGAATCACAAGGAAGGAATTCATAAGAGAGCTTTAAACACTGGTGGCCATCCCCTTCTCCAGTTCAACTCTTCTCCGAGCACTTCTAAGTTTTACTCCATTCTGCTTTTACTTTGGATCTATTAGTATAAATTAATTAAAGTGTGTTTGATTTGTGTCCCTGAATAAAGGAGGAATGGGGGAGCAAAAGAAAGAGATACAGATTATATAAGCAGGACCTAGCTTCTAGAAAGAGAGGGGAAATTACTTAGAGAAAGAACAGGTTTACCCATGTAGTCTTGAAGCCAGAGGATGGTAACCACATGGAATAAGGTAGCAGAAGACTGGGGCTTAGTCCCTACTCTGTCACTAATTTGGCCAGCACATGTCTAGTGGAAAGGGGAGCCTGTTCAGCAAGTGTGTTTTCCTCCCGGAGGGCATCCAAATCACAGAATATTACTATAATTCTCCTGAGGGATTTTCCCTTGAGAAGAAGGGACTCGCCAGAATGCACAGCAGTTAACCCACCAGCCACCGTAAATTCTGGGAAGTTTATGGATTATTTGAGGACTATGAATGTTTCAGCATCAATTTGATGGTCTCTTTCTATTTTCTGTGGGCTTCTCTCAGGGATGTATTGCTCTGGGTGCTTGCATAGGAGCTGAGCACCTTGTAACCTATATTTGTGGAAACCTACATAGGAACTGTGCTGGGAAATTTGAGACAGGTAAGTTGGGGGAGGGAGCTAAAAAGTAAAAATAAAAATGAGCCCTTTGAGTCCTGAGGATTAAAGCCAAGCTCCCGTTCCTCGAATGTCCTCACTATTGCTTTTGAGCTCTAGCGTTCCTAACTTACCCCAGTGCCTAGTTTGGCTCTCCTACTCCAAAAGGCCTTTCAGGATGCCTCTGCCCTATACAATTACCTGGCATTTCTTCAGTAAAGATTTGAACACAGTTAAATGTGCACGTGTTATCTCCCCCAGGAAAATATGAGCTCCTTGAGGGCAAGGTTTTTCATGTTGGTGTTTCCCCCATGGTTCAATGAAGTACTTGGTACATAGCAGGATGTGGCTGTTGACAGCTTGGTTCAGAGAAAGAGCACCGGTTTTAGAGTCAAAAGTCCTGGGTTCAAATTCTACTCTGATATTTTCTACCTGCATGGTCCCACTCTTCTTTCTGAGTGTCCTATCAGAGACTTCCTCACAACTCCCATCTTAAATAAAACACTATAGCCTCCAGGACTGCCAGGTTAGATTCCTCTGTTCCTACTCTGAGAAGAACACCTCCCAGGGTCTTTAATAAGATATCCTGTCGAAAAACTAGTCTTACATATGGTCAGGGGTTAGAATATTACTCCTATCATATTATAGAGATCTAGGATTATCTAAAGATTGGAATACATCTGATTTTTTTAACCCAGCTCTACCAATAAAAAATTAACCCCCCCCCAAAAAAAAGATATCCTGTCCAAGCTTTGCCAGAACTATAACATTCAGCTTGAGGTGACTCTGCTTTGGGTTCTACAGAGGTTGGCTTTTAGTGCTTGGGGTGAAGTATATGTTCCAGTCACACCTTGAGGTAAAAAAAGTCTGAGAAGGTCTTTTTAAAATTTGTATATACAGGCTAAGTGGCTAAATCCAAACTGCAGCCTAGTTATGCTATTGTAATATAAGCAGTCATGATGACTTTTGACATGAATCATTACATAACTGAGAAGGCAAAAAGAAGCATAACACCAAAAATCATAATGAAAATCTCCTAAGGGACCCGTGAATAGAAAGGAAGGCTGGTCAATGTTCAACCTTGCTACCCTTCACTCCAATTAGGTATTCTACTCTGGCTAGCTCCCTTAGGAAAAGAAAGGAACACTATAGAGATGGGAGGAGACTGAAGGAATCAAATTGGGATAAACCAAAATGGAGACCAAATGTACCTACAACCTACTTAAAGCTGACAGGAGAGCGGAAGCAGGAAGAGGTGATAAGAGGAAAGTCAAGAGGGACTTTTCTAGAACAATCTAAGTCAGAGTAAGCATCCTTGAGAGCCCAAGGATTTCTCCTGGTTCTTATTACCATTACTGAATCAAGTGGAAAATGTTTAAAACCCCACAATGATACATGATGTCTGATGAAAAGTCATGGGGTTTTAGTATTCTCTAGGGGCACAAGAGGGAGCTCTAACCCACCAGCATTACATTCAAAATAATAAATCTGGTATCCCAGATTGGAATGAAACCAAGACAAATTATTCTCAAATATCATCATAGTCATGACAAAAAGGAAACGTGGCCCTGGAGGAATCAATGAACATAAGATTTTATCTGTTTCAGTTAAAAACCTTCCCAGAGCTTTAAAAGCAGACACTTCCTTTACAGAGGAGGGAATGTTGACATCCCTAAATGAGAACACTGAATTTAAAACGAGAAAGCCCAGCTCTAAGCTGAGGAAACACATTGTGCCCCCTGCTCTCTTTGGTTCTGACCATTAGCCCACCAGAGACTATGCCAGCTCCAAAAGTCTGCTTTGTTATTTACTAAAATTCATTCACGTCACCATCACTTACTGGTGAGCTATTCTCCAGAATATACCATGTTGCTCTTAAGAGTTCCTGTCACTCTGAAAATATCCATTGCTCTGATAGTACTAGTTGCTCTGATATAGGGTTCTACCCTCTTTGAGCTTTGAAAGTGCTCATCACACCCAAAATGCTCCTCCCAAAAAGACCTCTTGGTCTGAAATCTCCCATATCTCAGATCAGCCATAAAGTTCTTACAATTCTAGTTGTTGAAAACATAGAACACAGTCTGCTCACCATCTTCAAGGCCTCCTGGACAAGCATATGCTAGAATCCAGGGACATTTTGGTCTTTTTGCTGTTCCCCACACGCGACACTCTGCCTCTATTTCAGGTGTCTTTGGCCATCCCCCCCCCCATGCTTAGCATGCTTTCCCATCTTATTTCTACCCTTTGGCTACTCTGACTTCTTTCAAGACTGCTAAAATCCCCCCTTCTACAAGAATTTCCTCCCTAAACATTGGAAAAATAAAAACCCCTTGACTTCAATTTCCTCTGTGCTAAAGGCTAAAACTACAAAAAGCAGCAAAAAAGAGTTTACGCTCTTAAGGGGGAAACAACGTGTAATAAATATAGTTCACTTGGTGATCCTCATCACCTTACAGCAGGACTATTGCAATATCTTGCTGGTAAATCTACCTACTTTTGGAGTAGTTGAGCCAAATGGGCTGATCGCCCATTCAGCAACTAAAGTGATTTCTCCAAAAAAAAAAAAAAAAAAAGTCACCTCCTACTCAATAAACTTCATTGGCTTCCCATTGCTTCCAGGAGCAAATACAAAGTGCTATTTGGTTTTCAGAACCTTTGCCAATCTCGACATCTCCTACCTTACTTCCTGAACCATATTTTTTGAGCGATTGATCCGGGTTCATTCTGCAAACAAGAGACTGCTATTGGCTGGGTCTTCCATACCTGGAGTGCTCTCTCTCTCTTCAGCTCAGACTATTGATCTCCTTGGCTTCCTTAAGTACCAACTAGAACCCACTTTCTACAAGACTTCCCCAGCGCCTCTCAATTTTAGTGCCTTCCCTCTTTTAAATATTTTCTCTTTATCAATCAATGTCCCTACTGTCCCCATCTGTACCCAGAGGTTGGATGGACGGTGGGACGCGTTCCCCCTTATAAGGATGAGCTGTAGGACTCCCTTGAAGACTAGCACACTCTTCCTTTTTTTCCCCTGAGGCAATTGGGGTTAAATGACTCACCCAAGGTCACAAAGCCAGTGTAAAGTGTCTGAGGTCGGATTTGAACTCAAATCCTCCTGACTTCAGGGCTGGTGTTCCATCCACTGCGCCACCTGGCTGCCCTTCTCTTCCTTTCTTAACAAGAATGCCCGGCTCTCTGGCCCCATTCTCCGGGCTTCTCAGGGCGCTGGATGAGAGGAACACTAAGTGCTTTTCACTCCCAGTGCTCTCCAGAGTTCACGTTACCACGATGGGCTCTAGGGGGAGAACAAAGCTAGCCTGGCCCTTTAACAACCCGCTCCTTGACCCGAAGCTCCTCTTTGAGGACCACACGAGGAGGTACTGAGCAGGCGCTCCCCCCATCCCGACATTTGCGCCTGCGCAAGGGGTGGGGCGGGGCTGGCGCTAGAGCAGGACCAATCCTCTTGCAGCAGAATAAAACCCAAAGCCGAACAGCCGAAGAGAGCGCCTGCGCAGTAGACGTTGTATCACGTGCTAGTGGTGCCTTCCCGCCTTTTCTAGACCCAGGTCTCTTAGGATCCAGGCCCTGGAGCTGAGGAGCTCCCCGGGGCTGCTGGCCCTATACTCCCCCCAAGGCTTCGTTGTCCTTCACTGTCGAGGCTCGAGCCCTTCTGAAACCGCGCCCGCATGAGGATCAGTGCGGACAGAATCCAAGGGGGGAGGAGAGGGAAGGGTACCCCCATTTGGGGAAGGGGGGAAGGACGCTTCCCCAAGAGCTCCGCCCCCAGAGCCCGAGGTAAAAGAATGGAGCACCACGTGACCCCAGGCCTCAATGAGTGACTCCCAGAAGGGGAGGAGGAAGCTGGAGGAGTGCCAGAGCCCCCTGGGAGGATCTGCAAGCCGGGCTGGGAGCGTCGTAAGTCGAGGAGAGGCGACGCATGTAGAAGGTGCAGATGAAGCTCCCCTCCCCATTAAGAAGTGCAGCAGCGTTGTGGGGGGGGGGGGGAAGAAAAGGGAGTGATCCAAAGGATGGGGAAAGGCCGGATGCTGGGACCAAGAGAAAGCCACTTTGGCGGGGTCCAGATCGGAGCAGCAGGTGGAAGCCCCTTGCTGGGGACTTTCCAGCCCCACTGAGGAGTCCGTTTTCTGCTCCTGGGTTGATTAGGAATGGGTCACTTAGGTAGCTCTAAAATGCTTTTATCAGATGCAGGGGGCCTTGAGGTAGGGCTTTGTGGAGAAACACTGGTACCCCCTGAAAGGAAGGGAAATGGAAAAGGGCTGACAGTTCCAAAGGCAGAGACCCTTTGTATCTTTTTAAGTATTTAAAGCTCTAAGAAGCATGAATTAATCATTCAAAATAGAAATGCAATGTTTTAATGATGAGAAAGTTATAGGAGATTGATATACTTCACTTCCTCTGGACAGTATTGAGAACATCGAAACAAACATTCAGTATGAGAAGCAGTATAGGGGAGTGGCTGAAGGGCCAGCCCTTGCCTAGGGAACATCTGGCTTCAAGGCCCGAGTCAGGCTAGTATCCTTTGACTTCTTAGTAACTTTTCCTCTTGGTGTAAAATGATTGACCAGTCTGTACACACAGAGAGCTCTCAGAGACTTTAAGTTACAGATGAGTTGTCAAACTTCATTGCTTCATCACTTTCCCACACTGACAAAATCGCAAGGCCAAAATTATAAATGTCAGTGATCTGAATTATCATACTGAAACAAAAAAGTGTTTCATCATGAAATGATGAAAGGCAAAGTAGACCAAGAGCCAAAAAAACCAGGATAACAATAACTGCAACAGTGTAATTGGAAAGAACAGCCACAAAGAAATCAAAAGCAAATGTTGCAAAATTTTAAATAGGCAGAGCTCGAAAGAAGATATGTTGAAAAGACACCCTTTTGTAGAAGTCCACAAATCTTGTACATTGCACATATTTTCAGACTTTTTCAATGTATTGTGTCATCATGATTTCCTGTTTTTTCTTTAGAAAATAGTCTTTTTTATATAAAATGACTGATAAAGGAATGGTACTGGGGGAAATTTGGGGGTATAAACAAAAGATAGTAACAAAAACTCATTAAAAAAAGGGAAAAACAATCAAGAAACAAAACTCATCAATATGTTACTTTCAGGCAATGCAAAAGCTGTCACAAGAATTCAAATAAGAATCAGTCCAAAAGCACTTAATTGTTGATACAGTGTGCTGGTCATTTTGCTAAATACTAGGATACAGAGACAGAAGTCAAAAAAATCAAGCAGCTCCTTTCCACAAGGAACTTACGTTCTAATAGTATATGTACTTATATAAATAGGGGCAGATTATATACAAGATGAATATAAGTTAGTTTGGGAAAGGAGGGCACTAGCAGCTAGAAATGCTTCATGTAGAAAGTGTAAGGCTTAGTTTTGTAGGCAATCAGGGATTCAGAAAGACAGAGAAATAAAGGCGATTTGAAAAGACAACATCAGGTGTAGCAGTTAAAAGGCCATTAGTAGGTTTAGGAAAAGATGAGGTCAGGTTGAAAAGGCTTTAGAAGGGACTGGGGAGAAAGGACCATAGACTCAGCACATGTAATTATTTTTTTCAACAAATCTGAGAAAGGAGAGAGGAAGTTTGATGGCCAGTGGGGATTGTGGGATCTAATAGAATGCTTTTTAGGATGGTAGGTACTTGGGCATGTTTGTAAGAAGCAGGGAATGAACAGTAGATGAAAAGTTTAAAGATTAAGTAGAGATGATGGTGGGAGCAATCTGTTGGAGAGAAAATCAAAGGCCAACTGGCCCTGAGAAGAAGGACCCTTCCTCCTAATCAGAATCTACAGTAAAGGAGAAAATAGAAAAAGATGACATTAAGAGTAGATGAGGAGGAGGGTTGTGAGAGGAAGATAAAGAGGGAACTTGAGATGTAAGGTATAAGACTGAGGTCCTCAGCAGAGAATGAGAGTCTGTATCTGTGTCTATCTTTCTGTGTGTGTCTGTGTTTATGAGTGACAGACCTACAGACAGAGGGAGGAAGAGAAAATATTTGGTACCATAGAGAATCAATTCAAGAGTAAAAGTATTTTCTTGCTACAGCAAAATCCCATTTGAGATTAAATAACAAATTTTTAGTGGGCCCAATTCAGACGGTTTCTTGACTTCCTCTGGTGGCACATAAATAGGAGTGGAGGAGGTGATTGGTGGGAGTGGGCCAAGATTGGGAATTAACAAGGCCCAAGCACAAGACAAGGTTTGGAGTAGATAATGTACAATTGGACTGATTGCCTAAGCAGTTGAGCTTAGAAAGGGAAAAGAGTGCTGACAAAACAGAGATGGGAGCCTGGAAAAGAATGGAGGGCTGGGGAGTAAAGGGAAGAGTGGAATAATGGGAAATTCAGTAATAGGAGATCATAGATAAATGTCAGAGTTCTTGATCGTGGAAGAGAACACAGATCAAAAGCGACCATCCCCATCCCCCAGATGTAGCATATTAATAGGGCCTAAAAGCTGCGTGATTGAAAAACTGGGAGGTCAGGGTATTGAGAGAACATCAGCATATATGTTGAAGTCTCTTTATGTGAATGAAAAGATTTGTGAGCCAGGCACTGAACTTGAGAAAGAAAAAAGAATTTCCTGGAGCCAGGTAGCTAAACAGTGAATAGCCAACTGCATCCAGATTGAGTGATAGTATTTAAATGATGTGAACCTCAAAGAGGAGAGATTGTTAATATAGTGATAGAGGAAAAGGGTAGAGAGGACAATGGGAAAAACCAAGATTATTTCAATTCCTCCTTTAGGCTCTGTGGTTTAGAAGTGTAAGAGAAGGTTCAGCCACCACTGAGACAAAGCCAGGTTTCAGTGGCACACAGTATGGGGAGAGCAGGAGAAATAGAGCTCTAAAGCAATTGTTCCTTCTAGAGAGGGAGTCTCAAAGGCCACAGTAGATGGGGCAGACAAGTTTGAAATAAGCTCCTGTGTGGGGTTTGAGATGATTCAGAAGGAAAGAGCAGGCAGTAGGGATTGGGGATTCAGAATCTTAGCACTGTGAGAGCAGCAGCAAGGAGGTGGGGAGGCAAAGGATGATAAGCTGTTGAGTATCAGTGGAGAGGAGGAACACCATTTCACTCCTTCAATTCAATGAAGGATGAAGGCTGATGAGCAGAAGGTCAAGGCTGCCTTTTAGACTCTGGACAGGACTAAGGTTCTCTACCAGGTGCAGTATGGCCTGGAGATTCTGATCCAGTCACTTTTAGGCTTTGTATAGGTAGGAAGTAAATCTTCTGGGTTGCTTTCATTTGTTTTTTTTCTATTAGTGAAAATAAATTTTTAACAGATGTTGATAGTTTGCATTTTATCTCCAGAAAATTTCCTGTTTATATTTTTTAACTACTTATTCAAGAATGGCTCTTGATTTTAAATACTTTAGATAAAATTCACATATATGGTATCCCAAAAGGCTTAGTGCTTTAATAACTTCAAAAACTATGAACTTGCCAAAAAAACTTGAAAGGCTAGTGACATATTAAAATATTGATATTTATTAAAATTCAGAATAACTTCCCCTTGTGCTATATATCTCACTAGAAGATTTTTGAATTTTGTAAAAACTTTCATCAGCTTCTGCTCTGAGATTTTAAGGATTGCATCTGTAATCCTAGCCTTAAGGTCATCCAAAGTACAGTCACACAATTGTCACATCCACAACAGTTTTGGTATCACCCAATAAGAAAATGTTTAATGGGGATAAATCAGGTGACATGAGCCTGCAGGGCAAGAGACCTTTGGCACTCCACTGTCTGGCACATCCAATGCATAACTGAATACTCCATCTTAAAATTTTAAAAATTTACTCAAAATTCATAATTTATGCTCATAATTCAAGATTTATAAAATAAACTTTCAAAGTTTTTGTAAGTTTGTAGCATTTATACTTCTGAAGTTATTGAAGCTTAGAACTGTACCAAGACTTTTGAAACACTTTATATATTAGATGTCAAACTTCTATAAGGGATAAGGCAAGAGTTTTTGGTTTTGGTTTTTACCATCACTAGTTTCTCTTCTTATTTTTTCATGTGTATATTATACTTTTAAAAATAACATTTTATTTTTCCCCAATTATATTATAAAAACAATTTTAAACATTCATTTTTTAAAATTTTGAGTACCAAGTTCTTTTTCCCTCCCACAGCTCCCGTCTCCTTCTACCAACATAGAAGGCTATTTGATATGTTATACATAAGCAATCATAGTGCATATACTTTTAAATTTAATTATATTTTTATGATCTTATCTATCCCTTGGTTTTTTTTGTGTTGTGACTGTTATATGTAAACAACATTCATTTGGAGCTGGTAGCATATGGTCTAAAGTATTTATTGGTTGAAACCTAATTTCTGCTGAACTGATTTCAAGTCCCTCTTAGCTTGTGTTCTCAAGTTTATCAAAGAAACACCAAACTATAAAGTTGTTGCTTCCAGGCCTTACTTATCAAGTACTTTTCTATTCTAACCAATCATTCTTAAATGCTATTTTTATTGACGTCATTAGATTACTTATCACCTTTGTTTCAGGACATCTGTTCTCACTAAGGGAGCCATCTCATAACAAAGATTTTTTTTTAAAGAAAAAATTCAAAATATCTACCGCATATCCACAGTATTTCATATCCAGTCTCCTCACCACCTTTGCAGAGAAAGCAGGAAGATGCATTTTCTCAACTATTCTCCAGAGTCAAGTTTGATCATAATAATATCACAGAATTGAGCTTCTTAATTTAAAAAATATTTAACCAATACCAAACAATTTTAAGGATTACCATTAATTATATACAATATGAGGAACTCTTCATATTATTTTTTCATTATTCTCCACAGATTCTAAACCTTTTGTTCCTCTAAGTGAATATTACTGTGTTTGATTTTATGGAATAACTCCTTAGTGTTTAATCAGGATCTATGGAAGTACACTTTAGGAGGACGATGAGGGATTGATTTCCAAGTAATCTCTTTTTGAAAGCCAAGTACATCTTGGGCTTTATGTAAGGTTTTTCAGTTTCTTTTTGAGTTCACTTTCTGGTCTTAGGATGAAATGAGTCCATTTGAATGCCCCTACAAACATGTATTAGAGAAATGCTTTCATTTCCCTAAATATTTCAGGGAACCCATTTAGAAACTTTGGGGCCCACCTCTGTCTGGATTGTCCTGTGCATTTGCAGGGATCCATATTGGTTGATCTGGGGTCGAAGGGCCCAATTAGAAAATGCAGGATGGCTAGTTTCTCATCTGGCTGTGAGTAGGTGACACACCTGGTCTCACATCTATGTTGATAAAGCCCCACATATATACCTTGGGACCTTATCTGGGATTGTGCTTGCACTCTTAAGTGGAGAAACTGGATTTTTTTTTGCATTGCTAGTTATTTTAATTTTGATCTTTTCTAGTTGTTTTGGATTTGGTCAAGCCCTTATAAATACCTGGAAGGAGGTAACCCAGGGGAGCCTTGTAAAATGTTTTCTTGTTGAATTTGTTTATTTTTTTTAATCTAAGAACTAAGTAGACTTTACCTGAACTAAGTAGATTTAGTTCATTCTTTGAATGACATGTAAGAGACCATTTATTCAAAATTATGTTAATGTAAAAAGTGAAAAAAAATGAAAAAAGTGAAAAGAAAAAACTACTAAAAATCACCATGCTGCATGGATAGTGTCAATATTCATTAGTCAAAATTCTGGGGAAATGCTTTCCAAAGGATAATGTGGGAGTCTCTCCAGGTCCCCAGAAGACTAGCCATAACTGGATGGATGGACAACTGTGCCCAAACCTTAATTAATTTGTTTGAATATTTGACTAGAGAAGAAGGCAATAAGGTTCAACAGGGAATTGCAGCTGACTTGATGGTTCCCCCAGTTCTCGATTAGAGGACATGGACCTTGGTAGATTGGAATCTGTCCCTGGAAGTTAGACCTGGATGCTGAGCCTGTCATGGAGGGTGGTACCAGATACACTGAGTCCCTCACAGACTAGGGCATGCTGAAGGTGATTGATGACAGGGAGTCAGGGGGAAGGAGCCCCCACTGTGTTATTCTATAAAAAGCTTTGTGCTTTACCATTGTAACCCATTTTGAATACTTTCGATTTTCTCCTTTGACTCATCATCCCCCTGTTGCAGGCCCTCATCACCTCTTAACTGGACTGCTATAACAGCTGCTGGTGAGTCAGCCTACCTCATCTCTCTCCAGTGTATCTTCCATTCAGCCACTAAAATGATTTTCCTAAAACCCAGGTCTGATGTCACACACCTCCACTCAATAAATTCCAGTGGCTCCCTATTACCTCCAAAATCAAATATAAAATTCATAACCTACCTTTTTTAGCGTCCTCTTTCATTTTACTATCTTCCATGTATTATTTGTTCCAAGAAACACAAGCTTCTTTAGTATTCCTCACATAAAACAGTCCATCTTCCAACTGAACATTTTCACCCCCAAGCCTGGAACTCCCTCCATCCTCATCTTGGCTTCCTTCAAGTCCCAGTTTAAATCCCACCTTCTGGAAGAATCTGTCAGGGTCCTCAATAATTTTAGTGTCTTCCCAGAGAGACTAACCCTAATTTATCCTCTACAAATCTTGTTTGAACTTAGTTGTTTCCCTTCGGTCTACCTCATTAGACTGTAAATTTCTTAGGAACAAGGATTGAAGTTGGTTTGTTGGTGTTTCTTTGTACCGCAACTTCTAGCAGTGTACCTGGGACACACGTTGGCGGCACTTTAAAAAATGCTTAGTGACTTCTTGACTTGCTATTTTCCTCAGACTTACAGACTTTGTGGGACTTTTCCCACCCTTCCAATTCTCTAATAATCTTAAGGCAACAGAAACTTGCAATGGAAGACCAGTACAGCCATAACCTAGACCTTGAATCCATGGTTTCCCCCTTTTGCCTTTTAGTTCCTTTTCCCAAAGTCAGCTCCTGGTGATTCTGAGGAATAGACATTTGTGGGTCAGGAGTTTCTGAATGTAGGATTCAGGCGACCAGGCACAAAAAATTGTCATCCTCACCTCCTCACTTCCATTCAGCCCACATATCCAGCCAGATCTTGTTTTTGCTGCTCTGTACTCATGCAGCTTCATCTGGGTGTGGGTCCTCATCACCTCATGCCCAACTGTCACAGTACCCTTCTAATTTGTCTCAAGTCTCTCCATTCTTTTAGCCATCCTCTCAATTGCTATAGTAATATTCCTAAAGCATGAGTTACTTGGGAGATCCGAACTGAGGGCAAAAGAGCCCCAAATTCGGTAGTTCTTTCCACAAAGTTGTCTTTGAGAAATGGCTTATTAGAGATTTGTTTTCTGTACACATGTATGCCTTTAGGTCCTTTACATCTTGGCCCTTCTTCCAAGTGAAATAAAGACTATCTCATACCTAGTATCCATATTAAACATTGACCCTTTGTGGTCAATGGTCCCTAATATCCACCTTTGGAGGAAAATCCTAACTATGAGCCATATTTAATCATTGTTTTAGAAACTTTTCTGTAAGGATATAGGTGACCCCTTGAGACAGATTCTGGTAATTTTTGGACTCAGTCTAGTTCTCCTCACACACACACACACACACACACACACACACACACGCACACGCACACGCACGCACGCACCCTCCCAGAAGGAAACATCCAGATCCAAATGAGTCCAGTCTGCTTCACTGTTGTCCCCTAGGCTTTGGGGGTCCATCCAGAAGGTCTGGGGCTACATAGCAAACATTTCCCATTGACTCTCTATCCACACTATTAGAGTGACCCAGTAACTACTCGAGAAGGTTGTCAAGGTCCAGATGATCTGGCCTTCAACCATGGGCTGGGCTTCTCTCCCAGATCCCCTCCTTCTGCCTCAGGGAAGCTAGTGCCTGATTGTTGAAGCCAGTTTTTCTAACTTGAGAACTCTCAAACTTCAGATTACCCATGAAATAATCCTTGAGCCTGGAAATAGTCCTAGGATGGCCAATTATCAAACTCTTCTCAGGGGGAAAACAAAGACAGAAGGTAGTCGATAAGTCTTGGTGGCCTGCAAAGGTCCTCTCAGGCTTCCCAAGGTAAACACAGGTTTCTCTTGGGGAATATGGGGAGGGGAAGGGCGGTCAGGAAGAAAGAAGGAACAGCCCTCACCGGTACCTGTACCAGTAACTGGGTACTTGGATATGAAAATCGGAGAAAGAAGGTTCAGGTCGAACAATGGGATGGGAGGTTTCCCATCACACTGTTGCAGACCACTTCTGTCAAAGACTTCTTCCCGGAGTCATCAGTCATCTTGGAGGAAGCTCCATTTACTGGGGACAAAGGAGTGAAGTTCCCTGTGTCCTCTCAACAAGGAAATAGGGCTGAATTTTCATAAAAGGTACTTGACAAACATCCATACCCTCTCATCTCATCAAGTTGATTGAGAGGGATTTATCTAATAATAATAAAAAATTAAAAATAACTAGTATTATCTGGTTTTAAGGTTTGCAAAGACTTTACAAATATTATCTCATTTGAACCTCATAACACCTCTGGAAGGTAAGAGCTATTATTATCCCCATTATACAGATGAGACTGAAACTGACAGAGACTTAAGTGTCTTGCCCAAACACACAGCACATGTGTGTCTAAGTCTGGATTTGAACTCAAGTGTTCCTGATTCCAGGTCCAGACCTCTATCCACTATGGCACCTAACAAATTAATTGGGATGATTTTATCCCCCCCAATCATTGTACTTCCCCATTATACTATTATTTTTTAAAACAATTTTTCATCAGTATACAGTAGTGATATTGCACCCTCTTTCTTTGCTTAGCTTTCCCTGGTTTCAGTACTAGGTTCATGTTTATCTCTGAGAAGTTAAGTTACTTTTTCAATTTTTTTTTGACATTTCTTAATTATTGAGAATAATTTTTGTAGCATAGGTATTAATTTCTTTTTAGACATTTGATAGGGGGCAGCTAGTTGGTGTAGTGGATAGAGCACCGGCCCTGAAGTCAGAAAGACGAGTTCAAATTTGACTTTAGTTACTTTACACTTACTATACCCTAGGCAAGTCATTTAACCCCAATTGTCTTACCAAAAAAAAATTACAAACCATTTGATAAATTTCACTCATAAAGCTGTCTGGACCAGGGTTTGTTCGGGGACTTTTTCCCTTTGGGAATTCCTTTATGATTTCTTCAGTTTCATTGTGTAATATTGGGCTGTTTAATATCTCTAGTTCTTGTTTGGTTAATGTGGCCATTTTAGATTTTTGTAGGTAATCATACACATTTCCTTAAAATTCTTGGCTTTGCTAGAACATAAGTGGGAATAGTAGGTTCTGCTAATTCTTTTTCTTTTCTCTCTGGTGTGTGTTCACTTTGTTCATGAATTTTATTTTCATCATTTGGTTTTCCTCTTTCTTGAAGTTAGTTTCTCAATGCATGAGTTCTATGAGGTTGACAGCTAAACCAGGTAATTTCAAGAGAGCGTTTCTGATCTGTGAACAGAGAGGGAAGAACTGTCAGTATGAAAGCCTTCCCCCACTCATTCTCCTGAGCACTCAGCTCAGCATTTGCTTCTTAGTTATCTTAACCAAAGAGTTGACAAAAATAGTTAACCTAGAGATATGGGGCAACCACACTATGCAAGGAGTGCAAAAAGTAGAATTTTTGAGAAAAACTGGGATAAACAAAACTGGGATTGACAAGGGTCAGAACCAAAATGGCAGAGAGTAGCCTGAATTATTCCTGGCTTCCCTTAGAATCAACACTAGATCAAGTCTCTGAACAGATTTGAGAGTAATAGAACCCATAAACATTTGGAGTATAATAATTTTCCAGCATATGATATCTTAGAAGGACTTCAAGAAAGGTCTGTCTCAATTGGGCAGGGGAGACTACAGCCTAGCACTGTGCAGTCACATACTGGTCACCAACTCAAAAAGCTCTCTTGGAAGAGTTCAAAAAGTATCTTAAAAGAGAATTAAAAAAGAAAAATGGGGAAAGGAAATGAAAACTTTACAAGAGAGTTTGGAAAAGAAAACACAGAAATTGGCTGAAGAAAACAAATTCCTTAAAAAATAAATTTGATGAAATGGAAAAAAATATATACTGAAAATCTTAAATAGATTTGGTGAAATGGAGGGGGAAAGCTCTTTGAAAAAAGAATATTGGTGAAAAGGAAAAAGAAAACAACTACTTAAAATTAGCATTGGTGAAATGAAAAAAAAAATCCAATGAAAAAACAACTCCTTTAAAAATACAATTAGCCAGTTACAAAAGGGAGGTTAAAAAACTAAATGAAGAAAATAAAATTAGATATTATCTACAAATAATTATTTAATAATTATATAGAGTTGGACTCTATAATAAAAATTAGAGTTGGACAAATGAAAATTAATAACTCAATGAAACATCAAAAATCAGTCAAACAAAATTTTAAAAAATAGAAAAATTGTAAAACATATCATTAAAAAAACAGCTGACCTAGAAAATTGATCCAGGAGATACAATCTAAGAATTATTGGACTACCCAAAAGCCATGATGAAAAACAACATCTTTCAAGATATCATCAAGGAAAACGGTTCTGATATCCTAGAGTCAGAAGTTAAACAATTATTGAAAGAATTCACTGATCAACTCTTGAAAAAGACCTCCAAATGAAAACTCCAAGGAATATTGTAGCTAAATTCTAGAATTATCAGATTAAGGAAAAAATACTGCAAGCAGTCAGAAAGAAACAATTCAAATATCAAGAAGTCACAATCAGGATTGTCCAGGGCCTAGCAGCTTCCACATTAAAAGATCAAAAGTCCAGAAATATGATATTCTTTCCAGAAAGGAGCTTGGATTGCAAACAAGAATCAACTTCCCAGCAAAACGAAACATTTAATCTTTCAGGGGAAAAGATAGGCATTCAATGAAATAGGGGATTTTCAGTCAGTTTTGATGAAAAGACCAGAGCTGAACAGAACATTTGATCTTCAAATACAAGACTCAAGAGAAACATAAAAAGGTAAAAAGGGAAGAAAAAATGTTTTTAAAGGTTAAAATGTTTACATATCTATATGAAAAAATATGTGTAACTCTTGAGAACTCTACTTTTGTCAGAGCATTAGAAGGGTTTGCGTATAAGTTTTACTTAGAGGATTTTAGGTATAAGTTGACTTTAATGTCATGATATAAAAAAGAAATTGGATTAGAAAAGGTATTGTACTGGGAGAAGAGGAAAGGGGAGGTAAAAAGGGGTAAATTATGTCGCATGAAGAGGCACAAAAGACCTGTTACCATTGAGGAAAAGAAAGAAGGGGGATGAGCATTGAAACTTAATCTCATCAGATTTGCCTCAAAGAGGGAATATCACAATACTTAGTTTGGTATAAAAATTTATCTCACCCTATAGGGAAATAGTAGGGGAAAAGAAAGGAGAGCCTAATAAAAGAGAGGGTAGAAGTATAAGGGAAAAGGGATAGAAAGGGGGGGCTGATATTATTTGATGATCAATTCTGATGGATGTGGGCTCTTGTTTATTGTGAGATGATTCAGAGAAGTTCCAATGGTCTTGTGATAAAGAGAGCTATCTGCGCCCGGAAAGAGAATTATAGGAACTGGGTGTGGATCACAGCATAGTATTTTCATATTTTCATATTTTTTGTTGTTTGCTTGCATTTTTTTCTAATTTTTTTCCTTTTTGAATTGAATTTTCTTATGTATCCTATTATGGAAATACGTATAGAAGAATTGCACATGTTTAACATATATTGGATTACCTGCAGTCTAGGGGAAGGGTTGGGGAGAGGGGAGGAACAAATATTTGGAACACAAGATTTTGTAAGGGTGAATGTTGAAAATTGTTATGCATAAATACTCTCTATTTGGCAAAAACTGCTGGGAAAATTGGAAACTAGTGTGGAAGAAATTAGGGCTTGACCCATACTTAACACCACATACCAAGATAAGATCTAAATGGGTTCATGATCTAGATATAAAGAGGGACTTTGTAAGCAAGTTAGAGGAACGTAATATAGTTTATCTCTCAGACCTGTGGAGATGGAACAAATTTATGTCCAAAGAAGACTTGGAACTCCTAATTGAACACCAGATGGATAATTTTGACTATATTAAGTTAAAAAGTTTCTGTACAAACAAAACAAATGCACACAAGATTAGGAGGGAAGCATCTAATTGGGAAATCATCTTTACATTTAATGGTTCTGATAAAGGCCTCATTTCTAAAATATATAGAGAATTGTCTCATATATATAAGAATTCAAGCCACTCTTCAATAGATAAGTGGTCAAGGGATATGAATAGACAATTTTCAGATGATGAAATTAAAACCATCTCTAGTCATATGAAAAGTTGCTCCAAATCACTATTGATCAGAGAA
>JAJPUD010002417.1:196831-247993 GCA_023553655.1 Myrmecobius fasciatus
TTGGTGGAACTGTGAACGGATCCAACCATTCTGGAGAGCAATTTGGAGCTATGCTCAAAAAGTTGTCAAACTGTGCATACCCTTTGACCCAGCAGTGTTTCTGCTGGGCCTATATCCCAAAGAGATCTTAGAGGAGGGAAAGGGCCCTACATGTGCAAGAATGTTTGTGGCGGCCCTTTTTGTAGTGGCTAGAAACTGGAAACTGAAGGGATGCCCATCAATTGGAGAGTGGCTGAATAAATTATGGTCTATGAATGTTATGGAATATTATTGTTCTGTAAGAAACGACCAGCAGGACGATTTCAGAGAGGCCTGGAGAGACTTGCATGAACTGATGCTGAGTGAAACGAGCAGAACCAGGAGATCATCATGCACAGCAACAACAGTATTTCATGATGATCAATTCTGATGGACATGGCTCTCTGCAATAAAGAATTGTCTCAAACCAGTTCCAGTTGTTCACTGAAGAAAACCATATACACCCAGAAAGAGGGACATGAAATATGGACCACAACGTAACATTTTCATGATCTCTATTGACATTTGCTTGCATTGTGTTGCCTTTCTCTGATTCTTTTTTTTTCTTGTAGATAGGATTTTTCTTGCATAACTTCTCAAGCGTTTTAACATTATTAACATGTAGTGGACTTCCTGCCATCTAGGGGAGGGGAGGGGACTGGGGGTAAAATTTGTATTGGAAAGCTTTGTAAAGATCAAGGTTGGGGAACTACCCATACATATGTTATACAAATAAAAAGCTTAAAATTAAAAAAAAATAAAAAAATAAATAAAAAGGACAAAAAGCAACAATTCTGAGGGATGAAAAATAAAAGTATTTTCCAATTTTGAAAAAAAAAAGAAAATTGTTTATGCAAATATTTTGAAAATAGAAAGTTTTAATAAAAATGAAATATAAAAAAGGAAGGAGTTGAAAAAAGGGAGGCCAGATTGAGGGAGGTCATGGTCAGAAGCAAAACAGTGGTGAGGAGGGAAAGGTTAAAAGGAGAGAGAAAAGTATAATTTGAGAAAAATAGGATAGCAGGAAATACAGAGTTAATCATTTTAATTGTGAATGTGAATGGATGAGCCTCCCATAAAACAGAAGCAGATAGCAAAGTGGATTAAAAGCCAGAATCCTACAGTGTATTGAAGCACATTTGAAGCAGAGAGATGCATACAGAATAAAGGTAAAAGACTGGAGCAGAATCTGTTATGCTTCAGTTGAAGTAAAAAAATAATAATAATAATGATGGTAGGGGCAGCTAGATGTGGCAGTGGATAGAGCACTAGCCCTGAAGTCAGGAAGACCTGAGTTCAAATCTGATCTCAGACACTTCAACACTTCCTAGCTGTGTGACCCTGGGCAAGTCACTTAATTGGGGTTGTGACTAGAACATGTGGGAAAAGTAAAAATAGAAAAAAATTCACTGATCACCACCTCAACGAGATCCTTTGTTGAAAACATATAGGAATATTATTGTTAAATTTCAAAGCCCCCAAGATCAAAGAAAATTTTGCAAGAAACAAACAATAAAAGCCAACAACAATTCAAACAAGCTGGAGCTACAATTAGAATTTTACAAGACTTATTAGCAGCCACAGTAAAAGACCACAGGTCCTCGAATTACATCTACTGACAATGAAAAAAACTAGGTTTGCAGCCAAAAATATCATATTCAGCAAAATTTTAATATTGAATGAGGAAAAACTCAACATTCAACAAATTTCTAGATTTTCAGGACTTTCTGTCAACCAAACTTGAACTTAATAGAAAATTTTAACATATAAGAACCAATATTAAAGATCAATTTCAAGGAACTCACATGTACAAATTAGTTATGTTTTTTTTAACATGGAAAATGTATACCATGTGTTTAAGATTGTTATCAAAATAGGGTAGCTCAAAAGAAAGATTGGGGCAGAGTTAGGCTAGGAAAAATAATTCAAAAATTAATTGGAAACCAAGCATTCTAATCCTAAAGAATGAGTGTATAAAACAACAAATCATAGGAATAATCAATAATTTTATGCAAGAGAATGACAATAATGAGACAACATACCAAAATTTATGGGATGTAGCCAAAGCATTTCTTGGAGGGAAATTTCTATCTCTAGATGCTTCCATGAATAAAATAAAGAAAGAGAATATCAATGAGTTGGGCATGCAACTAAAAGAACTAGAAAAAGAACAAATTAAAAATCCACAATTAAATACCAAATTCAAAATTCTGAAAATCAAAGGCAAGATTAATAAAATTGAAAGGAAGACAACTTTTGAACTAATAAAACTGAGTTGGTTTTAAGGGAAAAAACAACAAAATAGATAAACTTTTGGTTAAAGGAAAGAAAAAACCAAATTACCAGTTATTCAAAAATTAAGAGAGTGAATTTACTACCAATAAAGTGGAAATTAAAGCAATAATTAACAGCCGTTTTGCCTAACTGTGTGCCAATAAATCTGATAATCTAAGTAAAATGAATGAATACTTACAAAAATAGAGATAAATAGTGTACATTCTATGACTAAAAGCAAGGACCTTCCAAAGTTCTATGATACCATAATTTAAGGAGATTTGCAAGTGTTCTGACCAACTAGCATTCTATCCAGGCAATTAGCAAAGTCATTGTTTGGTTAAATCACTTATTGCCATCCTTTAGTCTTGGACCCCTGGGTGTGAAAGCTGGTACATTAAGGGCTCATAAGAACCAAGAAGCTAGGCTAACTTAAACAGAACCCAGAATTGGAAAAGGTACCTCAAGTGCCATCTAATTCAGTTCATACTCCCTCCTCCCCCTCTATCCCTACCGAAACACATCTGCCAAGTTATCATCAGGTACATTATAACCTGGTTATGGAGTTTGAATTTGACCCTGTATGCAGTAGGAAGCCATGGAAACTTCTTGAGCAGAGAAGTAACATGGTTAGGCTCCTGCTTTATGAATATCTCTTTGGTAGTTAGATGGAGGTTGCATTTAAGAAGGGAAAAACAAAGCAAGGAGACCAACTGAGAGGCTATCATATAATCTAAATTAGAGGTGATGAAGCCCTGAAGTAAAGTCTGATTGTGTGAGATTTTGCAAGAGATGTTATGGAGGGGGGGCAGGTAGGTGGAGCAGTGGATAGAGCACCAGCCCTGAAGTCAGGAAGACCTGAGTTCAAATCTGCTTTCAGACACTTAACATTCCCTAGCTGTGTGACCCGAGGACGAATCAACAAGATTTGGCAATTGATTGGATACCAGGGTGGGAGTGGTGGGGAAGCAAGGGAGATGAGAATTGTCCAAGGTAGCAAACCTGGGTAATTATAAGAATGGTGGTCTCCTCGACAAATATGCCAAAGTACGAGAAAGATTATGAGTTCATTTTTTGGACATGTTGATTTTAGGATGCCTACAAGAAATCCAACTTAAAAATGCCCATTGGAAAGTGGTCAATGTGGCACCAGGGCTGGATATTTATTTCTGGGAGTCATCTGTATAGATATGATGATAACTAAATTCATGGGAACTGATTAAGGGGGGGAGAGGAAGAGAAGAGGAGAGAAGTGAACAAAGCAGGGTTACTCCCTGCTTAGGGTACCTGCTTAGGGTACTCCCACAGTTAGTAGGTGGAATATGGATAATGATAAGGAAGTAAGGAAGAGCAGATAGGAGAAGAACCAAGAAAAAACATATCACAAAATCATAGAAGATAAATACCCAGGGAGAGACTGGCCAATTAGCTAATGGCAGAAAAATAAAGAAGGATGAGGATTAAAACTATTAGCAATTTGGTGATCATTGGGAACTTTGGAGAGAACTGTTTCAGTTGAATGACTCTGAAATCCAGTTGGAAGAGACTGAGAATTGAATTAGAGAAGAAGAAATTGTAATGAGCGTAAACCACAGTTTTTTCTTTTTTTTTCTTTTTTTTTCTTTTCTTTTTATTTTATTTGCATAACATATGTATGGGTAATTCTTCAACAATAACCCTTACATAGCTTTCTGTTACAAATTTTCCCCCCAACTCCCCATCCCTCCCCTAGATGGCAGGATATCCACTACATGTTAATTATGTTAAAATATTGGTAAATCGAATATATGTATACATATTTCCAAACATCATTGTTGTGCAAGAAAAATCTTATCTACACAAAAAATATATCAGATAAAGGAAACACAATGTAAGCAAACATCAATCAAGGAGTATGAGAATGTTATGTTGTGGTCCACATTTCACATCCCTCTCTCTGGGTGTATATGGCTTTCTTCAGTGAACAATTGGAGGTGGTTTGAAACATTTCATTGTTGAAGAGAGCCATGTCCATCAGAATTGATCATCATATAGTACTGTTGTTGCCATGTATAATGATCTCCTGGTTCTGCTCATTTCACTCAGCATCAGTTCATGTAAGTCTCTCCAAGCCTCTCTGAAATCATCTTGCTGGTCATTTCTTATAGAACAATAATATTCCATAATATTCATATACCATAATTTATTCAGCCATTCTCCAATTGAAGGGCATCTATTCAATTTCCAGTTTCTAGCCACTACAAAAAGGGCTGCCACAAACATTCTTGCACATGTGGGGCCCTTTCCTTCCTTTATGATTTCTTTGAGATATAAGCCCAATAGAAATGCTGCTGGGTCAAAGGGTATGCACAGTTTGATAACTTTTTGAGCGTAGCTCCAAATTGTTCTCCAGGATGGCTGTATGCGTTCACAGCTCCACCAACAATGCATCAGTGTCCCAGCCCTCCCACATCCCCTCCAACATTCATCATTAACTTTTCCTGTCATTTTAGCCAATCTGACAGGTGAACCACAGTTTTTTCTAGGAGAATGGTTACAAGAGGGAAGAACAGTCTGGGTAGGAAGCCAGTCGGACAGTTGGATCAGTTTCCTTCAAGTATTTACATTTTTAGTAACTTGTACATACTTACCTAGGTGGAAAGTAAGGTCTGTTAGAGCTTGAGGGTTTCAGTTTTGTTTCTATCTCCACCATCACCTAGCACAATGCCTTGTATGAAGTGTGCACTTAATACAAATTGAATTGAATTTGATCTTGGCGGTCATTCATTCACTCATTCAACCACCATCTTTTATGAGGGGCCTGCTACTTTAGAACACACCTGATCACTCCGAGGGACTCCAGATCTCAGTTGTGTTGCAAAGTGTTCACAGTTATTGTTGAGAAGGTTGTAGGGAACCAATTTCCCCACCAATTTCAAAGCTCGATGCACGATCTGGCTGGGTGGCAGTGGTGGGTCACTGTCGTCATACTTGTTATTGACTTGATACCTGTTGCTTCCAACCATCACATAGAGCAGTTCTCTCTTAAGTGGTGCAATGTCGGCAACAACTGACAGAGGACCATAGGATCAAAGATGTAGAGCTGATAAGTGACCTTACAGGTTATAAAGCTCCACCCCCCTCATTTGTAAGTGAGAAGACTACCAGCATATTTGCCTTTTATTCTACAAAGAAGATGCCTACATTGGATTCCATCTTAGGAAGCTGGTGATGTGGGTCCTGCCCTGGGTTGAACCCAGTAGTCCCCCCAGCCTCAAGTTTCTGACAGTGGCACAAAATTATCATTTGTATGACTATGCTCCCTGACCACTCCCTGAGCTTTGAGCAAACTCAAAAATGATTGGATATAATGAATGTTTCAATAACTCGATATGATTCTGACATCCATTAATCTATTAAAATTCTTATGCAGAAATAAATGTGAGAATTAATAACATCTATGCTTGGAGTAACACAAACCAGGCCAGGGACAAGCAGTATGCAGCCTCTTCTCATAAAATGTTAGCAGAACACTTCCTTACCCAATGTAGTTCTTAATTTACTGGTAGGGAAGAGCATCAGGGAGAAGGTGGCTGTCAGGAATGAGAATGTGTGGTTTAATGAAACATAACTGTCCACAGAAGATGGCACATAATCAGCTCAAGTCAGCAGTAACCACTCAGTCCAACATGTTTCTCCCCATAGGAAAAACCATGGAATAGTCCATGATGATGTGAAGAACAGGTAGGGGAGGAGATGGAAGGAGAGCTTTAGGCTGTGCTGTTTCTGCCCTGTTGAAGGCCTGCAGGTGTACCCAGTGCCCTCTCTGACCTGTGCCCTTGTATAAATCCCTAATCACCCAAACTCATCCAGGTAAAGATCTCTCACAAGAAAAGCTTGCCAAGGGTGACCACTACAAGATATCATGTACCACCCCACCTTGGCACCCAGCTCCTTTCCTGCACATAGCCAAACCATGTCTAAAAAGTAAAGGAGAGAAACTTCTTACGTGGAGGTGCCAGGTGGACAACACAACCATAACCCACATAAACAGCCCAATGAGAATAGCCTCTTCGGAATATTTCAATCAGGTCTCCTGGTGTGGGTTCTTGCTGTAAAACCAAAAATAGGGCCAGGTTATGGGAAGAAGGAGGGATAGATAAGCTAGCCACATCCAAAGGAAGATAGCCAAAGTGATAAGGAGAATGGATTTGAAACCTTAAAGAGAGTGGTAAATAGCACCAGGAAAGAGACATGTGGTCAAGACACAATCACTTACATCTAATATCTGAAGGACTGCCATGAGAAAGAGAAGGTTGTCTTGTTCTACTTGACCACAGAACTGGGTAGAAGACAGAGGCAGACTGAAACTGGATATAAAGAGAGATTCCTAACAATGAAAACTCTTCCAAAGTGGAAAGTAGCAAAATCACTGGGAGGATTTGATCCTCTGAGCTAGAATGAATTACGTTTTAGAAAGAGTTTTTACTAAGGTGACATAGTAAGAACAATTGGGGTATTCAGCATTTCCCCCCAGAGTCTGGGGCAACTGTCCCACAAGTATATGTAGAAATCCAAAGAGATTGGGCTTAAACTTTGAATATGATGGTGATGTGGTATGCATGCAGTATGGCAATGACAAACCAAGAACTATAGAATTAGAGATTTAGACCTTAGAAGTTATATCCACATTTGCAAATGAGGAGACTCTACCAGCACATCTACATTTCACTGAGATGTCTACTCCATCTTAAGGAGGACATCCAATGAGAAACTGAGGATGTGGATCCCATCCTGGGTCAGGCCAGGTGATCCCTCTAGCCCCAAGTTTCTGACAATGATAAAAAATGTATCTTTTGTGGGAGAGTATGACTGTCCTTCTCTGACAAGCAAACTCAAAATTATCATTGGATGTAATCCAGTTTCATTGGTGCCCAGAGGGTCAACTTACAGCTCTGGCTTTCTGGAGATCCTTTCTTGAGTCCATCACCAGATTTCTTTTCTGGTTCAGAGAATCATGCACCTTGAAGCCACCTAACCCTCAGGTGGCTATCTTTTTTTCCCTCACTGTCTATATTTAGTCTATATTTGTGTATATCTCTGCTCCCTTCTCCCTAATTGTTCCCCTTCTCCCTAATGGCATGGTCAATGGAAGTAAGGGGAGAGAATGAAATTCTCTCTTCCCCTCAAGAACAGGGGCTTGGCTCCAGTTGGAATCCTCAGGGCCAGAACTGAAATTTTCCACTACTTTGCTGGATTCCTCTGGTCTGAATTCACCCATAGACTGATTACTATACATAGGCTCAGTGGGTATGGCTGATCTCTTAACCTATCATACTGCTTTTTTTCTTAACCCAGTCAAAGAAATGCACAGATTACTGTGAGTATTGTAGACCATCATCTTTATATATTTAAAACTTAGTCTATCAATTCATTAAGATGAGGGAAAACACTTAAGCCCAATTTCAAACCCAAATGGGAACTAGAGATAGGGAAGATGATCCAGACTCTGTGTATGGCAAGTGAATGACTAATGAGAGGAAGAATAGGAGAAACATGATGAGGAAAATCCAGATGAGAGGTGTCCAACTTGGAGCCAGAAGACTTCTTGTAATTCTGGAAAGGAAGGAAGTTTTTTCATTTTGGGAACAGGATAGATATGCTAATGAAAGCAGTGATCTTTCAGAGTCTTTAAAATCACATTTTATCTTAGGACACATAAAGGTGCCCTAACCAACCAACATTATATTCATGGTAATTAGAGATTCACTGGAAATTAATATTTGGGGAAGTCTTATATTGTTCCACACTTCTGTATATGAATTGTAGGACGTGCAGAATTCATAGGCTGAATCAGTCAGTACAGATGCTGTTCATGGGCTCCTTTAACCAGGCACCCAGTAGTGGCGATGGGATAGTCTCTCCTTAGGGATTTAGTGAAAGCTTCACCTCAGGAAGTCACTCAAAATTGTACTACACTTGTTTCATTCAGAAAACTTATTGGAGCTTTACAAATTTCATTTGTTCACTACAAAAAGGCAAGAAGGTTTCCAGAAGTCTAAAGCAAAGCCCAGGACTAGACTGAGAAAATGGGTCAAACCTCATCTACTATAAACCTGCCTCCATTCAGTTCAAACCACTTAAAAATATAGGTCATGCTGAACACACAATTTCCTGAATTTCATTTCCTGAAATTCATTTATTCTTCCAGATAGCTAGGTGGTGAGGTGATAAAGCACCAGACTAGAAGCCAGGAAAACCACCTGAGTCTGAATCCACTTCCTCAAGTGGATACCTCAGCAAGTCATGCGACCTTTCTTCATCTGTTCAATGGAAATAACAATAGTATCCACTTACAAAGATTCTTGCAAGGATCAAATGAGATAATGTTTTGTCAATCTTATAGCATCACATAAGATCTAGCTATCATCATCATCCATTCATTCATTTAAGCATCATTTGTAAAGTGCCTGTTTTTTATGACTACCTACCTGAGAGCTGCCAGGTATTCCATATCTCAGGTAGGTCAGGAAGTACTCCTGGATCAGTTTGTAAAACACTTCATTGCCCACCTCTTTGAAAGCTCTTTGGACGATCTTATTGGGTGGTAGGGGCTCATATTTGTCATCATGTTTGTTATTGACCTGGTATTTGTCATTCCCAGCCACTGCAGAGAGCCGTTCCATCTTCACCAGGGCTATATCCTTCCAGGCTGACTTCTTGGTTTCTATAGCATGTTGGTCTTTTAGATTTAAGGGGAGAAAAAAGGATAACTGCAGTGAATCCAAAAGCAGTCAGTCCCATGTTCCTGACAGAATCAGAAAGATCTATCCTGGCTGTCCTAACGTCAAACTCAAATACATGGAAATATTTCCCAAACAGCTTCAATTACCAAGTCAACTATGAACTTATTCAAACTCTTGCTATGGACAAACTCAAGAAATCTTGAGAGAACATTAACTATTTTTTGCTAGGAGAGTACAGTGACATCATAAACAAATGCCATAAAAGCACTCAGACAAATTTTTAAAGAGGGAGCTAATCAAGCCAGAATACAGCTCCCACTATACCCCCCCCCCACAGACTGACACACAATGGTCAAAGTTCTTTCTCCCATCTGTTGTAGGCATCAGGTCAACCAGGATCGGGGATGATGCTTTAAGCACCAACACCATAGCCTTTCTGCCTTGGTAGAGGATCCTTTCCCATTTCTATTCTCTTCCTGGACTGAGACCTCATTCCCTATCAATGCAAAGAATAGAGGACTCAAAAGTTCTGGTGGGTGCTGGGTTTTGGGGGGAATTTTACCTTCCTTCAATAATGGTGCTATTCCTGGCCCACCCAGAACTAATGATACCAGGATCTAGTTGCTGTTCTACAATAGTCTTATTGACTTCCCCAGCCCCAGTCTCCATGCAATGCTGTGATACGGGTCGATATCCCTTGTATCTCTGTGGCACAGACCAGTAGACAGTAGCTGTTGATTTGGTAGCAGGGATGACAAATCCATATCACTGAAAATGCATTCAGTGTTCTCTAAATTCAGTACCCAGTCAGTTACTTGACCCATTTAAAGATCTATAATCAGAAAACCTTGCCGGTGTTGATAATTGCTAATGGGTATCATACACTACTCCACCTTGACACCCAATCCCTTTCTTGTACATAATCAAGCCATGTCTAAGAAGTAAAGGAGAAACTTCTTACGTGGATGTGCCAGGTGGACAACACAACCATAACCCACATAAACAACCCAGTAAGAATAGTTGGTTCGGAAAATCTCCAGCAGGTCTCCAGGCTTGGGCTCTTGCTGTAAAACCAAAAACAACATCCTGTTAGAAGCCATTTGGGAGGAGAGAAGGAACAAGCCAGTCTACACCCAAAGGAAGGTGGCTAAGGTGATGAAGAGACTGGAAACGAGACCATGAGAACTAGAGATGTTTAGCTTAGAAAGAACTTTCCCAAAGAACATAAGAACTTACTTTTACTTCTGAAGGGCTGCTGTGAAAACAAGGATTAACTTTGTTCTGCTCAGCCACAGAGGCAAGAACTGGGCACAAAGGGTAAAAGCATCAGGAACAGATTGAGTCTTGGTGGAAAGAAAAACTTCCTAATAATGAGACCTTATCCAAAATAGAAGGGGCTATCTTATGGAGTAGTGAGGTTGCCATCATTGGAAGTCTTCAAGCCACTGGAGAATCATTCACTGTTAATAGTGTTTGTAGAGGTAGCTCCTGCTCAATTATAAACTACAGTTGATTGCATCTGAGGTCCCTTCTGTTCAGATATTTTTAAAGACTTCCATTAGGATTTTTTTTCATTAATAATATACACAGAAGTATGGCTACTTTTCAGTTACTCAATCCTCATCTTTATGAGAAGAGTGTCCTCACTCACTCCAGACCTGGATTATTGACTTATAGCCTTTTGATTTCTTTCTCAAAAGTAATACCATCCTTCTCTTTCATTCTGATGACCAGTAGGATGGTCATTTTATTAATAAAAGTGAAATTTCAGTGGCCCTTTTTAAGGTTTTCAGAATACCTTCCTTAAGCACAGCACTGTCAGGACAGTAGTACAAAGATGTCCTAATGCAAAAAGATCCAGTGGAACTTCCAAGATTCAAAATTAATAAGAAAGTTTGGCTCACAAAGGTCCAATGGCTTGGCTCAATTTCTTTTCTTACTTTGGTGCTGTTGATTTTCTTCGTGCTTTTAAAAAATTATTAAATCACTGAGGCTATCTTTTTATGATTTCTTCTATTCTTTTAGCTAGAAATTTTCTACCTATTCATAGATCCAAGAGACTGCCTTCTATGCTCTTCTGATTCTTTTGGTATGAATTTTTATATTTCACTGGAATAACAGTTTGGGTATATGGAGTACAGTATTGCTACTGACTTGCTCTTGCTTCTCATAAACTCCTATAGTAAACCTCAGATATTTTCCTTGTGTCTCTTGGTTTCCAGCATCAGGATTTAATGACATCTATAGATGTGATTTTTTTTCTAGTATAGGGCTAAGATCCCAGCTCACAATCTCCTGTTAAGAGTTTATCTTGCCCATTGGTGACATAATCACAAGATATTCCTGTGTTTCATAACTAAACTCCCAGAGCACACTAAATATGAATGTGGGCCTTTCTTATAGTGTGCCACATCAGACTAGGAGCATAACCCTTTTATATGCTGCTGTATTTAGGTGGCTAGCTCACTAAGAGAGCAGGAGTGAGGTACCATAGCAACTTCTCAAGTGATATGAAATCTGGTAACCAATGAGAAACATGGCTAGGAAAATCTAAATTAGAGTTGTCCAATATACTATATATTATATGTAATTCCACAATTTTTTCTTTGCCTATTTCATCCACAGTTTAATAGTACGACTGCTATGATTGAAAACAAGATCTAAAATTTTATTATTCCTTGGGACATGTAAATGCACTAACTAACCAGCATTCTATCTGTGACAATAAACAAATTAGGGATTAACACTTAAAGAAGTCCTATATTGTCAAATAACCTTGTGGATTAATTGTCACAAGTGTAAAACTCAAAAAATGGAGTCAAGAAAATATTGTCCATGAGATAGCCTGAGTAGGTACTGGTGGGAGCTCAGTCACTGGAGTTACCAAGCACTACTTTTGACCAGTCTCCTTCAAAGAATTCCTTGGAGCTTTACAAGTCCCACTCTGTCCCTCAGATGGTAAAAACGAGTGTACCTAAGAAGGTCTGAGCTGAGGGTCAAACTGAAATGGTGGATCGGACCTCATCTCCTGGGTACCAGCTCAGTTTTGTTCCAATCCTTGTAAGCATCCTCCGCTTCTGTGAAAGCCTCACAAGCTTGCTTGGACCTTTCCTAAAACCTATACCTTTATTTCAACCACCATTTATGTAGTAAATATTACGCTTTACCCACCTGAACGCCACCAGGGATCTCATTTCTCATGTAATTCAAAAAGTAGTCTTCCATCAGCTTGTACAGAACTTCATTGCCCACCTCCTTCAAGGTTGTCAGGGTCTGCTGAACAGACTTATTATTTGAGGGTAGCTGGTATCTGTCATCATTTTCGTTTTTATTCTGTAGCTTGTCTAGGCCAATCACCATGGAGAGCAATTCCATCTTCACCAGAGCTTTGTCCTTTACAGCTGACATCTTGATAGATATTCATCAGAACCATCATATTGACCTTTTAGTCCAAAAAATAAGACAGTTAACAATGAGTTCTTTCTTAAGTAGTCCTTTCCCAGGTCAGACCCATGTTTCTTATAGTGCCACAAATGGTAAATTGGGAGAGAGCCTTATTGTCGTCCCCCCCCCCAACTCAGACCTGTTGGGAGACACTGAAGTAGTGACACAGTTCACCTTTTCTTGTTTATGTGTTTGCTTTTTGATATATAATTCTAGACAGCAGGTGGTGTCTTGCTAGGTATTCAGTAGTTGCAAAAGATTTTCATCTTCCAGTATGTTTGTTACATCATATTTCAAACATTTCCTTGTCTAATTTATATTTAACAGTAAGTCCCAGTTCCAAGGATAGCCTTTATTATAAAAGGCTTAAATTATATTAAGACCTGAACCAGAAATGTCATTATAAATCTCTTTCGTATAAATGAACCCATATGATACAAATCCTTGTTTAATATAGTTTTTCAACATATCATTAACTGAGTTAATGTGGATATTGCCCATGGAGGGTCTTTTGATTCTATTGTTGGTTTCTAAATATTTCACTGGCTCCATCCAGAGCTAAAACACTTTTGATTAAATTCAACAAATGGCAGCTATAAAGTATTAATGGTTTTTTTCCCCAAAAAAGTATTTCTGTAAGTTTTTTTTTTGTTTTTTGCTTTTTTCTTGCTGAGGAAATTGGAGTTAAGTCACTTGCCCAGGGTCACACAGTTGTTATGTGTCTGAGACCAAATTTGAACTCAGGTCCTCCTGACTTCAGGGCTGGTGCTCTATCCACTGCGCCACCTAGCTGCCCCTATTTCTGTAAGTTTTAAACCTACTGTGTCTATGCTCTGAGACTATCTACCAGTCCTCTTCTCTTTTTTGGATATCTGTTTATAGTTGTCATAGATGGATGATGGTTATTATCTTGTCCAGTACCAGATCAAATGATAGTAGGAAGAGGCAAGATCCTTGTTTAACTCCTTTACTTCCATCAAAAGCATCCAATCTTTCCCCATTGTGAATAAGTTCTAAGTTTTAAATATATATATATATATATGTATATATATATGCATACATTTATCAACATACTTTAAAAGGACCCTATGCCTATACTTTTAGATAGGGACCTAAAAATAAGTGAGTGCTATATACTATTGAAGGTCTCTCTTTTTTTTTACTTTATACATATTTCCATATTTTATATGTTGTACAATAAAAATCAGACTAAAAGGGGAAAAACCACAAAAAAGAAAAAACAAATAAATAAGAAAAGGTGAAAATACTAGGCTTTGATCTTTATTTAGTCTCCATAGTTCTCTCCCTAAATGCAAGTGGCATTTTTCCATCCCAAGGCTATTAGAATTATCTTTGATCACTGTGTTGCTTAGAAGAGCTAAATCTATCATAATAGATCATCAGATAATCTTGTTGTAACTGTATACAATGTTCCTCTGGTCCTGCTCACTTCATTTAACATCATATAAGTCTTTCCAGGCTTTTCTGAAATCAGCCTGCTCATCATTTCTTATAGAACAATAGTATTCCATTATATTCATATACCATATCTTATTCAGCCATTCTCCAGTTGATGGATATCCACTCAGTTTTCAATTCCTTGCCACTACAAAAAGGGCTGCTACAAACATATTTGCACATGTGGGTCCTTTTCCCTCTTTTATGATCTCTTTGGGATAAGACCCAATAGTGACACTCCTGGATCAAAAGATATGCAGAGTTTTATATCATTCTGGCCATAGTTCCCAAATTGCTTTTTAAAATGATTGGGTCAATTCACAACTCCACCAACAATGCATTAATGTTCCAGTTTTCCCACATCTCCTCTAACATTTATCATTATCTTTTCTTGCCATCTTAAATCAATCTGAGAGATGTTGTGTGGTATTTCACATGTTATCTTAATATGCATTTCTCCAATCAATAGTGATCTAGAGCATTTTTTCACATCTATAAATGGCTTTGA
The DNA here is from genome assembly GCA_023553655.1 of Myrmecobius fasciatus. NCBI lineage: Eukaryota > Metazoa > Chordata > Mammalia > Dasyuromorphia > Myrmecobiidae > Myrmecobius > Myrmecobius fasciatus. Next base: position 211,259 of record JAJPUD010002417.1, read on the forward strand.
TTTTTTTCTTCTAAAGATTGTTTGTTCATTTGACCATTTACCAGTTAGGGAATGTCTTGTATTCTTATAAGTTTGACTCAGTTCTCTGTATATTTTAGAAATAAGGCCTTTATCAGAAACACTGGCTGTAAAAATTGTTTACCAATTTTCTGCTTTTCTTCTAATCTTGGCTGCATTAACTTTGTGTAAAAGATTTTAACTTAATGTAATCAAAATTATCCATTTTAAATTTTATAATGTGTAGTTGTGAAGGTCTTTTCTGCATTTATTGGAATAATTCTATGGATTTTCTTGGGTCTAGTAGTATTTGTGATAGTGAAATATTGATTGCTTTTCTTTTTTTAACATTTTAATAGTATTTTATTTTCCCAACTACATGTAAAAAGAGTTTTCAACATTCACCTTTGCAAAATCCTGTATATAAAATTTTTATCCCTTTCTTCCCCTTCCCTTCTCCCCAGGACAGCAAGCCATATGATAAAGGTTAAACATATACAATCTTAAACATATTTTATGGATTGCTTTTCTTATAAAATCTTCTTGAATTCATCTTATTCATTCTGATTTTAGTTTCTCAAAGCAACAACAACAACCCATCACCAACAGCAACAATAATCACCCAGATAAATAAGTGCAAAAAACGTATGACCCAGAATCCCAGGAAGGCCTCTCTGGGCTGTGCACAGAGAAGAGGTGGGTCAGTGTAGAAGATGATGACCTTCAATTTCATCTGACAAGACCACTTTGGGTTCTTGATCTTAGAGAAAGTCTCCTCCCTAGGGAAAGAAGAGTCAGCAAATAAGGGGAAGAGCTAGGTACCTGGGGTAAAACATCATGAAGAAAGGGAATGAGTAAGAAGAATTCAGATAAACCAAAATGGGAATCAAGAGTAGGAAACATAATTGGTTACAATCCATCTATAGAAAGTTGTCAGCCCTTGAGTAAAGGGTGTTGACTGAAGTACAGACAAGAAGGAGAAAAGAGACATTGCAAGGAGAACCTAGATCAGCAGGATCCAGCCTTGACCTGAGAGAGCTTCACAGAGTTTTGTACAATTCTTGAAACAAGAGGAAAATGCCAGGAACTCTTGATCCAGGAGCATGCTAAAACTAGCCAGTATTCTACTCGATGTGAATTGCGGCCAGAGAGGCTAGTTGACCTTGAGAAGTCATTTCCTGCCCAACCTTGTTCATGAGCTAAGCAGAAACCTCGGCAGATGGTCAGCTGCTGGAAACAAGCTCATGATAGTGACCATGGAATATTGTCTCCCCACTTTAGGGACTGGTAGGGGCTCTGCTCTGAAAGTCCCAGAATTATGACCTTACCTGTTTTATTCCAGAAACTCTGTGGGGTTTTCCAAGCCCCTTCTCATCTACCCAGGAATGCAAGAAGTTATCCCCAGACACTAATACATTGTTGGTGGAACTGTGAATGGATCCAACCATTCTGGAGAGCAATTTGGACCTATGCTCAAGAAAGTTATCAAACAGTGCATACCCTTTGACCCAGCAGTGTTTCTACTGGGCCTATATCCCAAAGAGATCTTAGAGGAGGGAAAGGGACCCACATGTGCAAGAATGTTTGTGGCAGCCCTTTTTGTAGTGGCTAGAAACTGGAAACTGAATGGATGCCCATCAATGGGAGAGTGGCTGAATAAATTATGGTATATGAATGTTATGGAATATTATTGTTCTGTAAGAAATGACCAGCAGGATGATTTCAGAGAGGCCTGGAGAGACTTGCATGAACTGATGCTGAGTGAAACCAGCAGAACCAGGAGATCATTATACACAGCAACAACAATATTACCCGATGAACAATTCTGATGGACAACGCTCTCTGCAACAAAGAATTGTCTCAAACTAGTTCCAATTGTTCACTGAAGAAGACTATATACATCCAGAGAGAGGGATATGAAATATGGACCACAACGTAACATTTTCATGATCTCTATTGATGTTTGCTTGCATGTGTTTCTTTTCTCTGATTTTCTTTTTTTTTCTTGTAGACAGGATTTTTCTTGCACAATTTATCAAGTATTTCAACATTATTAACATGTAGTGGACTTCCTGCCATTTAGGGGAGGGGAGGGGACTGGGGGTAAAATTTGTAATGGAAAGCTTTGTAAAGATCAATGCTGGGGAACTACCCATACATATGTTATACAAATAAAAAGCTTTAATAAAAAAAAATAAAAAAAGAAGAAGTTATCCCCAGTAGGAGAGATCTAAGTCTGACTAGGAGGGCCATGCTCAGGGTTGGGTTAAAAAAAGGCAGCAAGCCTAACCTCCCACAACTCCCCCTCCTTTCAGTTCTAAGCCTAGGAAGCATCCTGCACCTTATAAGGCCAGCCATACAAAACCCAGCCTTCTGAGGTGCTGATATACCTTTCCTTTTCCATTCAGCCACCACTTAGGAAGATCCCATGAGAACTAACCTGCTTATGTCTGGCAATCCTGTATCTCAGATAGGACACCAAGTAGGCCTGGGTCAGCATAGAACACACTTCATGCCCAACCACTTGGAGGCCCTCATGGCCTTCTGGATGATCTGGCCAACTGGGAGCAGCTGGTCTTTCCAGGCCTGTGTCTCTGGCAGCGTCACAAAGGACTCATTATGGGAGAGTCCAGCTGTCCTCCCTGACATCAAATGTGTCCCATACATTAGGATGCCCCCAAACAGATTCAATAAGCCTGCAGGAGTTTGTCCAGACTTCTCTTGTGACTGAATGCAGGAATTGTCCTTAAGAAACTGTTAACTAAACAGCCCCTTACCCTATCCTATTTGTGCCTAAGCAAATACAGCCAGCCATGGGTGAGCAGCCCAAAGTCCCTCCAGCCAGCTTTGTAATGGGAGTAGGAAGATAAGTGCTTTCAGCAGAGGATCATACTAGACACACACAGGGGACTCCCAGCATGGAGGGGAAATATGTGCAGATGGTTGATTGCGGGACAGTAGGGCATCTGATCAGCCCCATACGGTGACTGCCCTAAGTACTCATGACATCTTTGTGCTTGATTAGAGAATCCTGGCTCTCTGGCATTCTCTTTACTAGACCTAAGTCCTCATCTGTCAATGGTGTTTATTGGTGGATCCTAGTGGGTAGAGAGAGACAAATGAGTTGGGGCACATTTCTTCTTTCTTCCATCTTTGTCTTGCCTTCTGTTCCCCAAGACTTAGGAAATGTCACTCTTACCCAACCTCCTTACACTCTTTGGCAGCCACCACCAACAGATGTCTATTAAAAACATGACTCTCCAGTTTGGGGGTCAGTTTTATGTCTGGGCTGTTGTGGGCAAAGTGGTCTGGGATAGTACACAAGTTCCAGGGCTGCTTTATGGTCAGATTTCCAAAAATATTTAAGGCTCTCAGATTCATCATCTGTTTATGAATTCTGGCCACCCGATGGTGTGTTCCTGGGTATGTCAAAGCTGTTCAGTTTCCTCAACTTCCACTGATAAGTTACTACTAGTATCATAATCACCATAGCTCCTTTCTAGTATCTTTTTCTTTTTTTATTTTTTTTATTAAAGCTTTTTATTTGTATAACATATGTATGGGTAGTTCCCCAGCATTGATCTTTACAAAGCTTTCCATTACAAATTTTACCCCCCAGTCCCCTCCCCTCCCCTAGATGGCAGGAAGTCCACTACATGTTAATAATGTTGAAATATTTGACAAGTTATGCAAGAAAAATCCTATCTACAAGAAAAAAAAGAAAATCAGAGAAAGGCAACACAATGCAACCAAATGTCAATAGAGATCATGAAAATGTTATGTTGTGGTCCATATTTCATATCCCTCTCTCTGGGTGTATATGGTTTTCTTCAGTGAAAAATTGGAACTGGTTTGAGACAATTCTTTGTTGCAGAGAGCCATGTCCATCAGAATTGATCATCGTGTAATACTGTTGTTGCCATGTATGATGATCTCCTGGTTCTGCTGGTTTCACTCAGCATCAGTTCATGCAAGTCTCTCCAGGCCTCTCTGAAATCATCCTGCTGGTCGTTTCTTACAGAACAATAATATTCCATAACATTCATAGACCATAATTTATTCAGCCACTCTCCAATTGATGGGCATCCCTTCAGTTTCCAGTTTCTAGCCACTACAAAAAGGGCTGCCACAAACATTCTTGCACATGTGGGTCCCTTTCCCTCCTCTAAGATCTCTTTGGGATATAGGCCCAATAAAAACACTGCTGGGTCAAAGGGTATGCACAGTTTGACAACTTTTTGAGCATAGCTCCAAATTGCTCTCCAGAACGGTTGGATCCGTTCACAGTTCCACCAACAATGTATTAGTGTCCCAGCCCTCCCACATCCCCTCCCAACATTCATCGTTATCTTTTCCTGTCATTTTAGCCAATCTGACAGGTGTGTAGTGGTACCTCAGAGTTGTCTTAATTTGCATTTCTCTGATCAATAGTGATTTGGAGCAACTTTTCATATGACTAGAGATGGTTTTTAATTTCATCATCTGAAAATTGTCTGTTCATATCCCTTGACCACTTATCTATTGAAGAGTGGCTTGAATTCTTATATATATGAGACAATTCTCTATATATTTTAGAAATGAGGCCTTTATCAGAACCATTAAATGTAAAGATGATTTCCCAATTTGATGCTTCCCTCCTAATCTTGTCTGCATTTGTTTTATTTGTACAGAAACTTTTTAACTTAATATAATCAAAATTATTCATCTGGTGTTCAATTAGGAGTTCCAGATCTTCTTTGGACATAAATTTGTTCCATCTCCACAGGTCTGAGAGATAAACTATATTACATTCCTCTAACTTGCTTACAAAGTCCCTCTTTATATCCCTAGTATCTTTTTCAACTTAGTTGAGAGAAAATCTTTGGCCAGGTTATTTTATTTTAAATTTTTTGTTTATATTTACATTCTGTATGTTTTGCACAAGTGGATTAAAATGAGGACTTTTTGTAATCGAATAAAAATTTTGAGATGTAATCCCATCTTTAGACTCCACAAAGACAATTCCAGGAGGAAAGAGGATGAGAGGGATGGTTGGTACCTCATCTGTTCTCACATCCTTTTGATTTCTTTTGCTAATTTGTTTTGAACATTTTCCATGTGTACCTTTGAGCTTAAGAGGTTATTTGGTTTGGCAAAGTTTATTTGTCAAGTTCTCAAGAATAGTAACAGGGCTATATTTGCAATATGGATGTATTTGTCATCTGTATATGAAGGATATCTAGTATCTGGATAATTTTAACCACCAAGTTGTATCTTGGTAGATATTCGTGGGTGGTTTTTTTTCCTGAGGCAATTGGGGTTAAGTGACTTGCCCAGGGTCACACAGCTAGGAGGCGTTAAGTGTCTGAGGCCACATTTGAACTCAAATCTTCCTGACTTCAGAGCTGGTGCTCTATCCACTGCCCCACCTAGCTGCCCCTAAACCTCTCCTTTTTCTACAAACGAATCCTAATGGCAGCCAATTCGGTGGGATGCACCTGTTTTTAGCCTTCTCTGTTGCCCAGTGAAATGAAATCCACTTTTTTCCAGAAGCATTTTTGCATATGTGCCCTGAGAACATCTTCAATCCTTTCCCACCTTTTTGACAAGGAAGTGATCTCTTAAGGGTGGTTTCAAGTGACCTAGAGCCCAGCTTCCTAAACTGTGGTTTTTTACTCCATATGGGGTCTCAAAACTGAATATGGAGGTCAAGAAACTACAAACTGTCCACACCATTTGACCCAGCATTGTTTCTGTGGGCCTGTATCCCAAAGAGATCTTAAAGGAGGGAAAAGGACCCACATGCGCAAGAATGTTTGTGGCAGCCCTTTTTGTAGTGGCAAGGAACTGGAAAGTGAGTGGATGCCCATCAATTGAAGAATGGCCAAATGAACTATGGCATATGAATGTTATGGAATATTATTTTCTGTAAGAAATGACCAGCAGGATGATTTCAAAGAGGCCTGGAGAGACTTACAGGAACTGAGGCTGAGTGAAGTGAGCAGAACCAGATCATAGAATGATCAATTCTGATGGGCGTGGCTTTTTTCAATGATGATTTGATTGAAGCCAGTTTCAATGCTCTTGTGATGGAGAGAGCCATCTACACCCAGAGGGAGGACTGTGGAAACTGAGGGTGGATCACAACAGAGCATTTTCATTCTTTTAGTTGTTTACTTGCATTTTGTTTTTTCTCATTTTTTTTCTTTTTGATCTGATTTTTCTTTGCAGCAAGATAATTGTATAAGTATGTATACATATATTGGATTTAACATATTTAACATATGTTGGATTGCTTGACATCTAGGGGAGGGAGTTGGGGGAAGGGAGGGAAAATTTGGAACCCAAGGTTTTGCAAGGGTCAGTGTTGAAAAAATTATCCATGCATATGTTTTGAAAATAAAAAACTAATAAAAAAGAGAAATTATGATTTATGATATATATGATAATAAATCATCAGCAAATATTAGATTTGTATGTCTATTTTATGTACCTAGATACCCATGAAGTAGATTGGGAGAGCATAATTTTAGAATAGTAGAATAGAATAGAGACATGAAACAATCGCAAAAGGGAAATTTATCACAGATGCAAAAGAATTTGATTCAGCAGATGAAATAGCTCACGGGCTCAATCAAATGTCTAAAAAAGGCAAAATCAGAAATGATTAAGCAAGGTGCTTCTGGGTTGGGGGACTTCTAAAGGCTCAAGGGAAGGAGTTCCGAGTGGAAAAAGTTTCAGAAACCCTGATAATGGGCTTTTTACCTTGTCTTACCTGGCTGGGGCCTTTTGGCTTTTCCACAGGCCGAGAGAAAGAGGGGAAAACTCTGGAACCTGGGGTGGATGATGGGAAGAGTAAAAAGAACTCACGGGAAAGTCAAGGAAGGAATGGAATGGAAAGGACAGAAAAGCAGCCGGCCGCAAAGACTGGCCGCCTCGGCTGCCCTCCGGAGGGTCTGTCTACCGGGCATGGAAGGCACGAGGGGCATGGGCAGCGTTCTGGCCCGAGTCCCTCCTTTCCTTCCTGGAATTGTGCCAGAAAGGGTCAGCAAGTGTGGATGTCAGCAGCAAGCCCGGGTAACTCCTTGGCCAAGACCAGATTTGCACCCAGAGGGCAAAGCAGGATCCCAGACTGGGGGGGGGGGGGGGAACAGCAGGTCATCTCCCAGGGAAAGATGTCTCCTAAAGGGGCTTCTCCAAGAAGCTGCGCTAATAGGGATAATAGCTCCTACGCAAGGCTTTAGGAGCCTGCGCTCCTACCCTGGAGGTAGACGCCATTGTGGTCATCCCCACTTTACAGAGGAGCAAACCAAGGCAGGCAAGAGCTCTGCGGCTTGCCCAGGTCACAGAGCTCGAAGTGGCCGGGGCTCTGGGCCCTGGAGCTGAATCCTGAAAAGGAACCCGAGGAAGAGGAAGGAAGGAAGGGGTGAGAGCCTGCGGGCCATGGGGCACGGCCCCGGGCAAAGGAGCAAGAGTGAGAGTCAGACTTGGGCTCCCCACTCTCGCAGCCCACCGTGGCCCCCAAGGACTCCTGATTTCTGGGGTCAGGCTGCTGCCTCCGACCCCTGGAGCGGCGGGAGTCAGAGCCAAGCCCTGGGGCGGGGGAACCTTGAACCTCAGTTTCCCGATCTATAAGAAGCGGAATTCAGACTAGATAAGCATGGTTTCTTCTCACCAGGCCACGAACTCTGGTCGGACCAGCGTGTGTGTGGCCCTTTAAGAGCCAGCTCCAGGCCTTGCGCTCTTACCCCGAGCTTCAAAATCTTCATTGCGGCTGCGCAGCAGCCCCGCCGGCCCCTTTCCGGTGCTTTCCCTCCCTTTCCCATTTCTTTCTTACCCTTCCCACCTCCCACCCCGCCACGCTCAGAGCTGTAGATTTCGGGCCCAGAACGGAAAGAAACTTTCTCAGTCACGTGGGGGGAGCCGAGCTCTAGCACCTCTACCCCAGGGCGGGGTGCCAGGCATGACGTCAGTGGAAAAGTCCTCAAAGACCTGCGCAGTGGATAGGAGGCCCAGGAAGGGGCCTGTGCCCTCTGCGCCAGGGGCCGTCCGAGTCCTCGTGCTCTTCTGGTGGCCCAGGAGGTGGCACCCAGGGGCCCTCCATCCCGGGTTTTTTTTAACTTTTTCCACTGGCGACCCCTTCTGGCCCGAGCAGTTTTTACGTGATGGGACTCGGGGTGTATAGATATATAAAAGATATACAAACCATTTACTGATAATAAATCAGAGAAATGTATTTTAAACCAGTTCTCTAGGATATATGTTTATATAGAGAGTATTAAAATATTCTGAGTTTCAAATTAAATCTTTGGGAAGGTTATTTTCAATTATAAAATTATCTATCTGCAAACATTTCTAAAGAACCATTCTTCTAACTGCATAGATATGTATACATATATTGGATTTGTCATATAATTTAACATATTTAGCATGTATTAGATTACCTGTCATCTAGGGGTGGGGGGAAGGAGGGGAAAAGCTTGGAACAACAAAAAAAAAGTTTTGCAAAGGTCAATGTAGAAAAATCACTTATATGTTTTGTAAATAAAAAGCTTTTAATAAAAAAAAATTCTTCACAGTATTCTTTCATATGTTAACTTAGTAAAACTTTGAATTATCTTTTAACATGTGTTCCAATTTTTTCCTTGAAGCAATACTTTTTTTTAAAAAATATCCAACAAATAATAGTTTTGAAAGCTTTAAGTCATTATGAAAAAATTTTACAGAATCAGTCAATCAAAAATATAATAAATTCATCTTTCAGTGTCAATAATCTGTTTAAACTTCCTCCTCTTGAGAAAACCATCTTGCCTCTGCATGTAGTAATAAGCTCTTGTAATGTGAGTCCCTGTCATTGCAAAGGTTTTAAAACAAATGACTGTTAAGGGTAGAGCTTTTTTTTTTTTTTTTTAATTAAAGCCTTTTATTTTCAAACTATATTCATGGATAATTTTCAACATTTACCCTTGCAAAACCTTGTGTTCCAAATTTTTTCCTTCCCTTCCCCTCACTCCCCCTAGAGGGCAAGTAATCCTATATATATATACATATATATATAAAACATGTGCAATTCTTCTATACACATTTCCACAGATATCATGCTGCACAAGAAAAAATCAGATCAAAAACAAAAAAAAAATGAGAAAGAAAACAAAATGCAAGCAAACAACATCAAAAAGTGAAAACTATGTTGTGATCCACACTCAATTAAGGATAGAGCTTTTACTCTTCAACAATGAGATGTTTCAAACTAGTTCCAGTTATTCAGTGATGAAGAAAGCCATCTACACCCAGGGAGAGGCCTGTGGGATCTGAGTGTGGACCACAACATAACATTTTCATGCTCTCTATTGATGTTTGCTTGCATTGTGTTTTCCTTCTCAGGTGTTTTTTTCTGTCTAGATCTGATTTTTCTTGTGCAGCAAGATAACTATAAATATGTATCCATATGTTGGATTTGTCATATATTTTAACATGTTTAACATGTATCGGACTACCTGCCATCTAGGGAAGGGAGTGGGGGGAAAGAGAGAAAATTTTGGAACTGAAAGTTTTGTAAGGGTCAATATGGAGAAATTACCCATGCAGATGTATTGCAAATAAAAAGCTTTAATTAAAAAATAAAAGTTAAAAAAAGGATAGAGCTTTTAATGAAGTTAACAATTTTGATAGCAAGAAATACAACATCAACTCAGGTGATTTGTGTTTTCACTGTTGAGTGTCTCAGTTGGATTAAAAGTGATTAAAAGTGATATGTTCATTGCCATCAGTTTTAATTTTTACAACAAATCCTACAGTCTTGTCCATCATTGTTCCGACACCATCGAAACACAAGATTTTGCAAAGGTGAATGCTGAAAACTATCTTTGTATATATTTGGAAAAATAAAAAGCTATTATTTTTTAAAAGTCATTCAAAATATCCCTTTAGTTTATTGTTGTATGCTGCATGGTTGGTATTAAGATGTCGTTTTAGTTTGGCTGGTTTCATGCTCCTCACAGCCAAAACTTCATCACAAATTAAGCAAAGAGATTTGGCTATATCATCATCATCATTAGAAGTAAATCCATATTGCAAAAATGATTTGACTTTTTTTTTCATATTTTCTTTTTCTTGTCAACTTAGGTAAACTACAACCTGGTAGTGAAGTTTCTGCTGCATTGTCATCAGTATTTTTACCTTTTGTCTAAATTTAGTCAATTATCCATAACTGAAAATGTTTGTCCTAAAATGTAAATAAATATTGCTAATAAGTTCTCAAGTAAATACAAGATTTGGTTTATGAAATTACATTTTGCTTAATTTTTAAAAATTGATGTTCATATTATAGTAGTGATGGTAGAGAAATATTAAAGGGCATTTGTCTTTACTTGCTGCAGGTAAAATACTTATGTTTCTGTAAAAGAGAATAACAATTTTTTTTTTTTTGGGCAAGGCTATTGGGATTGTGACTTGCCTAGGATCTCACAGTTGGGAAGTGTTAAGTGTCTGAGGTCAAATTTGAACTCAGTCCTGATTTCAGGGCTAGAGATGATGGTGCAGAGAATAGCAGTTTTTAAAATCAAGCATCTAACACAATACAGTCCACAGATATAATAATCTGAGGAATGCCGATAGTAAAATATTAAGTTTTTATTTCCTGTAATTAAACTATTATATTTTTGTAAGAGCAGAAAACTCTGTATATACAGTAAAAAAAAAAATGCAATTCCTTCATTGGCATTGTGTGAATTGATCTAGACATGTGTAATGTGAAGTGTGTGCATTGTGTGTTCAGAACCACAGCTGCAGTGTACCTGGGCAAGCAAGCCCTGCCAGAGAGAGAGTGGATTCATGATTACACATTTGATTTTGAATTCATTTTCAGTCATCGCATTTGGAAACCTTTTAATGTTGCCATATTTTTTGGCATTCAGTCACTTGACCCCATATGGGGAGAACTCGAAGTTTAAGAAATTTTGGCCAAGAGAATGTCTTGGAATTCATTCTGTCACATGTTAAATTCCTTCTGTTTCCCTTCTTTATGTTGGTTTCCTTTAACCAAATTTATCCATTAAATGGTGCAATAAATTAAAATGAAAAAGAAATCAATCTGGGAGGGGAAGATCCTCAGTATTTCCGGCCAAAACAACATTTTTTTTTTTTTTACTTTCAGTCTGCTTCCTGTATCTGAGATTATTTATACATTATTTGATCCTGCTCTATGATCCTTTAAAAAAAAAAAAAACTAGGTAAAAGAGGCCATTAATCATTGATTGGGCTTTGCCCCAGTCAAACTGAGCCCTTAGTTTTAAAAGGCCTATGTCCCCCACTGCATCCAGGGCCAAGTCGAGTCATCTTGATCTACATCTGGCCACTGAATTCAGATGAGTCTAGAAGAGAAAGTGAAGCTGGTGACCTTGCACAGTCCTCCCTCCCTCAAATCCAATTTAGTTGCATGTTATAGCATTACCTCCTCAATGTTATGTCATGTGTTTCCTTCATCCTCCCTTCCTCCCTTCCTTCCTTCTTCAATTCCTCCCTTCCTCTCTCCATCCTTTCCTTCCTTCCTCTACCAACTCCTTCTTTTCCTCCCTCCCTCCCTTCTTTCCTTTCTCCCTCCCTCCTTTCCTTCTTCCCTCCCTTCCTTCCTTCCTCCCTTCCTTCCTAACAACATATCCTGGAGACCAGTCAGGGACAGGAGCTTAGAGGGTGCCTAGCCCAGCCCATCCTTAGACTGTAAATTCCTCAAGGACAGACCCTGCAGCTGGAACCTAAGTAGTGCAGAGGGCAGTGTCCAAATACCAGGGGAAAGGCAGCATTGTCACCTGGCATCTCAAGAATACCTGCTTCAGATGAGTTGGGACTTCCCCCTCACTCCCAACATTTAAGAGGCCAATCCAGCCTCGATTTCTTTCTCATCTCTCTTCTTAATGGAAGGATCTTTAATACCAAGGTTATATGTTCCTTTTGGATACATTGTGGAAGATGGCCTAAGCCTAATTTTTCCCAGATTGTTTTTCAGTTTTCCTGGAGTTTTTCCCGAGGCAACTTCATGTTTTCTATTTTGTTGAATACTGGATTATTGAATTCTATTGTTTCTGAATCTCCTTTTTAATGAATCTGTTCTGTCAAACCACCTCACTATTTTTTAACCAATACCAAATGTTTTTGATGAATGCTGCTTTATAATACAATTTGAGATCTGGACATGCTATTCCCCCTTACTCCATATTTTTTTCATCATTTCCACAGATATTGGGAACAGTAGACACTCTTGCTTCACTTCTGTATTTATTGGAAAAGATTCTTGGATGTCCACCTCATCACATATGATATTTACTTTTCTCTAAGACTATATTTTGTAGAGATGGGGTTTTTGTTTTGTTTTTTATCATAAAGGAGAATTGTACTTCATTATAAGCTTTTTCGCAACTATTTAGATGATCATGGATTTGGGATACATTGAGTTTCATTATAATTAGTTAGGTTGATTGTTTTCCTAATGTTGAACCATTCTTGCTTGCTGGGTATAAATCCCACTTGACCATAAGGAATAAATGATTTCTTGTATCAATCATAATTTGCTTGATAGTATTTTGTTTAAAATTGTTAATGATAATTGTTGGGGTACACCAAAGTATCATCTCTGAAAGAATTCAGACTCAAATTATTTCCAAATGAAGCATGAGCATTTATTTGGATATTTACTGGGGGAATGGGTGACATGTTTGGCAGACTTCCTCTTTAAGGGAGACAAGCATCCCAACAGAGTAACTGAAGGAATATTATAGAAAAGGGAGAGGAAAAAAGAAGAGAATTGGGCAAAGCAGGGGAATTGGGCAGGCTCAGATTAGATACATTTTATGTAGAAAATGCATGGAAAAAACTCTTTGTTCTAGAAAGATAGTGTTAGGATATAGTAGTTAGATATGCAACGCAAAAGATCCTTTTGTAGAGTCAGGATATCGAGCTGGGGCAACAACTAAGATTCCATCCATAATTGCTTCAAGTTTTCTTTCCCTGTTTTATCTCTACCAGGTTCAGGTATTAGGATTACATTTGTCTCATAAAAAGATTCTTTCTCAAATTTTCCTTTTTTTCAACAGTATTTTATTTTTCCAAATACATGTAATGATAGTTTTCAACATATACTTTTGTAAAATTGTGTTCTAAATTTCTCTCCCTTCCTCCCTTCCCCCATTCTCTAAGATAGCAAACAATATGATGTAGGTTAAATATGTGCAATCCTTTTAAACATATTTCCACATTTTTCATGTTGCATAAAAAAATCAGAGCAAAAGGAAGAAAAAAACCATCTTTCTCAATTTTTCAAAACCCTCAATTCTTAAAATTTAGAAACTTGAAAGAAAAACCATTTCTTTTTGCAGCTCCTTCTCCCCTATTTGTCCTTCCTCTCTGCTCCTTATTGTTCCTTATTGTTCTTTAATCTCTCCTGGTCACTGTTCCCTCAGATGATTGAGCTGTCTAGGGAAGGGAATTTATACATTTAGTGGTCCAAAGCATTATTCATGTTGAAAAAAAAAATGCTTTAAAGCTTCTTCCACTTAGTATCTTTTAATGTTTACTTGGTTTCTCTGTAGATATTCTTCAGTGGGTAACAACTTAAAAGTGTTTGTGATATTGCCAGCATGGGAAGAGTTTCTCTCCCTCCTCCCAGCAGATGCCCAAGTAACCCAAGACAGCCCAGTGGCCCCCAGAGGGGTACTAGCCAACAGCAGGGAAAGTACCTGTGGAAGGATATGAAAAGCTATTCCACAGAGAATGCCCATCACTTCTGAGACAGAAAGAAGCATCAGCTGTAGCCTGGATCCATGCACCCCCTCTCCAGCTACTACGACTAGATTGGGGCAGTCAGATGTAGTCTATGACTGGGGAGCAGGACTTTGATGTAGTAGCCATCTATGCTCCACAGCTCCCTTCCTCCCTGCCTGGAGGCATCACCCACCATTGCCTATACTGTGCCCCCATTTCCTCAAATCACTGGTGGCAGATTACCCAGGCAGAATCCCAGACAAAGGGGATGAGAACTTTCAAAACAAATACTACCTGTAGCTTTGCTTTGGGGGAGAGAGACAGAGGAGAATCGGTGTTTTGTAACTTAAAGCAGTCAATCTCTGATGGTGAATTTTAGCCATACTGGCCCTCTGATGTAATGGCATCCTTCCCTGACACCCCTCAAAATACATGGCAGTGAAAAAAGAGGTCTTTTCCATCTTTACCCTATCTCTGGCTGAGTGTGATCCCACTGAAATCACCCTGTCCCGAGCCCAAAGGCCACTAGAGAGTTGAAGGGGGACTGGACAGGTGGACAAAGAGACTGGCACACCCACCCCACTAGGGTCTTCAGGATGCATTTTCCCTCAGTAGCTAACCATAGGGAGACTGGGGAGCTGTTGGCCAATGGCTCTGAATAGGGGGGACTTCCAGACTCCCACCATCTAGAAAGGTTGTGTCTCAAGCTCCCTTTTATGCAACTGAAAAACAGAACAGTTGGCGTTATCTTCCTGCCTTTCCCCACCAACATAACTCCATCAAGCCAGATTTACTACTATTTTTTGGTATTTTTCACAGATTGTTTGATATAATGAGCATTTGGATATGATGTGTTTCTTTGTGGGGGTTGACTTGTTCCAAAAATTGCTGTGGGAAGCAGAGAATTCTGGTTCTCTAGCAAGAAAGATAATAATGTCATTGTGCTGTCTCCTAGCACACCAAGAGGTAGCCGGGAATTGTGAAAAGGCACTGGATTCACTCTCAGGAGACCCCCAAGGAAACCAGCTTTCCTGCTATGAGATCTTGGATCAGTCATGATCTCTCTGTCCCTTCCTCTCTCCGATGAGGGATTAGGACAACACAATCTATCATTAAGGGCCCATCCAGCTCCAAGTCCTGTGATTAAGGAGAATGAGGTACAGTGTTAGACCAGTTATAAATCTTTTCTTCCAAGTATGGAGACCAAGGAACTAGGAAAGATTTAAGGAAGAGAATTCTGTTTTCACTCTAAACCAAGAGGGAAACCTTGGCACAGACCCTTCCTGGGTCATTTCCCAGTAGATTTTTTTTTTTTTTGGATAATAAAACCATCTTTACTTATCAAAATCAGTAAGGCACTGAAAACCACATTGTATAAACTAACTCATAATGTAACTAAGCTGCCATGACGTGGGACTGCTGGCTTATTGGTTTTGCCGTCTGTTTCTTGAAATTATCAAGCCAACGAGGCCGGCAACAGCCAAACTGCTAACTATTCCGGTCGCCATGAAGAAATCTCTGACCTGTGAACAGAAAGAAAGACCATGGTCACTAGGGGTCCTTTCCAGCCCAATTATTTCACTCTGGCAAGCTTAGATTTTGGTTCTTGGCTTACTTGGTGAAAGTAAAGAAGCAGGAACTGCCAGGCACATTTCAGTCAGCCAGAGAGGGAGGAGGGGAACGATTAATGTGGGGCCATGAAGGAGTTCTCTCCTTCCCTCCAATCCCTCCCCACCAATCAAGAAGGCAAGCAATATGATATCAATTACATAAATATATATATATCAAATTTGAGAAGACATTTCCACATTAGCAATGTTGCCCCTCAAAAAGAAAAATTAAAAGGCAACTAAACAAAATAGACTTCGGGTTTTTGCAGTTATTTTTGTAAATGGCATGACAAGCAAGGTAGAGGGTCTGATGAAAATCAATGGCCTTTGCAGGTTCTCAAGGGCCTGCACAACACAGAGGACCTCTCACCCACCAGCATTATACTCAGGGTAATAAATCCAACAAAGAACTAATGTTCATTACTTGCCACCCTTTGGCTAGAATCCACATGTCAATTCTGGTAGGTTAAGAGTCATAGACAAGGGGGAAGCCAGGGCAGATGTTGGAAACATGTGCACATAGAGACTAGAATGGAAGGGATGTGACTCTAGAGAGTGCGACAGTCCCACCTTCAGCCAGAGTCCTCCTCTCCCCCAGCTGCCAGCTTTCCTCTCAAACTGCCAATTATCTACTGTGAATATATCTTGTCTATACTGATTTATTTACATGTTGTCTCCTTCAGTATTGTGAAGTTCTTGAGGCAGGGACCCTGTTTTTGCCTTTCTTTTAACACTTTTAACATTGCCTGGTATATAGTAAGTGCTTCATAAATGCTCAGTGATGGACTACACTTGTTTCAGTCAAAGGAATTCCCAGAGTTTTAAAGGCAGCCTTTCCATTATGAGGGAACAGGTCCAATGTCCTCAGAAAAGCTGAGCTCAAAGCAAGAAGGCCATGCCCAGGGGAAGGCACCCCACCCCCCAGGCCCTGGGCTCCCAGTTGTAACTGGGGACGTCCCAGGGGGTCTTCCCCACTTAAACCACATTTAGGCAGGAAAGGGCTGGACACACCTGGTCACTGCGAGGGATTCCATATCTCAGCTCATTCACAAAGTGCTCACAGTTCTCACTGGTCAGTTTGTAAAGGACTTCCTTCCCCACCTCCTCCAAGGCCCTCTGGACAATCTTGCTGGGAGGCAGTGGTCGGTACTTGTTGTCATGTTTATTATTCACCTGGTACTTGTCCCTCCCAACCACTACACAGAGTAACTCCTTCTTGACCGTGGCTTTGTCCGTCAGGGCTGACATGACGCTGGACGCACCAGCTCCAGCGTATTCACCTTTCAGACAAAAAAAGAAAGGAACAAAAGTACCCCCAAGGATGTCCTCCCCTCAGTTTAGAACCCATGGTCCTTCTAGTCCCATTGCTCTGATAGAGTTGTCCCAAAGAGGCCAGTTGTGGGATGATCTAAGTTCCCCAAAATCAAACTTGGGGTCCACCCAAGTAGCTTTATTAACCAAACAGCTAACCTTCCAGGGTCTGCCCCCTCCCCAACATTTACAACCTCACACAACAAGGGCGCTTCTTACTTGGAGGTGCTAGGTGGACGACATAGCCATCCCCCACATAGACAGCCCAATGACGGTAGCCCCATCGGAAAATCTCAATCAGGTCTCCAGGTTTGGGCTCTGGCTACAAAATCACAAACCAAGGCCAGGTTAGAAGCTGCATTTGAAAATGGAGAAAGATGAGAGACTATATGTTCCAAGGGGGTTGGATCAGGCTATTGAAGGAACTGGGGGTGTTGATCCTATAGAAGAGAAGGCTTAGAAGGGATATGACATATTGAGAGCCAAGCTGGCAGAGCACAGGTCAGGATACAGCTCTCAACATTTCCCTCCAAACAAGTTTAAATAATGTCTCAAATCAAATTTTATAGTAACAACCAATAAAAGGTCAAAGGTCCAGCCCAAGACAACATGGGAGGTCTGTGACGCTGGGATGGGCAGGAGCACCAGCAGTGGGTGTTGGAGGCAGCTGTTTCGTGAGCTCTCAGCCTAGAGACAGCAAGGGGAGTTCAGAAAATTGGGCCAAAAGAGGTTATAGTGCCCTGGGCAAAGCTGGCACTAATTGGCAACTCTGGTGTTCATGATCAATTCTAGGTTGCAATTCAAGGATGGAGAAGAGTGCTTATGACTGGTGACAAAAGCACAGAGGCCCTGATCATAGTTCCAGCACAAAAAACCCTAAAGTTTGATACAATGCCCCTTTATTCCCAGATAAACAAAGCCCAGCTTTAACATAAAATTCAAAGTAAAAAAATATATATAGGCTGAAAAAAAATGAGCAACGAACAATAACAAAAAAGAACTTGACTACAAGAAATTACTATAGGGGCAGGATGATCAAGATATAAACTTAAAAGAAGGCAAAAATATGAAAACAGCTAACAAAGCCTCAAAAAAAAAATACTAATTGGACCTAAGGGCAGCAATAATTCCTGGAAGAGTTTTTAAAAAAAAAAAGATGTCAGGGGAAAAATTGAGGGAAAAATAAGTGATGCAAGAAAATTATGAAAAGTATCTTAGTAAGAACTTGGTAAAACACACACACATACACACACACACACACACACACACACACACACAAATTCACTGAAGAAAAATCTCTTTAAAAGGTATAATAGGAAAAAAAAAAAAGGTATAATAGGGGCCAGCTAGGTGGTGCAGTGGATAGAGCACCAGCCCTGAATTCAGGAAGACCGACCTGAGTTCAAATCTGGTCTCAGATACTTAACATTTCCTAGTTGTGGGACCCTGGGCAAGTCACTTAACCCCAATTGACTCAGAAAAAAAAAGTACAATAGGATAATGGAAAATGAGGTACAAAAATTCACTAAACAAAAGAACAGAAGACACACACAGAGTTAAAATAAATGATTGGAGCAGAATTTATTATGCTTCAGTCAAAGTAAAAAAAGACAGGGGTAGCAATCATGGTCTCAGAAAAAACAAAAGCAAAACCAGACCTAATTAAAAGATAATCAGGGAAAATTACATTTTGATAAAAGATATCATAAGCAATAAAGTCATCAAAAAATTGCATAGCAAGTTTTTCTGACAAAAATCTAGTTTTTCTTCAATATGGGTGAGCAAGTCAAATTTATTAAAAAAAAAAATAAGAACCATTCCCAAACTGATAAATGATCAAAGAATATGAATAGGCAGTTTTCAGAAGAAAAAATCAAATCTACCTATCATCATATGAGAAATGCTTTCAATCCCTATTTTTTAGAAAAAGGTAAATTAAAAGAATTGTGAGATACCACCAATCAGAAATGACCAAGGTTAGAGGAGATGAGGTAAAACAGGTACATATGGATCCATAGGTACTGTTGATGGAAATGACCCAACTATTCTGGACCACAATCTGAAACTATGTTTCCAGTCTGCAAACAGCACACCACTTTGACCAGCATTACCATTATTAGTTTTGTATCCCAAAGACATCAAAGAAAAAGTAAAAGGTCCTATCTGTAAAAAATATTTATAGCAGCTTTCTGTGATGGCAGAAAATTGGAAGTTGAGGGGATGTCCATCCATTTGGGAATTGCTGAATAAGTTGTGGCAGAAGATGGTGATGGAGTATTGTATTATAACAAATGAAGAGAGAGGTGGTTTCAGAAAAACATGGCAAGACATGAATAGATGCAAAATGAAGAGAGAAGAACTAGGAAATCACTGTCTTATAATGATAATCAACTGATGTAGCTACTCTTATCAATATAATAATCCAAGACAATTCTCAAGGCCTCATCATGGGAAAAGTGCTATTCTCTCTCTCCCAAGAATTCTGAGTAGCGATCAAAGTGTAATTTTTTCACTTTAGTTTTTTTGCTTTTTTTTGCAATACGGCTAATATGAAAATATGTTTTGTATTATTTCACATGTATAAGAGATAGCATATTGTTTGTCTTCTCACTGGGAAGGGGAGCAATGGATAGAAGGGAATCTGAAACTCAAAACTTAAAACAAGAATGTGTAAAATAAATAAATAATAATTTTTCCTCAATTTTTTTTCCAGTTAGATATAAAGATAGTTTTCAATATTCATTTTAGTAAGATTTTGAATTCCAGTTTTTTCTCCCTCCTTCCCTTCCTCTCCTTTCCCCAAGTCAGAAAGCAATATGTTATAAATGTATAATCTAAATATTAAATTTTTTAAAATAAAATTAAAATGGACAATTGCAGAGGAAATTGGGAAGACTTCAAGGTACTGATATAGAGCAAAATGAATAGAAGCAAGAAAAGAATTTGTACAAAAATAACAATACCAAAAAGAAAAACAATTTTAAAAGACTAAATTCTTATTGGTGCATTGCAAAACTATGAGTCCAAAGGGATGAAGATAGAACAGGGGATTCACCATCTGACTGAGAGGTGAAGATATTAAAATACAGAGAGGAGGAAGAGAAGAAAAGGAGGGAGAGAAGAAACTGAAGTTTAAATAAACCCATGTGGGGAGAGTAAAACTGATGCATTTAGAGGTCATGTACCAGGTCCTCCTAGTTGGGGGCAGCTTAGGAGGAGAAGAGAAGAAGAGGAAGAAAAGAAAAGGAAGAAAAAGAGGAGGAAGAAAAAGAGGAGGAAAAAGAAAGAGAAGGAAGAAAAGAAAATGAAGAAAAAGAAGAGGAAGAAGAAAAAGAGGAGGAGGAAAAAGGAAAAGGAAGAAAAAGAAAAAAGAAAAAGAAGAGGAAGAAGAAAAGAAAATGAAGAGGAAGAGGAGGAAGAAGAAAAAAAGAAGAGGAGAAAAACCATTATGGCAGCTATCTTTGAGTGTTTTAAAGTCTGACATGAGTAAATGGAGAGATCCTTAGACCAATAGATCTGGATTCAAATCCTACCTCAGCTGTTCCCTACACTTGTGTGACCCCAAACAGATCACTGCCCTGGGCCACAGTTCCTACATCTGTAAAAACCTTCTTTTATAAAAGAATTTACATCATTTCACATTCAGGGGGAGCGTAGGAAGGTTAAGCCAAGGCCTTTGGAGACCCCCACCCTATCAGAGCCTTGACAAATGACTTCCAATTCTGCCTCAGATTTTTCTAGGCTGTGTAACCTTGGCAGAATCTTCCAGAGGCTTAGTGACCTTGGATAGAATGGAAGGGGCTGGGCTCAGTAACTTCAGGGTCCTTCTGCCTCTATATTTTCCTCTGTGTGGGGGCCCATACCGCCAAGTGCTAACCCCTATCTAAACATCCCCATTTCTTATATTTTGACCCTTAAGCCTCTGTCCTCTTCCCATTCCTGGCCTTCTCCAGGTAGAAAACTGTACACAAGGAACATGATTCTGCAATCACAAAATGCCATGTAAACATGAGTTATCCTTGTCATTGTTCAGCCTTCCTCTGGGCAGCTTCCATCTGGAAGGAGCCTCAGAGGCTACCCAATCCAACCCCTCAACGTAAGAGGTGAGGAAACAGGCCTGCACAGGATGTGACTTGGGGTTGGTACAGAGTTGGTACAGAGGTCAGTGGTCTTATCCTAAGCCAGTCCATCACCATGCTATCTCTAATAGGTTTCAACAATTAGAGGTGAAACCAAGAAATGGTTTCTGACTAATCACTTATCCAGAAAATTGAATTATCCAAAACAATGCAGGGAGAGGCTTTCCTCCATAATTATCTCCCCTTCATCCTGTCTCTGTGTGTACAAAGCTGTTTGCACTCTGTCTCCCCCAGTTGATTGCCAGCTCCTTGAGGTCAGGGACTCTGGTTTTGCCTGCCTTTGTTCCCCCTATGGCACAGTGCACATAATAAGTACTTGATAAATGCTTGTTGTCTGACTGATGATGCATTTCTTGAGCATCCAATTAAGGTAAATTAAAGTAGAAAATGTTGCTGCTGTTCTAGGCTTCCATTGTTTCATTGACTCTGGAATGTTAACGAGGCAATGTCTTGCTCCACTTCCAACTTTCTGGGAAAACTGTCTCTGACCATTCCAGAAATTGAAAGACAGTGTAGACATGGGCAGTTATAGAACTCAAAGGGGTGGAGGGTTTTCCCCCTTTAGAGAAGCTGGAGTTTAAATCAACCCATTTGGGAGAGCAAGGCTGATACAGTCAGACACTTGCCAAACCCCAGAGCTCTGTCCTCTGTCACCCGGCATTCTTCTATGAGGGCATGGATGGACCCAAACTCCGCATTGTGGGTGATACTAATACTGGAAGACAGCATGAAAGCTTTGTTACCCAGAAGATGACTTTTTCTGGTGCTATCTTGTCTCTGATCTAGGGTACCCCCACCTTCCCTTACTTCCATGGTAATGCAAGCACAGGACATGTCAGCCTGGCCAGCACAAAGCCAAACTGGAAAAGGGGCAAGGTTCATCTTGGACCTTACGCTCTCTTCTGGGACATGATGCAGCGCTTGCCCAATTCCTGACATTGCCCAGAAAGTGACCCAGACTCTCAACTGGCATCTTTTTCTCCTTCCCTCAGTCAAGAAATATTCCCTCTGCTATCTGTAACCCATAAAGGGTATAAACTAGTAACTATTAACCCATATAGAGTATAAACTAATAACTAATAACTCATACAGGGTATAAACTAATAACCCATACAGGGTATAAACTAATTCACAACAGGAAGACAAATGAATTCAACTAAATTATACTAAGGTATCCCAACTAATGGTGGCTTAAATTCTCATCCCTTTCCCAAGAAAAGTTTATTAGTGGCACTGTTGCAACCAGCACAACACAAATGGGCCCTTGATTAATCTGAGGAGGGGGGGAATAACCCAGTTACTGAAGTCTCTAGCTTCCTGGAAGTTCTCTACAGGATACATAGGCTTAAATCAAAGGAATGAATTTTTAAGAGTAAAATTCTTCCAATAGTATTTTCTGTTTGGGCAGAGAGTATCCTCCTGTTTCCCTCAAATTCCCCCAATGTGGGCCAAGTCCATCCCACTTCCTGCCATTCTGGCTGCTGCCACGACTGCATGGCAGTCTTATTTCCAGAAGACTGGCAGAATCCTCCCCAGCCCATCTCACCTATCATAAAGCATCTGCACTTTGCCTCTGTCATTGGTCCATTAACCTCACCCTCACAAATCAGAAAGTGAGGAGAGAGAAGAAAGCCCTCCTTCTTCCCTTCTCTATAGCAGAAGACCTATGGACATGATGGAGATCCTGACATCCATGTTCCAAGACCCCCAATTCTGACATCCTGTGCTCTAAGACTCCCCACCTCTGACTTGTTCTAAATCTCACCCAGCCACCACCACCAGAACGCTCATATCCTATGTGGTATTCATGAAAATGAGTCTTGTTTCTAAGCTTAAGTTACAAACTTTCTTTTACACCTCAGGAAAAGCAAAACTGAAACCTGAAAGGTTTCTGAAGGTCCCCAAGGAGGTCACCAGAGCCGGCCACAATAAGCCTGGGGATGTTTGGTTCTGAGGCTCAGCTATGTCCCTGACTAGTTTTTCTCTAAACCCCATGAAGCCTGGACCTTGTTCTGGCTGGTTCCTGAGCACCCATTCTGTGTTCCTCCTAAAGGAAAGTTCTATTTCCTGCTAGCATTGCCTTTATAGCCAGTTTCTTTCTGTGTACCCCCATTGTTCTCCAAATCATCCCACAAACGAATTCCAGATTCTTCCTTTGAATAACAGGCAAAGTGTGTGTCTTGTTGGAAGCCAGCAGCGAGGGTCTGTCTGGTAAACAAATCAGGGACAGGCTGGGCTCACTCTCCCAATGGGGCCAAAGGGCTGGGAAGAGCGCCTTAAGCCCCCTCTGCCCTCAAGTCTCCACCTAGAAGGGCCAGATGCAAACCCTTCTGGGACTTACAGACACTTCAAAAGTACCTACTTGCATCTCTGTCCTTTCTAGAGCAGGATCCTCAGATCTGGGTGTCGCCTCCTGGGCAGCCGGGGGGGGTCCTAAAACAAATGGCAAGGATCTAGGAAGCAAGAATAGGAGGCAGTGGTGGGGAATGGTCAGCGTGTGGGCACTGGGGTGGCCGGCGCCCACTGCTCTCCATCGGGGGAGGGCTCAAGGCTGGCCAGGGAACAGGTAGGGCCCGCTTTTCCATCCCTCCCCCTTCTGGTCCCATTTGGCAGGGAGCAAATGATCCTTAGTCCTTGATTGGACCTGGATGGCCCCACTGAGAAGAGAGGAGCTTGGAAACCAGCTTGGGATCACTGCTACCAGGTGCCCGTGCCAGTGTGAACCCCACAAAGTGCTCCCTGGTTAAGGGCACCTCCCCATAATGGATAGGGAGAAGAGGGAGCTGGATGATGGGGGATGGACCACAGGTGACAACATCCCTCCCACACACTCACACTCACACACACACACACACACACACACACACACACACGCACCCCTTCTGGGCCAGCCCACCTGTGTTTCTGAGTCCTGATTGATGATCCGCGACCAGCAAGAAGCACGGGGACAGGCAGGAAGTCAGGGGAGGCTGGTGGAGGCCAGAGAAGGCTCCAGCAAACAGCTGAGAGTGAGGTCATCCTGACTCCGCCCAGACCCACGGCTGCAGCTCAGAGAAACGAAACTGGCCACGGAGGCCGTGATCCTCGGCTCCTTTCGGATCCGCCTGCCAACCCGCCTCCCTGTGCCCTGGGAGGGCAGGACGGAGCGCGGGGGCGCTCCTGGGAGACCCCCGCTCCAGCCCAGGAAGGGGCTTTTTGGCTTGGGAAGTTAGAGAGGCTGGAAATTTCCTGAGCTGGGGCCCGGTGCTGGGGGGAGTTGGCTCGGAGCTGGGCCGGTCGCATGATGTCTGGGCAGCTTTGTTTGTGTACTGGGCCCAGCCTCATCCTGGTGGCCCACGAGACTGCCCATCGCCCAGGGTTGTCCTGCACCCTTTCTGCCCCTGGACGGCTCCAATGGAGGGGGAAGCATCTGGCAGCAGGCCTCCAGTGGGCCCTGAGACCAAACCACCAGGCTGACAGCCCCCCACTCCCGCCTCTGTGACAGACCTTTTCATTCTTGGAAGGGTCCTTACGCCTCACTTCTAAAATATATGGAGAACTGAGTCACATTTCTAAGAATACAAGCCATTCCCCAACTGAGAAATGGTCACAGGATATGAACAGGCAGTTTTTAGAGAAAGAAATTAAATCTATATAGCTGTGTGACCTTGGGCAAGTCACTTAACCCCAATTGCCTCAGCAAGAAGCAAAAAAAAAAAAAAGAAATTAAATCTATAGTCACATGGACAAATGCTTTAAATCACTATTGATTAGAGAAATGCAAATGAAGATAGCTCTGAGGTATCACCTCCCGCCTCTTGGATTGGCTAAGATGAAAGAAAAGGAAAATGATCCAAGTTGGAGGAAATGTGGGAACAATGGAACACTAATACATTGTTGGTGGAATTGTGAATTGATCCAGCCATTCTGGAGGAGCAATTTGGAACTCTGCCCAAAGCAGAGCCCAAACTGGGCACACCTTTTGATCCAGCAGTGTCTCTACTGGGTCCATATCCCAAAGAGATCATAAAATAAAGGGAAAGAAGGATCCCCAGATAAAAAAGTGTTTATAGTAGCTCTTTCTGGTGACAAAGATTGGGATTTGAGGGACTGCCTATCAAGTGGGGAATGATTGACAAGCTGCGTTATATGAATGTAATGGAATATTATTGTTCTATAAGAAATGATGAGCAGGCTGATTTCAGAAAAACCTGGAAAGACTCATGTGAACTGATGCTGAGTGAGCGAGAGAACCAGGAGAACATTGTACAGGGCAACAAGAAGATTATGAGATGATCGAGTGTGATGCACGTGGCTCTTCTCAAAAATACAATGATCCAAGACAAATCTAAGGGACTTCGGATGGAAAATACTATCTACGTCTGGAGAAGGAATTCTGTGTGGAGTCTGAAGGTAGATTGAAGCGGCCCATTTTCACTTTTTTGGTTGTTTTTTCTTTCTCATGGTTTTTTCCTTTTGTACTGATTGTTCTTTCACAACATGACAAATCCAGAAATGTGTAATATGATTGTACATGTATGAGCCATATCAGATTTTTTGCTGACTTGGGGAAAGAGGAGGGAAAGGGGAAAAGAATGGAAATCAAAATCTTATAAAAGTAAATTAATAAAAAAAAAAGGAGGTCCTTATTAGTCCCTCTAAATTGTTTCTTTTTTGGCTGTCTGTTCCCGAGTCCTTCAAGTGAAAGTAAAGATGATCATGGAGTTATAGACCTAGAACTGGAAGGGACCTTCCAACCTCCACATTTTACAGATGAGGAAACTGAGGCCCAAAGAGGGGAAGGAAGCTAAGCTGACTAATGTTCAACAATGTGACTTCCAGAGAGATCTTATCAGATTACCACAATCTTTTTCTACTAAATTGATTTATTTTGATAAGACATTGCTTTATGAATCATGTTGAGAGAGAAAAATCAGAACAAAAGGGAAAAACCATGGGAGAGATTAAAAAAAAAAATAAAACCCAGAAAAAAGAAGGGAATACAGCATGTGCGTATTTACATTCAGTCTCCTTAATTCTTTTTCTTTATGCAAATGGCTTTTTCTGTCCAAAGTCTACGGGATTACTTTAGATCCCTGATCTGCTGAGAAGAACTGAACCCTTCATAGATGATCATCACAATTCTTGTTACTATCGTGAACAATGTATTCCTGTTTCTGCTTGTCTCGCACAGCATCAATTCATGTAAATCTTCCCAAGCCTTTCTAAAATTAAATTGTTCATCATTTTTTATAGAACAATAATATTCCATCACCTTCATGTACCACAGCTTGTTCAGCCATTCCCCATTGCGGGGCATCCACTTATTTTCCAATTCTTTGCTCTACCACAAAAAGCTGCTACAAACATTTTGGCACATGTGGGTCTCTTTCCATCCTTTATGATTTCCTTGGGATACAGACCCAGTAATGGCCCTGCTAGGTCAAAGGGAGTGCACAGTTTTGTGCTCTTTGGGCATAGTTCCAGATTGCTCTCTAGATCATTTCACAACTCCACCAACAATGCATTTGTGTCCCAGTTTTCCCCCAATCCCTCCAACATTTATCATTATCTTTTCCTGTCATCTTAGCCAATCTGAGAGGTAGGAGGTGGTACCTCAGAATGGTTTTAATTTGTATTCCTTTAATCAAGTGATTTAGAGCCTTTTTCATGACTATAGATGGCTTTAATTTCATCCTCTGAAAATTGGCTGTTCATTTGACCATTTATCAATTGGAGAATGACTTGTATTCTTATAAATTTGACACTGTCTTTTAGAAATGAGACCTTTATCAGAAACACTGATTGTAAAGAGTTTCCCCCAGCTTTGTACTTCCTTTTTAAGGTTGTTTCTGTTGGTTTTGTTTGTGCAAAAACTTTTTATCACACCTTGTGATTGTATCCACTTTATGGATGAGGAAACTGAGACTCAAGAATGGTTAAATAATCTGCCCAAGGTTAATAGTGTCTGAAAGAGGATTTGAACTCTTGACTAAAAGTCTAGAATCTAGCCACTTGTATCTCAACTGTTCTTCCTGTCAGGTGGTCCCTCCTCTGGATAAAATGCAGCTCAAGGTCTTCCAAGACAGTATTCCAGATGTGCCCTGCCCAGAAGAGAGAACTTCTAACTCCCAGTCACTTAAAGCAACCTAACACAGTATGAGTTTCCCTTGGCTGCTCTGTCTTATCAAACTATAGATTCATTTTGAATTTGCAGTCCACTATGACTCCTGGATCTTTTTTTAAAATTTATTTTCAATAGTATTTTCTTTTCCCAAATATATGTAAAGATAGTTTTCAACATTCATTTTTGTAAGACTGTGTTCCAAATCTTCCTCCCTCCCTCCTTTGCCTTCTGCTTCATCAAGACAGCAATCTGATATAAGTTAAATGTGTACGATTTTTAAAACACATCCCTGGGTCTTTTTCAAGAAAACTTATGGTTTATATACCCAGGGAGAGGCCTGTGGGATCTGAGTCTGGACCACAACATAGCATTTTCACTCTTTCTGTTGATATTTGCTTGCATTTTATTTTCCTTCTCAGGGTTTTTTTTTCTTGTCGATCTGATTTTTCTTGTACAAGATAACTATAAATGTGTATACACATTTGATCTGTCAAATATTTTAACATAATTAACATGTATTAGACTTCCTGCCATTTAGGGGAGGGGTGGGGGGAAGGAGGGAAAAATTTGGAACAGAAGGCTTTGCAAGGTTCAATGTTAAAAAATTACCCATACATGTTTTGCAAATTTTAAAAAAAAAAGCTCTAATTTAAAAAAAAAATGATGGCTAACTAGAAACTTGCCCTACTTGTATTTGGAAAGTTGATTTCTTGAACCCAAGTGGAAATTTTTACATTTACTCCTAATCTGTCTCATCTAACAATTTTTGGTCCAATGTTTTCATCTTCTCAGGATCTTTTCAGAATGAAAATGCTGGACTTGGAATCAGGGGGTCAGGGATAAAGTCTTGTACCTGTGTGAGCTTGGGCATCATGCTTTCCTTGGCCCTTGGTCTCTCCATTTGTAAAATGAAAGGGTTTGCCTGGGTGATCTCAAAGGTCCAGCCTGAAGTCTCTATGAGACTCTAGGGGTCAGGAGAAGACCTTGGACAGCCTAGACTTTGGTAGAGCAGCAGAAGCCAGAGCAAGATGGGCCCTCGGGGAAAGTTTGTCAACAAGAACTCCTCCAGAGTGGGGGCTTCTTGGAGGGTAGAGGGGACACTGAGGGCTTCTTAGGAAATAGAGGGGACACTGGGAGCTGCTTGGGGGATAGAGGAGACATTGGGGGCTGCTTGGGGGGCAGAGGGGACACTGGGGGCTCCAAGGATGCGTTACCAGAAAGCTCTGACAGGTGGAGCCAAGCTGGACAGTCCGGAGGACCAGCCCGGCCACATTTGGCAAGGTTCCCCCTAGATTGGGTCAATTTTCCAGAGGAAGGATGGCTCTGAGATTATCTCCAAGTTGACAGAGAGGGTCTGTCTATTACAGGAGTCTCCTTGTCCTCCTCATGGTCATTCTCTCCTTTTAAGGCAGATGTCCTCATCCCCCCCCTCCCTGCAGGGAAGCTCTGGGTACCGGGACCCCCGCCCCCTCCCCCTCCTGATGGCTGCTCTAATCCATTACAAAGACCAGAATTACCCCCACCCTCAACACCAGAGGCCGGTCCTGCCTCCAACATCCCTCAGGAGGGTCCCATGATCAAAATGCTGGGCTTGGAGGGAGGCCCGACAGCCTCCACAAAGGCATGGGCGGGCAGGGGAGGAAGCCATGTGCTGGGCACTGCCAATATGCCAGTTTGGCACAAATGTAATGTCTGAGATAGGCCAGAATTACGTCACAGAGGCTTTGAAATGCACTGGAAGCAGCGGAGAGCCACAGCGGCTTCTTGAGCAGTGGAGAGCAGTCATCGCCATCCTTTAGGGACAACACAAAACCCTATCACGTCAGAGCCAGGAGCTCCCCAGACATGTGGAGTGTAGGGGCACAGAAGTCATATCTCATCTGACCCCGTGATTTCACCAGGAAGAAACTGAGGCCCAGAGAAAGCAGCCTGCTTGTGCCCCCGCCTCTGCAGCTCAATGCCCTTTGCCCCTTAGCTGTCCCTGGGACTTCCTGGGCCCCCCAAGAGTTTGTGGGCAGGCAAACCTCCACTCGGGCCGTGGGTCTTTCTCACTGCACAGCCACGGAGAAGAGACCGACGGGCATCCAGCCATTGGCGCTCTGGAGACCTCTGCCCAGCACCTTGGTGACCCATGTTTGTTTGTATCCAGAGGGCCTGCACAGAGGTGGGGGGCCATTTTTGAGGGCACAACTGCTTAAACTTTTCCCACTCTTTCTACGTGGCCTCGGGTATATAAAATGGAAACACCAAACAAACCTTTTTGGATAATAAATTGTAATTTTGCAACCTCCACATTTAGCTGAGACCCCACGTGGGGTGGCAAATCAGCGTTTTAAGAAGCTGGGGTTGGGGCAGCTGGATGGTGCAGTGGATAGAGCACCAGCCTGGAAGTCAGGAGGACCTGAGTTCAAATGTGATCTCAGACACATTTCCTAGCTGTGTGACCCTGGGCAAGTCACTTAACCTCAATTGTCTCGGCAAAAAGCAAAAAAAAAAAAAAAGAAGAAGCAGCTGGGGTTTAGGGGCTTGGCCCATTTATAAGTTAAAAGCCTGTTTCTATGGGTGTGTGTGTGGGGGGGTTTCCATGACCACTGTCCCCAACACCCAGAAGCACTAAGGGTCCTGGGATCTTGAACCTGGTCTCAAAGTTTAGGGACAGGGCTCCCACTTTTGGGTCAAGCCCCTGAGAGTTGTGCCCGATCTCCCCACACCTTCCCCTCTGCCCACCACTAAAGCCCCCCACAGCCAACAACCAAGAGGCTCTTAGGGAGCACCCCAACTGACCCTTCTCGACAGGGTCCCCAGTGACCACCAGGGGCTTTTTGCTTCCTCTTTTTAAAGAAACGCCCGCCAGCCTGCGCGACCAGTCGGCTCAATGATGTGGGCCAGATAGGGAGGAGGAGGATGGGCCATTTCCCCGTTTCCCAGATTTTAAGACCCCCAAAAGGACCTAAGAAACCTCCCACCCACGCATCTGATCTTACAGATGAGGAAACTGAGACCAGGGCCTTTCGCCAGGGACATCCAAACCCCAGGGCACGCTGGTCCCGGGGGGGTCCAGTTTCTCTGACAAGCCTCCCAGAGTGAAGAAGAGGCAGGATGCAGATGAAAACAGGTTGCGGTCTTTATTCCAGTACACAATCTCACAGCTCGGGGTGAATGCGATACAGAGACATGCAGGCTTCTGGAAAGGGTCCAATGTACAGACGGATGGAGACCGACTAAAGGACAGACGGACAGCTGGGGGAGGCACTTGCAGACCCCGCCTGAGGCTCCCCGCCACAAACACGGCAGTAGTCTGACGGGGAGCCGGCGGCCGGACCGACGCCGAGCAGGGCATCTCTGGGAAGCAGACGAGGGGCATTCTATGCTTTGGCACCTGGAATCCCCACGTGGGCAAGAGGCAAGGTGGCTGCTCCGAATCTTGCTGCCTCAGCTCCGTGGCCAGCAGGAGCCCCGCTTCCCAAGCCAGGACCCCCAGCTCGCAGACCTCCCTCTCCCTGCTTCTATTTGGAGGGGCACCTGAAAGGATCCAGCTCGTTTTCTGACAAACACAAAACCCAAGTGGGTTCCGCCGACTTCCCAGGCCTGTCTGACAAAGGGTGCCATGACCTCCCCCTGGGAGGCTGGGATCCAGCTCTCCTGGGCCACCATCCATCCCAGTAGGGACAAACGAAGCTGCTCATCCACTGACTCACTCTGGCCCTGGGACGGCCATGCTGGTCCAAGTGCTCTGCTCCCAGGCCCCCAGACAAGAGGCGGCTGGGTGCCTCTCCCTACTCTGGGCTCCCAAGGGCGAGCATCGCCTTGTGTCCTCAGTTACTCTGAAGGTCAAACACGCGGTGGGACTCCAAGGTCACGCGTGTGACCTTGTGGAAGGTGGGGGGCCCAGGCCGCGGCCCAGAACCACCCTGGGTGCACCTTTCCGCCCAAAGCAAGGCCCGATCTTTCTGCCCGCAGAGAACTAATGTCCACGCCCTGACACGCTACAAATCACACTAATTCAAAGATTCTTTAAAAAACCACTTAAAAATCCAAGCTGCTTCTGCCTGAGCATGACTCTTGGACCCAAGTCAACAGGGGCGTCCGAGGGGAGGCCATGGCGGCGGGCCAGCCTCTCTGCAGACGCCCAGTCTTGTCCTGAGCACGGCCCTCCAAAGGCACAGCAGGCTGGCGGGGCCACTTGGCGCTCTCACCAGGCACAAAGCAGAGTGGGCTCTCCCAGGCCCCCGGCACAGACAGAGAGCCGTCCACCGCCAGGCCTCAGGGCACGAATGCAAGTCCCCCGGGCTCTGGGTCCTTTCTACACCAGAGATGCTCAGCACCTAGGGAGGCACCTCTCAGGCCCCGAGTTTGCCATTGTGCTTGAAAACCTATCAAGGGAATGTGCTGAAGGAGACGAGCACGAGAAGGCGCCAGAGGAGGCGCAACCCGACGGCGGATCACGGCACCAGCCTCCACGTCCCGGAGAGTGCAAAGAAGGCGTCCCTTGGACCCAGTGCAGACTAGACCCGGCACATGCCGCCCAAGCCAGGTTAAGACACGGGCTCCACAAGTAAAGGCAGCACCAGGGGGAAGCTGGAGACCCCGGCCCCCTCGGCTGCTAAATAAATGACGCTTCTGGGGGCTCCGCTGCGCCACACACCGCGCCACCGAAGACTTGGAGCCACCAATCTGATTCTGGGTGACATCGAGGGGGACTGCAGAAGGGCGACTCCCCCAACCGGGAGCTCCTGGGAAAGCCACCCACCGGAAATCCCCTTACTAGAGTGGAGGTCCAGTAAACAAATCCTGAAAACCCACTGGCATCCCATTTTCACGCCAAGTGCGACAGTAACTGCTGCCATTTAGGAAGCGCTCTCCGGGCGTCACCACGGTGGATTTTGGAAGAAAGATAAACAACTAGTAAGAAAATCTACTCGGAATTATTCTTGGACTTAAGAGGACACAAAACCCTGAGAGGGACGATCGGGCAATCCAGACAGGAGGCCTCGGTGACCAGACTCAAGTGGCCTGAACCGGCCGTTTAGAAGTCACATGATCAAACGCTTTCCCAACCTTCCCAAAATGCAACACTTGTTCACTTTGGAAACATCAAACTCACACACAGACAAGTGTCCGAGGTCACAGAGACACGTCAGAGAAAACAAAGGGTTATAATCTGGCAGAAGGAAGCGGATCAGGTCACAGACACATCAGCCCCGCTGGCCGTGGCCTAGTCTCCCCGAAAGGGAGAGGTGCCCCCGGAGCCCGTCCCCAGATCTCACTTCGTTACATTCATCCACACGCCCGGGAGGATTGGGGGACGGTAGAAGAGCCTGCTGAGCCTCTGGTCCCCAAGGCACCATGGGAAGGAAGGCAATTCTACTTGGTTAAGACTTCCCCTCCTCCAAAAGGGTCTGCTCTCAAACAAAATCAAAATCCCGAAACTAAAGCTCCCATTTGGAATACATGAGACACAGTGAATCGGACCAAGGCACCGCATCTAGTGACTTGTCGGGGGTCACTCAGTTTATTTCTTGATTTCGAGCCCGTGCACTCTGTCCTCTGCCGGCCACTTTCCCTCCGACGTTCTGGGCTAAAAGGAAGCCGTGGGGAGAGCCGGGAAGGCAGAGCCACGGGCACCCGGGGCGGGGGCCCCTGCCTCCCTTTCCCCAAGGCGGCTGGCCGTGGCCACGGGGCAGAGGCGCACGCGGCACGAGGAGCCTGCTTTGTGACTCTCCTGGACGGAAGTCTTCGGCCCGGCGCCTCGGGACGCCCGCCAGAGGTGACACGTGGCAACACAACCTGCCCATTCCTTCCCTGCGTCCTCCATCCTCCCCCGCATGTCCGTGGCTAGCACGAGTCCAGATCAAAAGGCACTCTGTGGTACAAAAAGGACTTTTCAAGCTGCTTTTTCTTTTGCCCTTCCAGCCCCCCCACCCCCACCCCTATATAAAGTGCAAAAGAGGAAAAGCGAAATAATATGAGAACGGGATGGGCTTGGACCTCTACCGGAAAGGAAAGAAAGGCTCCCGACAGGCCTGGGGGTGGGTTTAAGCCACAGGCAAAGGTCTGCTCCATTTATTACAGCACTGTATCTCCAGTCTTGCGGGATGGCGTCCCCCTCCCAGGCGCGCTCTGGCTGCTGCTGGAGGCCCAGGCCGGCCCGCTCGGGCCGGGGCCCCTCTTCATTGGCACTTTTTATCCATCAGCGGTCTCCTGCACTCCGCTTCCGCGACGGTCTCATGAGTGGAATTACTCATGCAGGAGGTGGCCTGCAAAAGCCCATGGGCACAGAGTGAATGTGCCAGGCGAGGATGACACGGGCAGGGGGGCACAACGCTTCTGGGCCGGCCCCCGAGTCACCGAGGCCCACAGGGGGACGACTCTGGGCCCCAAGTGATTTTCACGGACAGCCACAGGGATGGGGAGAAGGACCCCAGGGAAGCTGCCCGTGGACTCGGCAAGGGGTTGCTCCATCGGTGCTTGGCTCCTCCCTCGCCTGGAAGCTGGGGGGGGCAGGGAGCACATGCACATACACACACCCTGTGGGGCCCGCCCAATCTGTGGAAGCAGCTAAAGCCAGTGAAGCTCGAGCCTGGGGCCGATGCACCGACCTTAAAGGCCTCCTGAAGCCAGTGGAGGAGCGGGCTGGGGAGAAGCAGGGGACCCCCACTAACTGCTGGGACGTAGCCGAGGAGCCTCCTCCGCCCCACCCCACAGCCGAGCCCCATGGGGACGCAACACTCGGGAAGCGCCACCAGGGGCCATCTGTCTGTCCAAAGCAATGCTCGGGGGGACAGCACGGGGGCAGAGGTCAGGGATGGGAAACCGAGGCCCATTTTGCCGAGCCGTTTCCTCCGGAGCCCCGTGTCTGCCCCGAGGGAGCCGGGGCGGGCGGGCGCCTCACCTGCTCGAGGACGAAGGCCGTGCTGGAGTCGATGGCGCCGCCCAGCTCGCGGTACTGGCCCGAGTAGCGGACGTAGCCCCAGGTCAGCAGGGAGATGAAGAGCAGCCCCAGCATGAAGTTGCAGAGCTGGGTGATCATCTCGAGGCCCAGGAAGCTGGAGAGGCCCGAGCTCAGGTAGAGCACCAGGATGAAGCTGAAGAGCACGGCCGGCGTGCGGAAGGAGCTGAACACGTTCTTGCTGCTGTTGTGCTTGACAAAGTGGCCATACAGCTCCTGGATGTCCTGCTCCAGCTCGCTCTGGTAGCGCAGGCTGAAGTCCTTGCCCCCCATCTTCTTGCTCTTCTTGAAGTGCTCCACGGCCTGCTTCCGGAACTCGTCGTGCTTCTGCTGCAGGGCGTCCGACGCCAGGTAGGGCTTCTCCCCTCCGCAGACCTGCGCGGACCAGAGGGGCCCCTGAGGCTCCTGGGGGCCCGCCTGGTCCGCCGCCTTGGCTAAGCAGGGGCCCCTCCCTCCCGCCCCCCGCCGCGGGCTACCTTCTCCATGTTGTTGTAGTACATGTCCTTGGCCACCGCCACCGCCGCCAGGTTGTTGGCTTCCGCCGTGGCCTTGAAGAAAGGGACGGAAACCTTAGCAGCCCTGCCCCCGAGTTACCCTGGCCAGCCGGGCCCAACTTTCCACGGTCTGTGCTCTTCCCTCCCTCCCACTCGTAAGCCACGGGCCCGGGGCCGGCGCGGCACGCTCCCCAGTCACGGGGGCGCAGACTCGTCCGTCTTCCTGAGCTCCTGCTCCCCTGGCAGCCCCCCCCCGACCCTCTTCCCACCTTCCTCCTCAGTCCGCGCCCACGGCTAGCTCGTGCCCTACTGGCACCTCCGGCGGGAGGCACTCGTGCCAAGAAGAGCTCTTCCTATGACGAGGGCTAGAGGGGAGGGGGAGCTCCGACTCCCACCCAATGGGAGGAGAGGGCCGGCAGCAGCAGGTCTGCGCCCCTCAGAGCCCAAGGACGGGCTGAGCTCTCGGCTTGCACGCCACGCACCGTCCTGACAGGCCGCCGTACACCCTCGCCAAGGGCGCCTGGCTTTGGCTACCACAGGGCACACAACGCACGCCTGCTGACTGGCAGGCCACAAAAAGACCCGCCTTCACCATCACACCAGAAGTCACAAAGTCAGGCCCCCACTGGGCTTGGCGTTGGCATCTGGCCTGGCACAATGCCCTTGGGAGGGCTCCAGATGGCAAAGCTTCCTCTAAAGGTCCTGGCCCCATAAGCCTCTTCCCAGGTAAGGGCTCCCAGGGATGGGCCCTGCACAGGACAGGGTGCTGACCCCCCAACCCCCTGGCCTAGGGCTCCAGGCCGGGGCCTAGCCAAGGAACCGAGCCAAGCTAACTGCTCAGATTTGGCGCGGCAGCTTCTGCCTTCACCCAAAGGCCCGGGTTTTCATCCTGATTTCCCCGTGTTCTTGAGGCTGCAAGGCAAGCCCCCCAGAACTGAAGAGGAACACGAGCAGGCCTGGAGGAAACGAGACAGGCTGATCATCTCTGGGGTCCATGGGTGCCCCGGGGGCTCGCCAGCCTCTGAAGCAAACTTGCTCCAGCCCTGCAGACTCCCTCCCTCCCTGGCTCTTCGGCTCCGTCGTGTGCCAGGTGCCCTCACGTGCCCTGGGGTGGGGAGCCTCTTGCCAGCCCATGCCCGAGAGGAGCTGCACCAGCCAGAATGAGCAGCATGGGAACCCCCTCAGTGACATCACAGAACCCACTGAATGAGGCGGCCCCGACACCACCCCTCACTGGTCAGCATGCTTCCGGGGGGGGGGGGAGAGGCGGGGGCTGAGGAGCACACAGTGGGGGACCCCAGGGCAGGGCAGCCAGCTGAGGGCACCAAGGGTGCTTCGTCTGGAGAGGGGGGGGCAGCTATGGGTTGGAAAGCCCAGCGGGGGGGACAGCAAGGCCGAGAGAAGGGGAAGAAAAGGAAATCCCTCCCAAGAGGGCCAGAAGGGGCCGCCTGTCCAGAGGGGCTCCCAGGGGGCTTCCGGATGAACTCCAGGCCAGGTGCCCCGGCGGCCCTGGGATGCCAGTGGGGACCACCCTTTGGCTCCCACTCCAACGCCACCTATTTCTCAGATGGTCCGAAAGTCTCCATGGAGCATGCTGGGAAGTGGCCTCAAACTGAATGGGGCTCAGCCCCCCTCTGGGGCACCGTGGGGGAGGGTGCCATGACTCCCGCCCTTACCTGAAGCATTGACTTGGGATGAGGCAGCCCTTCTCCTTGGTAAATCTTAATGTAGGCCTGGAAGACAAACATGGAGGCGATTACGCAAAGGCGCAGCCCCGGGCACTCCTCGCCAGAGGCCCCGAAGAGCCCCTCGGCCACCGGGCCCCTCTCCTGGAGTGGCACTGCTCCCCCCTCACCTTAAAGTACTCCAGCAGGCCCCGACAGTTGACTTTGGAGCCGTTGATCTCCTTTTCCATTAACTTGCTTGGGTCTAACAAAAACGGTATCAGCTCCTGTAACTGTTCTTTGAATTCAGGAGAGATGTCTGTCCGGGGGAGCAGAGGGGAGCAGAGCGTCAGCCGCGGGCCGGACGCGGGAGCCCCCCAGAGGCCCAGGACAGAGCCTGAGGCCCTTCCAGCCCCCATCCTCCCCAGCCAAGAGGTGCTGACCCCCATGGGGGGAGGGAGCTTCCTCAACTAGACACTCCCTCCACCAATGAATCCATGACCCAGACCCATCCCTAAGCTTAGTTTCCACACTACTGTCTCATGAGGTAGGAGGAGAGAAGGAAGGAGGAAGGGAGGAAGAAGGGAAAGAGAGAAGGAAAGGAGGGAGGGAGGGAAGGAAAGAAAGAAAGAGAGAGAGAGGGAGGGAGGGAGGGAAGGAGGGAGGAGAGAGAGAGAGAGAAAGAGAAAGAAAGAAAGAAAGAAAGAAAGAAAGAAAGAAAGAAAGAAAGA
>JAJPUD010002417.1:248003-323641 GCA_023553655.1 Myrmecobius fasciatus
GAAAGAAAGAAAGAAAGAAAGAAAGAAAGAAAGAAAGAAAGAAAGAAGACAAGG
This sequence comes from Myrmecobius fasciatus, assembly GCA_023553655.1. Taxonomy (NCBI): domain Eukaryota; kingdom Metazoa; phylum Chordata; class Mammalia; order Dasyuromorphia; family Myrmecobiidae; genus Myrmecobius; species Myrmecobius fasciatus. The sequence goes on from JAJPUD010002417.1 coordinate 248,058, forward strand.
ATGAAAGGGGGAGAGAAAGAGGGAGGGAGAGGAGAAAGAAAGAAAAAAGGAGGGAAGGAGGAGAGGAGGGAAAAAAGAAAAAGGAGGAGGAGGGAGGGAGAAAGAGAAGGAAAAAGGGAGAGAGAAAGGGAAAAGGAGGGAGAGAAAAGAGGAGGGAGGGAGGGAACAAGTACCTACTTACTAAGCACCTACTATGTACCAGACACTGTGTTAAGCACTATACAAATATTAGCTCATTTGACTGTCACAATAAGCCTGGGAGGTAGGGGTTATTATGATCCCCATTTTACAGCTGAGGCAACTGAGGCAGGCAGAGGATGGCAGAGCCAGGAACCAACAGGGATATTAATGCAAATATTACCCTCATCCCCACTTCCCAGTCTGAACAAAGGGCATTAAGCCGTGTGCCCAGTCCCAGAGGGAAGGAGCAGCAGAGCCCGAAGGCACAGGACCCGGCTCTCTCTGGGCACGTACAGTGGCTGGCCGTCCGGGAGAGTACTGGGGGGCACTGCTGCTCTCTCGGATCTGTCCCATGATGGTTCTAGTTCTCAGGACTCCCGGCAGGGGTCCCCCTCTTTCCAGGGAGGAACCTGGGCGACCCACCTCGCCCAGGGCCCTTCTCAGAATCTTGCTTTCAAGTACATCAAATCAGCTACGTGGGATTGCCAAGGCAACCAATGGTGCTGGAACACAGTGGCCACCCGACCCTCCGTAGCCTGAGCATCTCCCCTCCCAGGAGACACCACGCCAGGCCCACGGCCCCCAACCACACTGTGCCAGGGCAAACAAGTGGCAGCATCGCTGCAGGAGGGGGAGGGGCCTGCCAATTTAGAAGGGGAAAAAGCTGCGTCTTTGGGTGATGCTTTAAAATCTGCCATTTCCTTCAATTATGAATTTTAAAAATCAGAGCCACTGATTCTGAGTAGGGGAGGCTGGGGCCCCAGGAGGAAGCCGCTTCTACATACACACCGGTGCACAGAAGATGCCCACTGCATCTGGGGGGAGACAGATGGTGGGCACAATCCCATCTGCCTGCAGAGAGCCCCAGAGCGCGAGCCTGAATTAGCCCACTACCCGCCCTCACCCCCTTGCCAACTGGGTGAAAAGCTGCCTCTGCTGGGTAAGGGGGGGGGGCAAAGGTTGTTCTAGCAAGCTCCTCTTCTTTGGCTCCATTCAGACCAACCCTTCCCCTAAATGGCCGTCACGCAGGTGATGGCAGCCAGCTCCGAGCTAACCCGTCAGCATGGCCCACAAGGTCCAACGGGACCACAAGGCGAGTCAGAAATAAAGCCAGACCACTTTTACAGATGAATAAACTGAGGCACAGTGATGCCATTGTGCTACTGTCAGCAAATCAGGACAAAAACAGATCCGAGGAGCCAAGAGTCAGAACAGAAGTAGCGTCCCCGGCTGCCCCCTGCCCCCCAGGAACCCGACGGGCTCAAGGAACGTGGCCTGCTTCCCGTGGGTCCTTTCTGCGTCTCACTGCTGGGAAAGACCCCCAGAGCACGAGGTTCCCCATTTCATTGATGGGGAAACAGCGGCCCAGACTGAGGCCCGAGCCAAGCCAGGGGGCTTCCTTCCGGGAGGTCCCGAGCCCGCGGGCTCTTACAGAGGGGCCCCATTACTGGCCACGCACTCCTCCTCTGCACAAACCTTTCAGTTTTCCATCAAAGGACGAGCTGGTGGCCACCTGAAGCCCTGGGTGTGGGAGGAGGAAGCAGTTGACGCTGCTGAAACACGAGCGAATGTGATTTCGGACGTTCTGAATCTCCTCGTGCTGCTGCTCCTTAACCTGCCAACAGAGACCCAGAAACCGGAACTCAGCTCCCGCAAGTGGACAGCGCCGGGCCATCGGAGCCTTCGGGAGCTGCCAGGACCAGCCCGTTAGAGGCTGCTGTCAGGGCTTAGAGAAGGCCACGGCACAGCCTTCAAAGGGGCTGGGAGGAAAAAGCCGTGCTCACGACCGTGGCTCTGGCCGGTCCTTGGTGAGCATGAGAGAGGGGAGGCCTGGCCCACACAGGTGGCCGAGCCAGGGAGCACAGGATGAGAGAGTGGGCGGGTCCCCTCCTCACCAATAAGAACGCTCGAAAGGGAGCACTTTCTCCGGGCCAGGGGCCGAGGGCCACCCTCCCTGGTACCCACATTTCTACGCCAATAGCCTGAGCAGAGTGAGGGCGGCAGATAAACGCCCCCCGGCCTGGAGTTACCTGCAAGCGCTTCTCCAGAAACGCCATGCCCCCCTCCAGTCCGTAGCTGTACTCGTAGGGAAAGCTCCAGTCTCGGATCAGAAACATCAGCGTCTGTGGGGAGAGGAGAAGGGCTTCGAGTCGGCAAGACCTGAGGGGCTGCGGGACCTCCCTCTGCCTCAGCTTCCCCATCTATAAAATGGGACTCATGCCGAGCCCCGGGGCAATGGGCTCGCTGACAAGACCTCTGCAAGCGAGAGCCCTGGGAACTGTCACCTTGCCCAGAGCCAGCGGGTAAGGTGGGGAGCTGAGGACACATGGCATAAAGAGATCACCAGCCAATGCCAGCCAGAGAGGGCACGCACCTGAAAGGGCTTCTGGAAAACTTCATCCATCGCCAGCCGACCATATTCCGTGAACAACTTTGAAAAAAGACAAGGAGAGAGGTGAAAACTTGTCTCTGTGGTGGATCCTTCTCAGCCCCAGAGGTACGTCTCCCCTCGTCCTCCAGGAGCAGGCCTGGCTTGCTGTAAGAGCCCCATCACTGCTTCCGTGACATGAGCTAATGGCCTCCCAGGGCTACCCGGGGAGGGTGCCGGCCTGGAGCCCCAGGCCCAGAAGCTCCAGCAGACAGAGAACACAAAGCAGAGAGGGCCCTGGCCCAGTGAGGGACACAAGCAGAAGCCAGACCGCCGAGAAACACACAAAATAAACATTTGCGAGAGCATCAGAAAAGGCTCCAAGCCGAGGGCTGGGCTCGAGTCACGCCTGGAGAGAGAGGAGACACCGAGGGGAGCAGCATGTTCCCAGGACAGGCCTGAGAAAGTGGCACGCCAGCCAGCCGGGCACGCAGAGCGCCAGCAAGGAGAAAAACTGGCCACGGGCCAGCGAGGGGGGGTCCCACACCCTCAGGGCCGACCCCGCTAGGTCCCCGTTATCCCATTTCTGTGTCGGCTGGCCTATCTCAGAGCTGCCTATCAGTGGCCTCCCAGTCATGTCCAGAGGGATGCCCGGGGATGGCGCCCATTCCCCACCACCCCATCCTCCCCCCTCTGCCCTCCCCATGGTACCTGTGGGACACCCAACCTCAAAGGCACACCCTGCTCCCCCCTGCCAACACCCATCTCCAGTGCGCCCCCCCCAACTTTTCCTTCAGAGAAGCTCGGACCAAGAGCCTGCCCTTCCCCTTGCCTCCAGAGAGCATCGCCACCCATCTTGGTTTCCACCACCCGGCCTCTGCCCCTGGCCCTGCCTTGGCGGCCGTCACTTCCCCCAACAACCTACCTGGCATCCTTTGTCCTCCTACTTCCCCACCTCTGCCCTCCTGCTCCCAGCCCCCTCTTGCCCTCCTCCCCAGTCAGTCCATCTTTAGCTCCTCCGTCCACATCTGTACTTATTCCACGGCCGTCTCCTCTGGGAATTCCTTGCAACAAGAGAATGTCTAACCCCAGACTGATTACCCGGAGGGAGACCTGAGGCAGGAGGGGGTTCTTTAGGAGACAGCCGGAGAGGGCCACGGCCCATACTTGCTTCCTGACTCCCAATGGACAAAAGGACGGCTTCCTGAGAAACAAGCGCCCCTCCGGCCTGGGCTCAGGCCCCCCCAGGTGCCCAGCCCCCCACCAGGTCTCGGGTGCAGGCCCTCTCGGCCATTATCCAACATTTAGCCAAAATGTTGCTAAAAATCTAGGCCAGACCCATCCCTCTCATTCCCCTTCTCAGCTACTTTCCCAACCCTCTCCAAAAAAGAAATAAGGTGAGTCCAACCTAACCTGTTCACCAGAAAGCGATCTCGACTGGTTCTAAGGAACCTCCCGCCTCCTTCCCCAGGCGTTTGCCAACTGACTCTCTGATTTTCCATTCTGAAATGTTTCCAGGAACGCCAGTGGAGTTCCTGACCCACTTATCTGCTCCCCCTGTCTGCTGTGGAGGTGGGCAGCACTTGGCCCCGGGGGCAGACAACTCCTCTGGGATGCCCCACCAGCCTGGCCGACCCAGCTGCCCACTCCCTCAAACTCTGTGGGTGAGTGAGCCGGTGGGCAGGGAGCGATCAGAATGAGGGACCCTGGAGCTGAAGGCGCTTCGTCCATATCATGGCATTTCTGGGAGGGGGTGCTCCCGTTATGCTGAGGGGACTATCCCCGCCGCACCTCCTGTGCTCAGCTCCAACACTGGCAGCCCAAACAACTCCCTGGCCGGCCCCCAAACTGATGAAACAAGACTCAGACCACGTGGACAAGCACTCGGGGATGACACCCAAATTCTGTTCAAAACCACTCCCCGGCCCAGAGCGCTAAGGCTTCCTGGAGCCATCCCCACTGTGGGCCGAGCAGCTCCCGAGGAACGTGGCAAGGCCTTTCTGGGGGGCAGACAAGCCTCGAGCCATACCCCAAGTTCCTGCCAAGAGGAATACCATGATCCTGGTTTCCCACCATGCCAGGAATTCTCAAGGTGCCGACAGCAGGAGGCACTGGTGGCTACTGTGATGGTCTAGGTCCCCAAGGGGAAGGATGGGGGACCCAGAGGAGGATGACAAGCTGTGTCATGGACTGGACACAGGAGAGCAGTCTCCAAACAAGCCCAGGTGCAGGGAAGCAGGGGGAAAGTGTGCCGCCGAGGACTCTGGGGCACCGGGGAAAGGAGCATTGGAGGGGATGGGCCTGGCTGCTCAAGGTTTTCTGAAGAGGATCCAGGTGGAAAAGCCCCAATGAGGGACCTGGGCAGGGTCTCGGGGGAGCAACCTCCTCCCGCCCTTGAACCTCACATAGAAAACCACCCTCTGACAACTGCCTAAAAAGGGGTGAGACAATCCCGCGGCAAAACCTTTGTGAGCCAGGTTACCTGCAACTGCTGTAGGTCATCCTCCTGAATGTTCTGCGACAAATTATAAATCTGTAACAAAAGCAGTTTTAGATTAACACCCTCTAGACAGAACGATTAGGCTGAACCCCCGCCCCCCAGTCTGAGCCACTGTGGAGCCGTGTCCCAGAGCAGAGCTGGTCAAGAACAGCCCAAGCCCGGCTCACGGCCCAGGCGGTGTCTTCGAAGGAAATCCTAGCTCGATACTTCCCCCCTCGAGAGCCGGGCAGGCAGCCCTCTCCAGGAAGATCTGAGGTATGAACGCCCCAGGGGTCCTGATGGGCCTGGTATGTCCCCAACCAGAGCGCCCCATTCAGGCTCACCTGGATGGAGCTGGTCATGGTGCTGAGGGCAAATATGGTCGCACAGTCCTTCACCGTCGAATGGCTGTCAAAAGCTCCCTGAGTATCCATCAAGATTACTGCAACCTGAGCAGGAAAGGGACAAAGAGGACGCTGAAAAACCAAGGCCCGAGGATAAAGCTGCTGCTTTGAAAGCCAACTATCCTACAAAGAGGCCTTGTCAACAAACCTGCCGGGCGGTTCTAGCCCTGCAAGATCCAGTCCTCTCTGACTCGCTGCCCAAGGGCGGCTTGAGAAAGAAAGCACGTGGAGCAACATGGAGGAAGGGGCCGCCTGCCCCTCCGTCAAGGACGTGACATCAAAGGCACACCAAAGGCAGCCACTACAATCTTCTGATCAGACTCAGAGCCAGAATTCTTATGGTGCTTGGACAGGAAACCAAGAAGGTTCATTTAATTTCTCTTAATCCTACAGACTGAATTAACTTAACGTAATTTCTCTTAATCCTACAAACACAGTAATAAAACTACAAATACACACGTATTTAGTTATATAGGTTAAGGACAGGTAATTATTTGCAGTATTGCTCTTTCTCATTTGTAGGGTTTTAAGTAGCATTATTCTCATTTGTAACAGCATGACATAATTTTATACAAGCATGCCTTACAAAATGGAGAGCCCTCACACAGTCAGACATAACAATTGGAAAAATACCAATTGCTCATGGGTAAGATGAGCTAATATGATAAAAATGACAATTCTGCCTAAATTGGTCTACTTGTTCAATGTCATACCAAACTGCCAAAAAATTATTTTAGAGAACTAGAAAAAATAACAATTCATCTGAAAGAACAAAAGGTTAAGAATATCAAGGGAATTAATAGAAAAAATACAAAGGATGGTGGCTTAGCAGTAACAATCCTAAAACTATTATAAAGCAGTAGTCATCAAAATCATTTAGCACTGGCTAAGAAATAAGAGTAGTGGATCAGTGAAATATATTAGAAACACACGACACAATAAGCAAGGCCTATAGCAATCTAGCATTTGATAAACCCCCAAACTCCAGCTTTTGGAATACAAACTCACTATTTGACAAACTGCTGGGAAAACTGGAAAATAATATGTCAGAAACTCAGCACAGACCTACATCTCACACCTCATAACACCAAAATAAGGCCAAAATGGGTGCATGATTTGGGCAGAGAGGATGATACATGCCATAAGCAAATTATAAGAGCAAGGGATAATTTACCTATCAGATCTTTGGAGAAGGGAAGAATTTATGACCAAAGAAGAACTAAAGAACATTATGAAAGGCAAAATTTACAACTTTGATTAAATTAAACTTTTTACACAAACAAAACCAACAGAAATAAGATTAAAGGGGAAGTACAAAGATGGGAAAAAATTTTTATAGTCACTGTTTCTGATAAAGGTCTCATTTATATATATATATATATATATATATATATGTATGTGTGTGTGTACGTATGTATGTATATATGTATAAAGAACTGTGTCATTTATAAGAATACAAGTCATTTCCCAATTGATAAATCGTCAAAGGTTATGAATGGACAATTTTCAGATGATGACATTAAAGCCATCTATAGTGACATGAAAAAAGCTCTAAATCACTATTGACTAAAGAAATGCACATTAAAACAACTCTGAGGTATCACCTCACATCTCTCTGATTGGCTAAGATGATAGGAAAAAATAATGATAAATATTGGAGGGGATGTGGGAAAACTGAGAGACCGTGGGAAAACTGAGACACTATGGAGTTGGAGATGTGAACTGATCCAACCATTCTGGAGAGCAATTGGAACTAGGCCCAAAGGACCATAAAACTCTGCATCCCCTTTGACCCAGCAGTGCTATCACTGGGTCTGTCTCCCAAGGAAATCATATAGGAGAGAAAAGGACCCACATGTTTAAAAATGTTTGTCTCAGCTCTTTTTATGGTAGCAAAGAATTGGAAAAGGAGTGGATGCCCATCAATTGGGGAATGGCTGAACAAGCTGTTGGTACATGAAGGTGATGGAATATATTATTCTATAAAAAATGATGAACAAGCTGATTTTAGAAAGGCCTGGAAAGATTTACACCAACTAATGCTGAGCAAAACAAGCAGAATCAGAAATACATTGTACACAGTAACAGCAAGAAAGTGTGATGATCAACTAAGAAAGGCTCGGTTCTTCTCAGCAGTTCAGAGATCCAAAGCAATCCCAATAGATTTTGGACAGAAAATGCCATCTGCAACCAGAGAAAAAACTAAAGAGATGAAATACAAATCAACACATGCTAAGTTCACTTTTTTTTTTGGGGGGGGGGTTCTCCCTTTTTCCCTTTTGTTCTGAACTTTCTCTCCCAACATGATTCAGAAAGCAATGTGTAATCAAATTTAAGAAAAAAAGATTAAAAAAAAAAAAAAAAAAGAAAATGGAGAATCCATAAGAACACTGGATCCAAGAAGATTCAAAAGGAACTGGAAAAGGCCAGGAAGCAGGAGGCTCTGGCCTTATCCTAAGCTCTGCATCACTCTGGGTGACTTGGAACCTGTCAACCGCAATCACAACATCCCAAAATTTAGGTGAAATCTAGGTTTTTACAAGAGAAATGAACATGCAAGTAGAACCCAAAGAGTTCCCACCTTACAGAAGTCTGCATGACAGCAGACAAAGGGACTTGGCATGAGAGGGGAAAGGTGCAGGAAAAGGACAAAAGCGGAAGGAGTGGAGCAAGCACCCCCCACCCAAGTTGCCTTTGTTTCCCTTGGGAACTGCTGGACCATGAAGATAGGAAAGTCTCCTTATCTCCCAGCGCCCCAGCGGCACAAGCACTTTCTCAGACCGGCACACCGACTGGCAGTGCCTGCCTTGACTCCCAAGCGTGGGATGCACACACGTCAGCTCGGGGGTGGGGAAGCCTCCTGCTACTCCCTTTTCTCCTGGAGCACCTGTGTGCCAAATACCACTGGGCACCGAGTGATTGTGTACACAGAAAGATACAAACAGATCAAAGTCAGAGCCGTTCAAGGAAGCTCGAGGATGCCCAGAAGGCCCGGCTGAGCCACTTTCCCTCCTTTTTACCATTTCTACAGAGCTGTCCTAAAGTCTATCAGATTGGATCACTTTTTATGTCCACACTTTGAGGTCAGTGGGTGAAAAACCAAGGAGCTTTCAGCTTGCCTTCCCCTAAAGCCAGCACCAACCAGAGACGACTTCTCGTGACAAGTGTGTCACCAGGAGGAAATCCAATGCAGGAGGAGACATAGGAATCTGCTTTGCTGATTTATGCTGACCTGGAACAAGCGTCTCATTTTTTCTTTCATTTGTTTAATTTTGAGAGGGAGTGGGAGGACAGAAAGTAGAGAATGTCTGATGATTATATTTTAAAAATTGAATTACCATGAATCACTAAATAAATCAAGGCATATTGATCTAATGTATTAATAAGGAAGAGGAAGAAATCTGCAAAGACTGTTGTAAAGTAACTCAAATCAAAATAGTGTGTATGAAAAAGGAGGTAAATAAATAAAACTGGCCTAGAATCAATAAAAATGTAACCACAAACAGAAAAGCATGACCAAGCAGAGAAGAGAAGGGGGAATGAGCTGCACTCTGCGTAAAGTAAAAATCCATCTTTAAAAGTTGGAGAGGTTGATTTTGGTTTCATCATGGAGATAACAATTTTCCCAACTGTACGCCAATACAAAGAGAGGTTTTGTGTGCACTGGTTTGAGACTGATCAGAAAGGCCGAGTCCGGTGTGTGTCTGGAGATGCTCCTCTCCCCTCACCTTTTTCCCACCAGGCTTTTCCACAATGAAAACCTCACTCCAGATCTGAATTCCAGTCGTTTCAGGGTCAGAACCCCCTCGCCACGAAAATCCTGTGAGAGGTTCATCTTCATCGCCCAACCACTGTGGATGGCCCCGCTCCTTCTGCAAGAGGAGAAATCTGCCTTACACAGGAAGCCAGAAAAACAAGCGCCACTGAGGACTCACGGCCTCCAGGGACTGTGGCCCACCTGATTATACAGGAAGCGAAGCAAGAAGTCCAGGAAGAAAGATTTGCCTTTGCGGAAGGCTCCGGCCACTGACACCACCACTGCGTCGAGGTCCCTGATGTGCTCTTGTAAGAGGACCTGGGTCAAGGCTTGCTCGTCCAGCACGAAGGAGTGCTGCTCCTTGTTCACCAGGACGATCTGCACGGGGCAGGGTGCCGGGCGCTCCATGGTGTCACCACCTGTGTTGAGCAGAGAGAACAAAAGCCATGAGAGAGCCCTTTGCTGACCTTCCCAGAGGGAGCGACGGCACCAGAGGCGGGAGAGCAGGCGTCAGAGGGGCCTTCGGGGAAGCTCCAGGGAAGTGCTCCAGGGAGGAGCTCTGGGGGGGAATGCTCCAGGGAGGAGCTCTGGCCGGCACCCAAGCATTAGCAGCAGGCTCTGGGCTCTTCCGGAGGGAGGAGGCAGCCTCCACTCCCTGGCACCAAAGAGCTGGAATCACCACCAACCGTGCTCAGCCTTTAGAAACCAAGTCAGGAGCCTGGCTCCGGAGGCCTCGGTCCAGCGACTCTCCAGCACACACCTGGTGAATACAGAAACACCAGGAGCACTGGCTGGGCATCCAAAGCCCAGACTCTGGACACCCCGAGGCTGGTCATCCGGCTCACAAGTGACTCCGGGGGGCAGGGAGAGACGGGGAGGGCCGCGGCAACAAGCTGGGGAAGAACGACTTCGTGGTGCCCTCCCCGCAGGTGGCCCACAGCCAGGGAGGCAGAGCGGAAAAGCCAGCAAACGCTCCTCTGCGGCCAGACCAGCGAGGGACATTTTTCTCACACCGGCATCGCCAGGCAGGCGACGGAGAGCCATGCCCTAAAAGCCTGGATGAGAGGAACCGCCGCCAGCCAGGGCAGGCACACCTCTTGCAACGGGATCCCTCTGTGCCTGTGCCCTCAGGGCCTCCCAGGAGGAGCGAGGTGGGCACAAAAGACTCACTGACCAGTTGAGGAAACTACAACTCCCACAGCTAGCCGATGCCCAAGGACTCCTGATGCTCTCACCTCTCCCCCCCCCATCCTGGGCCGCTGACCAGCCCGGGGCTTCACTCACGCCGCCTCGAGAGGGCTGCCCTGATGAGGACACTAAGGAGGGTCCCCAGCGGCCTTCCGGCCCGGCGCTCCCTGCCTCACCCACCCACCTCAGTGGGGGAGGGCTAACTTCCAGGGTTACCTAGAAAACCTCTTATAAAGTAACTGGACCATGCCATGGTGCACACCAGCCCAAAGAGCCGACGGACAGCAGAGGTCGCATGCGCCTGAGGATGAGAACACAGGTTTGAGTAAGAGAGAGGCGGCCAGTGACCTCGGGCCAACTAAGGAGTCCCTGCTGGGCCACCCTAACTGGACTGGTCCAACAAGGCCGGACTCTCCCCGGAGCTCATCATGAGTGCCTGCTGGCTGCTCCTGAGCGTAGAAGACAACTCTAGTCCTCTAAAACCCAGGGGGCAACCGCTAGCTTTCTGATGGTCCCCTGCCAAGTAAGGGCTCACATGAGAGAGGCGAGGGACTAGAAGACGGGTGCCAGCCTCCCAATTGCCAGCAGGGGGCGCCAACAGGCAAGCTGCCCGGCCTCTCACCTCCCATGCCTGGCACTGCCCACACTAACAAGGAATGGCCCAAACAGGGGCATCTGACAGGAGAGACAATGGACTGGGAGGGGAGGAAGGGGGAGACAAGGGAGGCGTAATGTGGGAAGGCTGCTGGGTCTTAGAACAGTGCAGGTAAGAGTCAAGATGAGTATTTGAAGAGTAAGACCCCCCAGGGGCAGCTAGATGGCGCAGTGGTTAGAGCACCAGCCCTGAAGTCAGGAGGACCTGAGTTCAAATCTGGTCTCAGACACTTCCTAGCTGTGTGACCCTGGGCAAGTCACTTAACCCCAACTGCCTCAGCAAAAAAAGCAAAAAAAAAAAAAAAAAGAATAAGACCCCCAGCAAAGCAGCTAAGGCCGGGGATTTTCGAGTTGATCCCGAGGAGCCGTAGGAAGGCTAACATGGTGAGATGGGCCAGCTGAGAGCAGCACGGACTGGACGGGAAGGGACTCGGGGCAGACAGACCCCATTTCACAGACTCAGATCCAAATCCCTGCTCTGCTCCTCGTGCCTGTGATGGCACACAAGGCGCTCCATCTCCTGTCTCGGCCCCAACTGTGCCCCATGCCTGATGTGCCATCACTCCAGCCTCCCATTACAAAGTCTGGGGAGGAGGCGATGAGGGTCTGCACCAGCGTGTGGGCAATGACTGGAGGGAACACAGGGTACACACTGTGGTAAAGTTCTTGACACGCCTGTGACTCCAAAGGTTCCCTATGAATCCTAGCACCAAATTCTACATGCTCTGGGACAACCAGGGCAGCAGCAAGACGGCACCGCCGTGCACAGCTCCCATGGGCTGCCATGGCTTTGGCGCTCATCTTCAGGCTCAGGATGAAGGTCATTTTTCCAGCCCTAACCTCTCTCCTAGGCAGCCCCAACGCCACACGCCCCAGAGAGAATTTGGTGTCTTTCTTGAAGCCCACTGCTCTCCCAACTCCCATTACAAGGGGGAGCACGGCCCCCCTCCCACTCACCCAGGCTGGTGGCGGGGGAGCCGCCCCCAAGTTCTCACCCTCCCCTCTCCCACCCCCCACCTGCTGCCACGGCTTGCGGGTTTTCCTCTCTAGGGCACACCTGCTTCTCTTTGGACCGCCTCCCAGCCTATGCTCCTGAGACACCCTGCTGGCTGGTCTCTGGGCTGCAAAGCTCTCCCCACACCACCCCCCAAAGCTCTGACCACACCCCCCTCCTCCACCAATCCCCATAAGCCCCTATGCCTCTGGCTGTCCTCCCCACCTTTCTAACCCTTCTCCCCCAACACTATGGCAGTGACCCCGTGTCCCTGCTGCTCCTGCACAAGACTTAGTGCCCCTGGTGCACTCTCTCTGTCTAATAAATGCCTACTGACTGACTGAGAGGTCAATGGACTTCCCCAGCCTCAGTTTTCTGGGGGAGCTAGATGGCTTCTTGGGTCCCTTGTACCCGTGAAGAGCGTGGAAGCCCAGGTCCTCTGGCTGCTGAGTCCAACCCTCCCTCCACCACCCCGCTGGCATCTGGCAAAAAGCAGCCCGTGTGTCGGCCCGATGCCGTCCTTAGCCTCTAGCTTTTCAGAACCTAAAAGCAATTATTTCAAGTCCCATGTGAAAACAAGGCGGGGATGTACTGGGAATGTATTTAAATGAATAAGTAATACAAACTGTGTTGTTGTACTGCTGCTGGAAAAAGGCCAGATACCACGGGTGGACACGCCTGCTAAATCCCGGCCCACTCTTTCAGTTGGTCCTGCAAGAAAGCACAATACTGGGGCTGAGATCAAAAGGAATCAGTTGTAAGTGAAAAAGCATCTGTAAAAATCCAAAGCACCAAAACCATCCACAGGACTCGAGAGGGTTGTTTGTATCTAAGGAGAAAACCAGGGATCACCGAAGGCCCCAAACGGCCTTTTTTCCTGAATTCACCCAGGTCTCTAGACTTAAGGCTGATTGAGCCCTCAGGACACCTTGCCACCGATTCCCCCCCCCCAACTAATGTGATCAGAATTAAATCGTTCGCCGGCCTTTTGCAACAACTTTTGTAAAGCTTCACATTCTAAGTTCCCAAACATTAATGAACACAGCCAAGGGAACCCATGGTGTGAGTGTGTGCGTGTGTGTGTATGACTCAGGGCTAAGTTATCCAAGATTTTCCACTCTTTTTTAAAATGCCACAGTTTTTAAGAGGCAAGAAAAACACACCCAAACACACACACACACACACACACACACTCACATTCTCTCTCACACACACACACACACACACACACACACACACACACACACGCACACGCGCGTGCCAGGCCATGTTTCTGCTAATGACCTTTAAACATCATTCAAAAACAGAGCTACAGAATTAAGCCTAGGAAATGAAGTGAGAGGCTAAGCCAGATTCAAAATAGTTTCAGAATTATCTTTTGAAATAGCATTTTTCTATAAAATCATGCATATCCTTGGACCTAGCAATACTATTAAGTGTGATTTATTTAAAAAAAAAAAAAAAAGGAACAGGACCTATAGGTACAAAAATATTTATAGCAGCTCTTTTCTTAGGATAAAGAATTGGAAATTGAGGGGATACGGTGGGGAAATGGCTGAATAAATTGCGGTATGTGATTATGCAAGGGAAATGATGAGCAGGATGCTCTCAGAAAAACCTGGAAAGTCCTCCATGAGCTCGAGCTAAGTGAAACGTACTACACACAAAGTCATAGCAATGCTGTGGGATGATCAGCTGTGCATGGCTTTGCTATTCTCAGCAATACAGCGATCCAAAACTACTCTGAAGGTCTTGTGATAAAAAATGCTGTCCATACACAGAAAAAGAACTAATTGTGTCTGAGTAAAGATTGAAGTATACTCTTTTTTAAAAACTTGATTTTAGACAACCCTCAGGTGCCACTTCACACCTGTCAGATTGGCTAAAATGACAGGAAAAGTTAATGATGAATGTTGGAGGGGTTGTGGGAGGGCTGGGACACTGATGCATTGTTGGTGGAGCTGTGAACGGATACAGCCATTCTGGAGAACAATTTGGAGCTATGCTCAAAAAGTTATCAAACTGTGCATACCCTTTGACCCAGCAACATTTCTATTGGGCTTATATCCCAAAGAAATCATAAAGAAAGGAAAAGGCCCCACATGTGCAAGAATGTTTGTGGCAGCCCTTTTTGTAGGGGCTAGAAACTGGAAATTGAATAGATGCCCTTCAATTGGAGAGTGGCTGAATAAATTATGGTATATGAATATTATGGAATATTATTTTTCTGTAAGAAATGACCAGCAAGATAATTTCAGAGAGGCCTGGAGAGACTTACATGAACTGATGCTGAGTGAAATGAGCAGAACCAGGAGATCATTATACACAGCAACAACAGTACTATATGACGATTAATTCTGATGGACATGGCTCTCTTCAACAATGATATGTTTCAAACCACCTCCAATTGTTCACTGAAGAAAGCCATATACACCCAGAGAGAGGGATGCGAAATGTGGACCACAACATAACATTCTCATACTCCTTGATTGATGTTTGCTTACATTGTGTTTCCTTTATCTGATATATCGTTTGTGTAGATAAGATTTTTCTTGCACAACAATGATAAGTTTGGAAATATGTATACATATATTCGATTTGCCAATATTTTAACATAATTAACATGTAGTGGATATCCTGCCATCTAGGGGAGGGGTGGGGAAGTTGGGGGGAAAAATTTGTAACGGAAAGCTATGTAAGGGTTATTGTTGAAGAATTACCCACACATATGTTATGCAAATAAAATAAAAATTAATTAAAAAAAATTTTGATTTTTCTTGGGGTTTTTTTGGGGGGAGTGGGGGGAAGATAGAGGAAAGATCTGTTTTCTTTCACAACACAACTTTTATAGGAATACTTTCCTATATTTTCACATGTATGGGGGTGGGGAAGGGGGGTAAAGGTGGGGAGAAAGCGAAATCTAGAACTCAAAGTTTTAAAAAACAAATATAAAAAACTTTACATGTAACTGGAGAAAATAAAAATATTAAGTGTTAAAATAAAATTGTACATCTGTAACTGGCCTATGTGTTCATAGTTACACTTACATTTTTAAGTGATTCCAGTAAAAATAAAGCACTATAGGAAACATCAAGAAATTTGAATGGTCAGGAGAAAAGCAAGTATTTTAGAAAATGAAGGGTTAGCAAAACAGCCTTTTTCTTTCAATTATTTGAAAATCTTTCCAAAAGACTTTCCTGCCTTTGCTTTATAGAGAGCAAGACTCCTTTTTCTCTGCTGATTGAGAACTTTGCAAAGTCTTCCTTAGGATCAATTATGATTATGTAAAAATGAAAGCTTGGACATCAGAAAATCTGGATTTCTGATCCTAGGTCTGCCACAAACTTCTGAAATAAACCTGCAATCAGAATGCAATCAGAATCCTCCAAAGGTCTCAGTAAAAAAGAAGGGATCTGAGAGAGAGAAAGCCTAATGATGCTACACAAAGGGAACTAGAGACACAAACCCCAAGAAATGCTCAAAGGTTTTGAGAAGAAAAATGAACATCTGCCATATGACCCATTTGTTTCCTAAATAAGGAAGAAAACTCATGAATTTAAGGCTTTGTTTACTTAATGAAGGCTTTTACTGCAATTTCCACAAGCTCTTTAGGTGGGTTTTCTCATTCTTTCAGCTACACAAAATTAAAGAACCAAGATCTTAAAATCCAAATACTTGGTTTTCAACTCCCAGATCTGACACTTATGAATTCTGTGGATCTGGACAAGTCAGTTAGCCTGTGTTGGGCTAATATAATAATGACGATACTACCTAAATACTACAAAAGACTCTTTTATAGGGCTAGAAGAAAATAATTCCAAAATTCATATGGAGGAACAAAAAGTCAAGAATCTTAAAGGTACTGATGAAAAAAAGAGAGGAAAGAAGGGAAGCCCTCAATACCTCTAAAACATATTGCAAAGTAATAGTAATCATTAAAATGATCAGATTTAAAACAAACAAACACAGAAACATTGTGTTTGATAAAGCCAAAGATTCCAGTCACTAGTGAAACTATTTGACCAAAACTGCTGGGAAAACTGGACAGCAGCCTGGCAGAAATTAGTTTTAGACCAATACCTTATGCCACACACCAATATAATATGCTTCAGATGAATATATGACAGAAATAAAGTCAGATCACAAGTTAGAAAAGCAAGATGGAAATTAATTTTCAGATCTACAGCAAGGTCAAGGTTTCCTGACTATGAAAGAGAAGTGATAGAAGAGTGATAGAGAAGACTAACCAACACAAACTGGACATAAAATATACAAATATTTGCATAATAGATTTGTGCAGAATCATAATAGAAGAGAAAGGTAACTTGGGGAAAAAATCTTTGCAACAAGTTTCTACCAAAGGTATCATTGAAAATTGATGAGACATATATATAAGAATTCAAGCCACTCTTCAATAGATAAGTGGTCAAGGGATATGAACAATTTTCAGATGATGAAATTAAAACCATCTCTAGTCATATGAAAAGTTGCTCCAAATCACTATTGATCAGAGAAATGCAAATTAAGACAACTCCGAGGTACCACTACACACCTGTCAGATTGGCTAAAATGACAGGAAAAGATAACGATGAATGTTGGAGGGGATGTGGGAAAACTGGGACACTGATGCATTGTTGGTGGAACTGTGAACGGATCCAACCATTCTGGAGAGCAATTTGGAGCTATGCTCAAAAAGTTGTCAAACTGTGCATACCCTTTGACCCAGCGGAGTTTCTGCTGGGCCTATATCCCAAAGAGATCTTAGAGGAGGGAAAGGGACCCACCTGTGCAGGAATGTTTGTGGCAGCCCTTTTTGTAGTGGCTAGAAACTGGAAACTGAAGGGATGCCCATCAATTGGAGAGTGGCTGAATAAATTATGGTCTATGAATGTTATGGAATATTATTGCTCTGTAAGAAATGACCAGCAGGATGATTTCAGAGAGGTCTGGAGGGACTTGCATGAACTGATACTGAGAGAAACGAGCAGAACCAGGAGATCATTATACACAGCAACAACAGTATTACATGATGATCAATTCTGATGGACATGGCTCTCTGCAACAAAGAATTGTCTCAAACCAGTTCCAATTGTTCACTGAAGAAAACCATATACACCCAGAGAGAGGGAAATAAAATATGGACCACAACGTAACATTTTCATGATCTCTATTGACATTTGCTTGCATTGTGTTGCCTTTCTCTGATTCTTTTTTTTTTCTTGTAGATAGGATTTTTCTTGCATAACTTCTCAAGCGTTTTAACATTATTAACATGTAGTGGACTTCCTGCCATCTAGGGGAGGGGAGGGGACTGGGGGTAATATTTGTAATGGAAAGCTTTGTAAAGATCAATGCTGGGGAACTACCCATACATATGTTATACAAATAAAAAGCTTTAATTTAAAAAAAAAGAAAATAGATGAGAAACTGATTCAAATTATTCAACTAAGAGCCTTTCCCCAATCAATAAATGGCCAAAGAATATGACCAAGCAATTTTCTTTTTTTTCTTTCCTTTTTTTTTTTTTTTTTTTTGATGACCAGGCAATTTTCAAAGGAAAAAAAAAAATCATGTTACCAACAATCAAATGAAAAAAATATTCTGTATCACTAATTAGGCAAATAAAAATGAAAACACCTTTGAGGTTTCATCTCATCCCTATCATATGGGCAAAAGAGAAAATGACCAATGTTATAAGGGAATACAAGTAAACAGGTAGAACAGTGTACTGTTGGTAGGATTGTGCCTTGATTCAAGTATTCAGGAAAGCAATTTAGAATTCTGTCCCAGGTTACCAAGCAGTGAATGTCCTTTGACATAGCTAAAGTACTATTAGGCCTATACTTCAAAGAAATCAAAGGAAAAGAGTGTACACACGTGTACACACACACACACACACACACACACACACACACACCCTTTTCATGATAGCCAAAAATTGGAAATTTGGAAATTATCTTATTAAGGAATGACTAAACAAATTGTGATGTGAAAGCCTTATGGAATATTACTGTATCACAAGAAATGATGGAAAAGACAATTTCAGAAGAAACTTGAGAGTTCTCGATGAGCTAATGCAGAATGAAATGAACCTAGAACAATGTTTACAACATTGTGGACGGAAATTAACTTTGAAAACTTTAGAATTTTTTCAGTAAAACAAATATTCTAAGAGAATAAAGTTAAAACAGAACTCACCTGACAGGAAATGACAAACTTACAATGGAGAGACAGAGACAGAGAGGAATAAAGCGATACATGTTCAGACATGGCTAACGTGGGAACTTGCTTTGTTTAACTATGTAGATGTGTGCCAAAGGAATTTTTTGCAGTTTCATCATTACATTTTGTTTTTTCATTTGCTCATAGAGAGGACAGTAGGCATGACAAGTTAATTCTTTAAATACCTGTTACCTGAAAAGTAAAAATAAGCTTTAAAAAAAAAAAAAAGTCACTGAATTATTCTAACTCTGTTTCCTTACCTGCAAAATAGGGAAATCCCCTGCACTCCCTACCTCCTAAGGTTGGCAAAAGGATTATGCTTTATAAACTTTAGTGTCTTAGACATTCGACTTATCAGGATGATCACCATGCTGCTGCTGCATGCTGCCCTACTTGGCACAAATTTATTTTTCTTGTACTTCGGTAGGTGAGAAACAACACCAGCAGAAGAAATGAAGCCAGTTCTTGTCCTCCAGAAGCTCACCTTCCATGAAGGAGACGTGGACATATAAAAACATATCCAGATGAATGCAAGGTACTTGGCTGGAGGTAGCCTGGGCAGCTCAGATAGTCCAGAAAGGCCTTGAATGGATGGCGACTCTTGGGCTAAGTCATACAAGTGACCAGAGCAACCAGAGATACCAAAAGCACCTTCTCTTACAGGAATATTTTAGCTCACCCAAAAGGAAGGCACCAAGCCCAGGCAAGGAAATGGAACGGAAAAGCATCCAGTGTACCAAGCACCGGGCTACAGAGAACAGCCTGGGCCCTGGGGAGCTCCGATTCTCATTCCAAAAGGAAAAGGTGAGAATGGGGAAGGTTCCGGGCATGGGGGATGGCCAAGGGCCCAGGGAAAGAGATGGAGTACCAGAGATAAAAGACAGAAACTTGGCTGCACCATGTAGTTCATGAAGAGGAAGAACCAATAACCAGCCTGCTCAGAGCCTGACGGGAAGGATTTCAGATGGCAAACAGACCCGTCTGTTCCTAAAAATACAGGTTTCAAAAGGGGGAAGGATGTGGTCGGATGTGCGCTCTAAGAAAATCAGGTAGGAAGTTCTACTGAGGGCAGACTGATTTGGAGAGGACACGGAGGCAGGAACACGAGGGGCTGAGAACCAGAAGCCAAGGGGCCTCTCTGGAGGCTGTCTTCGCACCGGCTCTCCGAGGAGCAGTCGGGCCTGGGAAGGCTTGCCTTGATATAAATAAAGGAAAGGCATCCGGGGGAGAGAACGGGGAAGGCTAAGGAGCTCTGCGCTGGACAGTCAGACCCTGAGGTGCCCATGGGCTTCCCACATGCAGCAAGTCAGATCAGGCTGAGTTCCGGGAGCTCCGATACAGATCTGGGAACTGGCTAGAGAGACAATTGAACCCATGTCATTTCACAAGCATTTCACTGACAACTGCACCAATACTTTGGAAATGATTTGGTAACCCAAAAATTTGCATGGGGTGGCACTATCTTTGGGGCTGCAGAGGCTGGCACAGAGACTGGCACATCACTGGCAGGTCCTAAATCTTGCTGACTAGACCAAGAGAAACACCTGGGCTCAAACCCTGGCACTGTTCCCAATCGCCTGATGTGGCCCCTTGGCCAACGATTTCCTCCTGTGTAAAAGCACAGACCCTCCCCCATTTCAGATAGCTGCCTGTGTGCTGACCCCAGGCCCTCTGTGGAGGCAGGAGCAATTAAACTGAAAAGTGGCAGAAGCTCTTTGCTTAACTTTTGTGAGGTGTCCAGAGATTTCAAAGAACTGCTTTCCAAAGGAGGCCAAGAAGAGGCCTGACTTAGGGGCAGGAGAGCTACCTCCAAGGCAGATGTATCAGATTCAAATGCATGGGCTGGCACAGTGGAAGCCTGGCCAAGCCCCCCAAATTGCTCTGTGGAGAACCACAGATCTGCACCAAAGGGAATTGCCAAAATGAAATCTTGGCTCAGAATCTCTTTTTAAAAGACCATTTGGTAAAATGAGGCTAGAGTGAACATTTTAAGAATAAACTTAGAACACTTTAAAAACTTATCCCATTGATCAATTCCGATGGGCATGGCTCTCCTTTCAACAAGGAGATGATTCAGGCCAGGTCCAATAGACTTGTGATGCAGAGAGCCATCTGCACTCAGAGAGAGGGCGGTGGGAACTGAGTGTGGATCACAACATAGCTTTTTCACTTTTTGTGGTGGTCTGCTTGAATTTTATTTTCTCTCATTTTTTTACTTTTTGATCTGATTTTTCTTGAGCAAGATAATTTTACCAATATGTATGTCTATACTGGATTTAACATATATTTTTACCCTGCCATCTAGGGAGGGAGTGGGAGGAAGGAGGGGAGTTTCTCAAGGGTCAATGTTGAAAAATTATCCTTGCATATATTTTGAAAATAAAAAACTTCAATTAAGAAAAAAAGATATCCCATTGATCAGCTGTGAATGACTTTGCTATTCTAAGCAATACAATGACCTACCACTTCTGTGAAGGACTTATAGTGAGAACTGACTGGGTCTGACTATATATAGATTAAAGCATACTTTTTTTTTAAACTTTATTTTTCTTAAGGGTTTTTTTTAAGTAAGGGAGATCTGTTTTCTTTTACAAAATGACTTTTATAGAAATGTTTTGCATAGTTTCACATGTGCTTTCTTAATGGGGGTTCAGGATGAAGATAAGGAAATCTAGAACTCAAAAGTTTTAAAAACAAATGTTAAAAAAAATTGCTTTAAAAGTAACTGGGCATGGGGCAGCTAGGTGTTGCAGTGGATAGAGCACCAGCCCTGAAGTCAGGAGGACCTGAGTTCTAATCTAGCCTTAGACACTTAACACTTCCTAGCTATGTGACCCTGGGCAAGTCACTTAACCCCAAATAGCCCCAGAAAAAAAAAAAAAAAAAAAAAAAACTGGGAAAAATTTTAAAAAAAAATTTAATGGGATTAATAATTTTAAAAAAACATCCCAAAAGGGTATAAATTCTTTACAAATTTGTCATAATACTTATGCTCCGTACCAGTATGAGTACAAATCACTCTTTCTGACTCTATGGTTTCTAGAAAGTCCATGATGAGTCCTGAGAAAGTGAAGCAATGTGTCATTTTTTTATACCACCCATCATCCTTTCTATCAAAGAAAAAACCCAATAAATGAGGCTGCCATTAGCATAAAATGTCTGTAAAACAGGATCCTCACTCTAATGCTGGAAGGAACTTCAGAAGTCATATAACCCAAACCCCTTACTTAACAGATAAGGAAACAGAGGCCCAGAGAGGCTACACGTCATTCATGTAAGTTAACATCAGAGCTGAGTTTTGAACTTGAGCCCTCTGTCTCCACAGCTGATGCTCCCTCTATTCTAAAAGATATTTAAAGTATTGTTTGGTCATTTTATCTTTTGTGGGTTTTTTTTGTTTGGTTGGGTGTTTGGTTTTTGTTTGGTTTTTTTTTAACCAACACTCTCTCTATTTCTACTTATTTTTATTGACTTTTTAAAAAAATCAAGTACTTGCCCTGGTATAATCCTTTAAAAATAATAATAGTCAACATTTACAGAATGCTCGACAAAGTGCTTTCTCTCAGAAGGCAGCCTGAGTATTATGATGTCAAATATATGGAAACAATCATGAAAAGAAAGGCCAAGTGAGGAAATGTTTCTTTTCCTTGGGAGTCATGTTAACAATGGGAATTTTAAGAGACAGCCATCATAGGACAAAGCTGATTTTATAAAACAAAGCGTGAATGTGGAAACAAATCTGGAATTATAAAGAAGGACTGAGCTTTATGATTTAATGAAATGAGGTCTACAGCCCTCCAAAATGAGGAAACTCTCTCAATGGACACAGTTAGTGCTTTCTCTGTAACTGAAGAGTCTTCTCAGATAAGTGACTTGCACAAGGTGAGTCAGTCAGGACTTGAATCCAGCTCTTCCCAGCTGTAAGTCCACTACAGCAGAAGTGTCAAACACAAGGACTAGGCCTGAGGCACTGGGAGATACTTAACAAAACAAAAATACAATAAAACACAGAAAGTGTTACTATGTGGCTGGCTAAGTCAATATATATCCAGGCAGATCTGCTAGCCCCCTAGCTGGAATCTGACAGCACTGCACTATATGCCATAATATGTCCTTTTGGACCTTTTTTTCTCCATTATCATATATTTAAAAGAAGGGGCCATGTGGCACATGGAGTCAAGAAAACCTGAGTTCAAATCTCACCTCTCACAGACAGTAGACCTGAGAACTTGGGCAAATGACTTAACTAATCTTTCAGTTTTTCAGGCAACTCTCTAAATCACAGCTTGGGAACACAGATAAAATGTTCAAACATTTTCAAAAGCATACTTCTTCCTTTTTTTATTTCATCCATTAAAAGGGACTCCCTCAACAATGTGTTTCCGAAGCAAAAGGACTGTCCTAGGGCCCCCCCCTCTACTCATGGTTTCTCTTTCTCCTACAGTTTCAGTACAATTCCTCGGACCACACAGACGGACCTGAACTTGGTCGGCTTCAGAAGTTTCCCCAAACAAGTTCCTCACTGTCCAGCAAGTTCACAAGGATCTTGGAGAAGCTTCCGCGTGTTAAGGTCAAAAGGGGGAGCAGGAGGGGTTATGGGTGCTATTTCTACAATCCCCCTGAGCTCTTTTCAAAAAAAAAAGAAACCCTTTTGAAAATTTTCTCCAGCTGAAGTTCATCCTCTCTTTCGGTCTGTGAGAAAAGCCTGACAGAACACCAAATTCCCTACCATATTTTTGGTTTCCGTCCCTTGAGGCAGAGAGATCCAGGTTAAAAATAATTTAAGTTTCGCCGCTCCCAGGGCAGGTTTAATAAAAGTTGAGTAACAGCCAGCAGCAGGCGGGTGGCAGGACCAGGGGCGCCCTGAGAAGGGCCTCTGTTCAAACAGCCCTCTTGGGGAGCAAGGTGCCACACAGGTAGGAAGCTGGTCAGAGCCTGGATTCC
Organism: Myrmecobius fasciatus; assembly: GCA_023553655.1. Lineage (NCBI taxonomy): Eukaryota > Metazoa > Chordata > Mammalia > Dasyuromorphia > Myrmecobiidae > Myrmecobius > Myrmecobius fasciatus. The sequence continues at coordinate 271,248 of JAJPUD010002417.1, forward strand.
AAAACGTGCCCTTCTCCCCGGACGAGTTCTGCCTGTAACCACCAGCCAGGGGCCCTCAGCATCTCCCCCTCTCCATCCTCCCAGCCTAATAAGGCCAAAAGCTTCTGCTGCAAACTCTCTGTTCCAATAGGAGGGGGGACGTCTGCGAGGAAGGAGGACTTTTACTGCCATCAGCTCGTGGGGGGTCACTCACTACCACACTCTTAGTACCCAACAGGGTGGGGCAAACAGAAATCAAGCCGGGACGGGAAACTCCAACTCCACCCCACCCCAAGGAGGGCTGAGTGATCACCAAGGAGGGGCACGGGGAAGGGTCTCTTTATCCCTCTGCTCTGGGAAGGGGGGCACAGGGGAGGGGTCTCCTTACCCCACTGCTCTGAGAAGGGGGACACAGGGGAGGGGTCTCCTTATTCCAATTCTTTTTTAGGGAGCACAGGGGAAGCGCCCCTTCCCCACTGTCCCAAAGCACACACTGGGGCACGCAGAAAGAAGGGGGTACCTCGGGAGGCTTTCCGACCACCTGGTACACAAGAACCCCCCCAACCCCAAGGCAGAGGCAGGAGTTGCCTTCTCGGCAAAAAAAAAAAAAAAAAAAAAAAACCACCTCATTTTACACCGGGGTAAACTGAGGTGCAGAGAAGGGTCACCTCATCTTGCCTCTTTTCAATACATGGGTAAACTGCGGTCCGGGGTGGGGAAGGGTCCTAACTCGAGTAACTTTTTGCCGATTAGGAAACTGAGGCTCGAAGAAGGGTAGGGTCCTTGGGGAACACCGGGTCTAACGACCCCGTCTCACAGACCGGAACACTGAGACCGGGAGAGGGACCTAGGGACCACCTGGGCTAAGCTCCGCCCTTCCCAGACGGCGGGTCCGGGGACAGAAAGGGGCGGGGACCCGAAGACCCCTACGCCCAGCCGTTTTACAGGGGCAGAAACTGAGGCAGGAAAGGCCCGGGCTTGGGATGCGCGGGGTTACCTGCCTTCTCCCCGCTTTCTCTTGAGGCCGCCGCCGCCGCTCGCAGGAAAGAAAACATGGAGCCGCCTCCTCACCAGCCCGGGCGGCAGAAGGAGGGCGGGCCGGGGCCGGGCTGGCCGGAGGGCGGGCGGGCGAGCGGGCAGGCAGGCGGATCTGGGCGGGAAACGGGCGGGGACTGGGGTGCGAGGAGAAACGGGCTGCGCACGCGCACCAGGGCCGGGGCCGGCAGCCGGGGCGGGGCCCGTGGGCATCCCCGCCCACCACAGTCTCCTGGGAAGCGTAGTCTCATTCTCGCGGCCACTCGGGCTCTGAGTATCCCATGAAACCACAACTCCCAGCGGGAGCTGCGAGGGGAAGCTCGAATCTTCCACGCTTAGTCGGTCACGGAACCATAACTCCCAGCAGGCTGAGCGGCGACGTTGGCGCTCGGCGGAGGCCCGCCTACAGACTTCCTGCGGGCTGAACCGCGTGTCCAAAGCTGCGAGGGTCTGGGGCTGTGCCCGGGAGAGGCTGCTGTTGTAAGGGCAAAGGCAGGTCGGGCCCCCCAGCAGCGTTCATTCTAGTGGGGATGCCCAGGCCCTGTAGCCAGAGCTTGTAGCCCTACTATCTCCCAGAACTTCACCTCCCAACAGGCCACGTGGAAGCCCGGGCCAGGGGGAGGAAGGGGGAAGGAAGAGGAAGTGAGAGCCCAGAGCTATGACGAGGCTGGAGGGACCGTCCTGTTAATTTCATAAATGGGGAAACTGAGACCAGAGGAAGGAATAAGTGTTTCTAGCCAGTACGAGGAGCATTTCCCCTTCTTTGTAGTTGAGACACCAAGGAATTCAGTGACTTCCCCACAGCAAGTAAAGGGCAAAGGAAGTGCTTGAACCCAGGACTAATAATGCCAACCCTGGGGACACTGGAACCAGCCTTGGAGCTCGTCTCATCCAGACTCTTATTTTTACAAAGGAATAAGCTGAGGCCCAGGGATGGCATATGTGGTACCCAAGATCACAAGGTCCAAAGATGGCAGAGCCAAGCTCAAGCCTGAGCTGAACTTAAAACTTATGTCATGGTCAATAAACATTTATTAGGAGCCAACTGTGTGCCAAGAAGCCGGGTCATCCAAACTCGGTTCCATTAAATTTAACAAGCATTGACAGAGCGCCTAGAACCAGTGATCAAAGAAAGATGAAAACCATCCCATTCTACCTGAGAGACTTTTGGTCCTCAAGTGCTCAGAGGCCACAGAAAAAGCAGATCCTGCCCCTCTGCACTGGAGCCTGGTTTCTCATCTCCATGGCCCCCAATTGGCTGGGTGACTTTGGCCAAATCCCCTTCCCCAGTGTTCTATTTTCTCCTCTAAAAAGAGGACAAAGCCAGATGATCTCTAATGACCTTTCCCATGAGCCAACAAATGAACAAGCACTGTATTTTAAAAGTTGCCTGGACCCCAGAGGAAGGGGTGGACATATTGTGAACCAAGTGATGAATGGGATGTCCTTCCTTCTATCACCATCCAGACCGTCTCCAGGATAATTGCTGTGTCATCACTGGCCCTCAGCCACCCTAGAAAAGAGCCTTTTCCCTGGCCAGCTTTGTTTATCGATAGCCATCTATCCCCTGGGTCATTCAGAAGCCCTTGAGCACTTAGGACTAGACATGAGAGGCCCAGGCCAGGCTGCCTTTTATGTCATGGAAATAGCCCTGGATCCAAAGTCAGGAAATCTAGATGAGGATTCTTAACTGCACTGTGGGACTTTGGGCAGGTCATTTACCTCTGTCTGGGGCCCAGCTTCCTTAAGAGGGCTCCATTAGTTGTGGACCTTAAGTGCTGTGGGGAGAAGGCACAATTCTCCCCCACTATACACACATAACCTCCAGATCACCTTTAGGGTCCTGCCCAATCTGTTCATTATCTTTTATTCCCAGGAGCCCTAGAGCAACCAGCCTAGGGGATCAGGTGAAAATAAATGACCCTAGAGCTGATTTGCACCTCAGAGGTCATTTAGTTCAGCCCTTTGATTAAACATCAGGAGAAAGGCTCAGAGACCAAAAAACTTGTACTGGGGATAGTGGCCAAGATGGGCCTTGACCCTGGGACTCTGATTCCAAGAGGCTCAGTGAGCGCAAAGGCTCTTCCTTAACCTGTCAGAATTCAGTAGTGCTTTATATAATGTAACTGCTCAATAAAGAATTGTCTGCTCGAGTGATTTCCTAGTTAGAATTGGCCCAAGTGGCTTCTTCCAAAGACAACTGGAGGCTTAGGGGAGTCAGGAGTCCTAGGTGTGAGTTCTGACCCTGCCTGCCACTGGGCAGCTTTGTGGTCTTGAGCAGCAGCTTCTAATAAGGGTTTTAATGAGAGCTGCACATGGTGCTTCAAGAGATTGCCATGAGGAAAACCACTTTATGTGCTTTATTATTGTGGATCTTCTTATTCTGGGGAGTATTAGGGTCACAGGAGACACTATAATAAGAACTGATGCTTAGAATTCTCTAAATATATCATCTCATTCAATAATCTTCCAGTGCAGGTGACACTCCTTGGTATTCCTGTTCCCATTTTACAGAGGTGAACACTAAAGGTTTTTGATGCTGAAAGACTCAACCGATGTCTCTGTGTGTAAGGGCTATCAAGCAAGGTTCAAATGCAGGTTTTTCCCAGCTCTAAGCACTATGCCCTTTGCACCTTGCCACCCTGCCTGCCATCCTATTTACTATGAAGCAGTGCACAGAGCACAGTACAATGTGACATTATAATTAGTGGCAAGCACGTACTGAATTCCACAAACAAAATATATCATGAGAAGAATATATCAAGCTAAATGACTTGCCCAGGGTCACACAGCTAGTGTTAAGTATCTGAGGCCGCATTTGAATTCAGGTCCACCTGACTTCAGAGCTTGTGTTCTATCCAGTGTGCCATCGAGCTGCCCCTAGAATTGGCATTTTATGACCCTTTAAAGTTTGCCATGGGCACTTGGGTAGAACAATGGTTGGAGCACTGAGCTGGGAATAATGAAGATTCCTCTTCCTAGTTCAAATCTGGCTTCAGACACTTACTAACTGTGTGACTCTGGCCAAGTCATTTAATCCTGCTTGCCTCAGTTTCCTCATATGTCAAATGAGAAGAAAATAGCAATAGCAGGATCTTCCCCCCAAAAAAACTCAAATGAAATCACGAAGAGTCAATTGAACAACAGGAGAAGTTTATTTATTTATTTTTTAATACGCAGTGCTTTATGAATCATGTTGGGAGAGAAAAATCAGAACAAAGGGGAAAAACCAAGTAAGAAAAAAGATAAGAGAAATGAACAGAGCATGTGCTGCTTTACTCTACATAGTTCTTTTTCTGGATGCAGATGGTGTTTTCTGTCCAAAGTTTATTGGAACTGCCTTGGATGTAATGTATACATTCTCTCTGTTGATCCTCCTAACTACTGCTTGAGAAGTGACAGATGTTATCATTCCCACTTTACAGATGAGGAACTTGAGACAGTCGGTGACATGTCCCATGTCCCTCAGCAAGAATGATTTCTAGAAGAGAAGCCATTCCTGCTGATCCTGAATCTACAAGCATTGATTAAGCACCTACTATGTGTCAGGTTCCACCCAAGGTCCTGGAGACATCAAGATCAAAAGGAACCCATCCCGCTTCACGACTGTCTAGGAAATGATGAGTCTATAGAAAAGAATACAAAGCATGGACCAAAGGAAAACCAGGGGGGTGGAGGAGAGGGGACCAGAGAGGTTGTGGGCCTTTTCTGTGGGTGAAATCTCTTCATAAAAACCATCAGCCAGCTCCTTAGACCCTCAGGCTTCTGTCCTTGGAGATCCTCCCACTGCTGCCCCCATTGTACAGATGACCCCATTGAGACCCAGAGAAGGAAAGAATTTGTCCAGAGTCCTGGGATCATACGTGGCAAGGCTGGGAAGGTTCAGAGGTCAACAGCAAGCAGAAATGTCTGGGTGTGGGCCCAGAAGGAGCTCCTGCTTTTTGTACCGCTGACCACCCTCTCTGCTTGGTTAGTCTAAAATGGCACACTCACACTCACACTCACACATACACTACACACACACACACTGCACACACACACACACACACACACACACTCACACATACATTCACTCACACTCACACACATCCATCCCCTCCCATATATACTTGCACGTTACACACAGCACATTCTCACCTATGCTCACACACTCAGCGGGCCCCAAACAGGCCATTTTGTTGCTGGAGAGGGTTGCTGCCCAATCCAGAGGCACCTGCCTGAGCAGCTGGAATGTGCCCAGGCAGGGGTGGAGAAGGGAATGGACACTAATCCTCTGACTGGGGGCCCCCACCCCCCACCCCAAAACGACTGCTTAGGAGCGCATGGATCCTTTACTCTCCCATTAACCTTTCCTCCACTGAAGGCCTCCCATGAATCATCCTGGCTTGTGGGCGACCTGGGGTATTCATAGGCAGCACCAGCAAAGCTCAAGCTGGGGCAAGTGCTTGCAGTCTGGGCCCCAAGGTCAGCTGGGGGAGGCCCCATCTCACTGGCTTCACTGGCAAAGTGATGAGGCCAAAGGAGCAAGTGCTAGTTCGAAATACACGTGGGACCAAGTCCCAGTGGCCATTCTCTTCACCAAAAGGGACTCTTATTTAGGAGAGTAGACTACAGCAAATAAAGAGATTGGAGAGAGCTTATAGGAATATCTGAGGCTGGATTTTAACTCAAGTTCCTGATCCAGGCCCGGCAGTCTATCACATAGCTGCCACGAGTCAGAAAATGGCCTGGGACACTTCCTACCTGTGTGATCCTGGGCAAGTTCGCTGACATTCAGCCTCAATTTCCTCAACTGGAGATCGTAAGAGTGCCTCTTTCCCTGGCTTGCTGTGAGGATCAAAGGAGAAAATATTTGCAAGAAGCCTGGCCCATAGTAGGTGCTTTAGAAATGCCCTCCCCTGGGCCAAGCAGTTTGCTGAGTTCTCATAATGTAAGACAAAAGCAGAAGTTGGGGCCATGGAAGAATGGCTTGTTCCCTAGCTCAGGACCCTCAGGACTCACCTCCTTTACTCAGTTAAACAGTTCACAAAATCAAAAGGGTGTTTTGTTTTTAGTTTGAAAGATCCTAGAGAAAGATCTTTTAGTCTAACTTGTTTTCTTACAAATAAGGAAACTAAGGTCTGCAGAGTGTGAGTTACACTGGTAATACCCATCTGAAATGAGATTTTAACTCGGGTCCTGTAACTCCAGATTCTCCAGCCCATTCTCTGAACCACTGGTTCTTCAGAGCCAGAGAAAGAACAATTTTCCACTCTCCCCATTCTTGCAAACTGGAGAGTCAGGGCCACAGTCCAGATAGTCAGTATGAAGTCTGGCCACCTTCCAGGTTAGCATTTAGCAACAGCCCAGGGACTATGGAGTAATGAACTCTAACCCCAGCACTCACCACTGGGTCTGCTTGGACACTACTCTGAAGGATGAAAATAACAGGACTGGTCACATTTGTTGTCTCACATCCAAAGCAGGGGAGTCTTTCAAATATCTGCCCTTTCAGATTGGGAAGAAGACTGGAGTGGTGGGCTTTGCACATAATAGACATTTAAAAGATAGTCTTGAAATTAATAAATGAATGGAACTATGGGAAATCCTATTATTAATTAATTAATTGCATTAGGCAATTAAATGGCAATAGGTATTTAAGGAGGGGCAGCTGGGTAGCACAATGGATAGAGCACTGGAATCAGGAAGACCAGTTCCAGTGTGGTTTCAGACACTTCCTAGCTTGTGACCCTGTTTGCCTCAGTTCCCTCATTTGCCAAATGAGCTGGAGAAAGAAATGGCAAATCTTTGCCAAGAAAACCCCAAATGGGATCACGGAGAGTCTGCCAATAGATACCAAGAGTCATAGTAACCAAGCCTGAAAGCTGGAAGGAGAGTTAGTACTCTCAAGTCTTACCTACTCCCACTCAGACTCACACACAAATTCTTACCCCATCTCCCTACCTTTGCAAAAACTGCAAAAACAGGGTGAGCCAGAACCCCTCATTGTTCACTTCATTGTGAGCATTTACCCAGCAGAATTCAGTGAGCTACATATTAGGCCTGATTTCCACTGAAAAGAGTGGAGGAGAAAATGTTAATAAAGCCCATTGAGCTTCCAAGCGCCTCTGAGTCCTTTGTCTCCACTCCTAGAGCTGATGGTTAAACATTTCCCAGCCTCCTCTTACCTTTTCCTCTTGGAAGTCCTTGTTCCTTTCCAAGCTTCAGGTCAAAAGCCACCTTTTCTGCTGCCCCTTCAGTCATTAGTATTGTCTTCATGACAAATATCAACATCACTTCGTATGTGCTTATCTGTAAGCCAATAAACATTTATTAAGTGCCTAGTGATTGCTAAGAATACAAAGAAAGGCGAAAACCATCCCTGCTTTCTGAAAGCTCACAGCCCACTGGGGAGATAACATATGAACTATGTGCAAACAAGAAAAAGACAAAAAAACCTGGATGATTCAACAGAGAGAAGGCACTGGCATTTAGAGGGCTAAGGAAAAGGCTTCTCATAGAAGACAGGACGTCAGTTGGGCTTGAAAGATAGGAGGTAGAGAGATGAAGGGAGGGCATTCCAGGCTGGGGTCACAGCCAGTGCAAACACCTAGAGTCTGGAGAAGTGTGATGAGTGAAGAACAAGGAGAATCCTAGTTGCGGTGGGGGAAGGGATATGATGTAAGAAGCCTAGAAAAGGAGAAGGGGTTACATAGGGTTTGAAGGCCCAATAGAGGGTTTTATGTTTGATCCTGGAGGTATTAGGGGCCACTGGAGTTTATTGAAGGGGGAGAAAGGTGGTATTACGGTCAGTGGACAAGGAGAGATTGAAAACTGGTGAGAGAGAGGCAATCTGCTGGAGATGGTGGGTTGAAATGGGATCCCCTGTGAGTGTGACATGTAAAGGACTGTTTTGTCTTTGGGTCCCCTACTTCTCAGCCCAAAGTATTAAGTGCTTGCTGAATTCAGTGGAATTAAAGTCAACTCATGTCACAGAAGCCTGGAGATAGGACCTTGCCCAAAGACAAAATAAGTGGTAGTTCCTATCTCCAGACCTCTATAAAATGACAGGGTAGAGAAGTGCTCCATTTTGGGCCCAAGGCTAGAAATGGATGACTAAACTTCCACAGATATGAGTAAAAGGGAGGGCTGCGAACCTGATCTCCTAGATAAGTCCCAGAGGTAACAGAGGCATCTCATGTATTATTGGACAATATTTTATGCCACAGAAAATTTAGAAAACATAAAAAAGCTCACAGAAGCCCATACATAGATACAGAAAACATGTAAACTCTTTACAAAAAGTAGGATTTGAACTTGAAGTTGCCAGTGGGGGCAACACTGACCTTCTGATGAATCTCTTGTAGTGGGCCCTTCAGTTTACCTCCCGTCCCGCATCAAATTTTGGAAAAGCTAGACAGGGAATCCCTTTCCCATCAGACCTATACTATTGAAATCATGGTATTTTCAGGAGTAAAGTACAGGTGTTCTGCTCCCCGATTTTCTGGGGAGTCTTCAGTCCTTCGATGTTTACAGCAATCATTTCTCCAAATGGTCTACAGCTCAGCAAGTGCCCTTCTTTCTTTAGTACATGGGAGGTACTGGGCAGATGCTTCTCAATGGATTGATTGGGTGATAAAAACTCTTTAAACTTTCAAATAGGTTATCACTCTCAGGAAAACTCCCAAGGCTGCTCCTTAGAAGGCTTAGAGGGATGGACCATTTCCAGCCATTCTGATCTATATCTGGCCATTTGACCTAACTGGCTGCAGAGGAGTAAATGAGGCTGGTGACCTGCAGCCCTTCCTCCCTCAAATCTAATTCACTTGCTTGTCACAGCATCACCTCCCTGATGATGATCACTGAGAACACAGACCAAACAACAACCTCTGTGAGTGGAGCTGTCCCTCTAAGGACCAGGCAACACAATTAGTTTCCTTCCTTCCTTGATATGTTGGGGTTCAAGGGTTAGATTGCTTCCTCTTCATTTATTTATGTATTTTTGACTAGGTAAAAAAGGCCATTCTTTGCCTCGTCTCTTACCTAGCCTTAATCATTAAATGCATGATTGCTTCGTCAAACTGAGACCTTAGCATAAAAAAGCCAAGGTCTCCCACTGCATCCAGGGCCATGTACAGTCATCCTGATCTATATCTTGCCACTGGACCCAGATGGCTCTGAAGGAGGTGAGGCTGGTGACTAAGCACAGCCCTCCCTCATGTCAAATCCATCTCCTTGATATCATGGAAGGCCAAACAACAAGAAAAAGATTGTTCATGAACTAACCTCTTGGGCCATATGGGCAAATTCATATTCTACTACCTTCTACAGAAACTCCATCCACCATGACCGCCATGCTGCCATCTCTTGGGTTGAGAATGCCCACTCTCAAGACCTTGTCTTATGAGTCACAGGGAATTGGCTGTAACTCCCAGGTATGTTGGTTCCAAGTCAGTCATTATAGAGATGAGTAGGAGGAGATGGAAGTCAGGAAAGGCTGCCCTATTTAGGACCTAAGCTCAGATGTTGCCTCACTTTTCTAGATCAGTGCAGACAGTTCTGTCCAGAGATCTGTTTATAGATCTCAAACTGTATTAAAAGTAAACTAATGAAAACTATCTGGCACTGGTTAAGAAATAGAGTGGTGGATGAGAATAGTTTCACATTATACAGTAGTATATAATAGGTCCACATTACATAGTAATGACATAGCAATTCAGTGTTTGATAAATCCAAAAAAAGATCCACGTTCTTGGGGCAAGATCTCAGCACTTGACAAAAATTACTGGGAAAAGTGGAAAGCAGTTTGGCAGAAACTAGGTGTAGATTAACATCTCAGGCCATATGCCAAAATAAGGTCAAAAAGGATAAATGATTGAGACATCAAGGTGATTGCATAAGTAAATTAGGGGAGTAAGGAAAAAGTTACCTGTCAGATCTACAAATAAGGGAGTTTACGAGCAAACAAGTAAAATGAATACTTTGAAATATATGAAATTTAAAAGGTTTTGCATAAACAAAATTAATGCAGCCAAAATTAAGAAATATATGGCACGTTTCCATGACAAAGGCCTCATTTGCCAAATATATGGGAAACTAAGACTAATTTATAAAATTAAGAGCCATTTCCCAGTTGATAGTCAAAGAACATGAACAAGCAGTTTAATGATCTAAGAGAATTCCAAAGGACCCATGATGAAAAATGTTATCTACCTCCAGAGAGAAATGATAAACCCTAAGTAACCCTAAGCATATTTTCACTTTATTTTTTTTTAGTTTTTATGTGCTTGCTTTCTTTTGCAACATAGTTAATATGGAAATATGTGTTACCATGCATAAATGCTATCAAACTGTTTGTCTTCTCAAGGGGTGGGGGAAGAGCAGGAGGAAGAGAGGGATTTGGAACTCAAAGCTTTAAAGAATGAATGCTTGAAAATATAAATGGGAACTATTTTAATTAAATAAAAACACATTTAAAATAAATATTTAAAAAGTTCATTTCTCTGCCCCTTACTCTAGAACCCAAGCTTCTTAAACTATGATTCACGACCTCATCAGGGATCTTGTAACTGAATGTGGGGGGTCATGAAAATATGATTATCAGTAAATGTTTGATTTATATACTTATTTTATATACTTATAAACCTAGGGTTGTGTAAAAATTTCTTGGGCAAAAAGGGGTCACAAAGAGAAAAAGTTTAAGAAGCCCTGCTCTAGAGTATGCAAGAATAACAGTAGTGATAACTGACCTGTCTACAGCAGTTTAAGGTTTCCCAAGTCTTTTGCATTTGTTATTTCATTTGATGCTCTCCAAAAGCTGCGGAAGCATATACACAGGTGTTAATGTCTCCATTTTACAGATGGGGAAAACGGAGGCTCAGAAAGCCTAGTGACTTGTTCCCAGTCATAGGACTAGTTAAGCTTCTTATTGGGTTTGGACCCAGAATGCAACAAGGTTCTTTCTGCTTGCTCTTGGTGGCTGGCACTGGGTACCAGCCAGTTCCAGCTGCCCGCTGCTCATTGTCTGAGCTGGGAGAGTTTTCTTTCTCTTTCTCACTTATCCGGCTGCTGGGAGCTAGGGAAGATGCAGGGCCTGGGGTGCAGGCCTGTGAAGCCCTGGTCCTTTCCAGGCTGTAGCTGAGTGGGCATGGATTCTGCTCCCAGGGAAAGATGCTCCCGGCAGATCCCAGTCCTCTTTTGTTCCAGGCTTTGCTGCATCCTTCCCTTGTCTGGGTTTTCCCTGACCTCAGAAGCTGCTGTCAAGGGCGGCTGTTCCAGAAGCTCCTTCCATTGGTCTGTTCTCTCTGCGCCAGTTGAATGGCTCTCCCTCCTCCCTGAGCTTGCATCTTTTCAGGAAGACGGGGCTCCGGCTGCTGCTGTGACTGCATTGCTGTTATTGATCACAGTCTCAGCAGAACCAAATTTCACCGGCTGAGGTTCAGCATCCTGGGGGTGGGGACCCTTGCAGGGGCTAGCTTTTAAAGGAAACTTCAATTTTTCTGGACATTTGAACCTCGTGGATCTGAGGCCAGACCCCATACTGGGAGTCAGCACCACGGACCCCCGAGGATTTGAGAGTGGGATGAATCCTAAGAGCTGGAGAGCGTCTCAGGGACCTCTTTTTAGTCCTAACTGAACCAACAATACAGATGGGGGTCAACCAGATTCTACTCAAACGCCTCTAGGGAAGAGCCCTCTCTCTCCCCTCACCCCAAAATGCGTACATGTACACAAGCCGTTCCTCTTGGGGGCCCTGCTGTTTTGGCCTGTGCCCCATCCAGCCTGGGGCCCCTCTGCCTCCATACTGATGCCAGGACCCCTGCTCTTCGGGGTCCTTTCCTTGCCAGCGGTGGTGACCCCATCCCAGACAGGCACGTCCTCTGTTCGGTCCAGCTGATCCCTGTCGATGCCCAAATTTTCTCTGCAGCTGGTTCTCATCTGGCCTGGGGGGAAAGGGCAGGGACAGGCTGGCTCATCAGCTGGGCCTGGTGGTTTCAGCCTCACCTCAGTCAAGGGCACTTTTTCATTTTGTCTTTTTATCTCTGGGGGGAAGCCCCCGAGGAGGGGTAAAATGCTAACAGCAGCAACACTTAGGTCGTGCACCGGGGTGTGCCAAGCGCTTTACACTGCAAAGGGGGGGTCCTCGAATCAAACAGGCCATCACCCCTTAAAGCAGCCTCGGGAATGCTCTGGGAGGCTTTAGCAGGAGAGACCCATTGGGGCAATCTAAGGCGTTACTAAGGGAGAGCCTGTTGCTCCCTGTGGACGCGGGCGCCGAGCTCAGCCTAAGCCGGGGAGGGCGCTGCGTGGGGGAAGGGGTGCCGGGAGCAGCGTTGACCCGCGGCTGGCTCAGCATCAGGGGCCAAGCACGGCTTGACCCCCCAAATAAAAAGGGGCCCCTATTCTCGGGCGGGGTGTCCAGACAGGACATGCTCCCCGAGAGGTAACTGCAAGACGGACACAAAACGCAGGCTGGGTGATTCAGCAGAGAAGACAGAGGCTGTGCGGGTTGCGGGGTGCTCCCCCAACCCCCCTCCACCCTTGAGACACGTGCTCCCAAGAGCCGGGACTGCGCTTGGGGGTGGGGCTTTAGTGCCCGCACCGCCTTCAGTCCCAAAGGAGGAGAGGGAGGGCTGCGGCGGCGCGCGGACGAGAGATTTTCGCGCCTGCGCACTAGCTCCGCTGCGGGCCAGATGCGGCCGCCGCCCACCTCCTCCCGCCGGGCTCTGAGCCACAGTGCGCCTGCGCATCCTGTTCGGCGCGCGCGCCCGAGCTCGGCGCCCCTCCCCCGCTGCTCCTGAGCCCGGCTGCCCGTCAGTCCGTCAGTCAGTCGGTGGCTCAGTCACTCGCCGTCCGCCTTCGCAGTAGGAGCTGCCGCTCACCTCGCCGTCGTCCCAGTCCTCGTCTTCTCGCCTCGCCTCTGCCCTTCCCGCCTCCCGTTGGCGAGGCCATGGCGGAGCCGTCGGCGGCCACCCAGTCCCCGTCAGTCTCGTCGTCCTCGTCCGGGGCCGATGCCGCCGGAGCCGTGGCGGGCGGCGGGGGAAGCCCCGGGGCCTGCCCAAGCCTGGGGGGCAAGAGCTGCGCCTCGTCCTGTGCGGGTGAGGAGGGGGAGGGGCGACGACACGGGGGGAGGGGCGCCCCGCAGGGAGATGGGGGAAGGGCGGTCCCTGGGGGGGCGGGGGAAGAGGGGCGAGGCTGAACCCTGGGGCCGGGAGTGACCTGGGCTGGGTCGGGGGTGGGGGGGGGTATCCTCGAATGGTTACCCCCTGGCGAGCCGGTGACTTTTCCTCCAGCTTGGGGGTGGGGGTGGAGCAGGGGCCCTGGGGTGGGGCCGTGGGAAAACACGGCAGGGGGAGGGGAAGACGGGAGGAAGCGAACGTGGGGGACTGGGGGCAACACCCTGCCGCCACCCTCTTACTCCTCTTCCATAGCAGACCCTGCATGCTGAGGGGAGGGAATAGTGGGGAGGGGACTCTTGCTGTGGGAACTGAGCGCCCCCACCCCGGATGGATAGACCTTGGGGAAGCCTCGGCCCCTTCCTTTGCCCAGGTTCTAGATCTCTAGGGATGAGGGGGGCAGGTGAGCTAGAACATGGATGAGGAGGGGTCCCCGCCCATCCAGGTGGGTCGCCTAGCCCCGATTGAACGTCTACTGTGTGTCGAGGCCCCTAGGCAGCAGAGAATGGGTGGGGGGGAAGGGCTAGGCTTCCGATTCCCGGTTGGCACGGATGGCATAGTGTCGCTGGGGAGAAAGGGTCTCTGGGGGCGGGGCAGGGGCAGCCTTTTTTGTGCGTTTCCATGGCGCTGGGGCAAAGCCGCCCGGGGCGGGGACTGGTCACTGAAGGGTGGCAGGGGACAACGGGGCGCCGGACGCCCCCGCGATGGCACCCGCATCCCCCCTCGAAGGGGAGGCCGCTCCTCTGGGCGTTCCCACGCCCCCCACCCCCATTTTAGCGGAAGGTAACCGATGGGGATGCGGGCTGGGCTCCCTTCCCCCTCTCCGCTTTTAGCTCTGGGTGTAGCGCCGGCCTCCTAGGAGGGACGGCGCGCGAGGCTGGCGTGGACGGCCGGGAGGACGAGGGGACAAATGAGACAAAGCCCCTTCCCCCCTTCCCGAATGGCGTGGAGGGAAGCTTCGGAGCGGCCGCTGGCGTTCCCATTGTAGCCGGCGTGCTCGAGGGGGGGAGCTGCTGCCGGCGCCCCTGGGCCGAGCTCTGCAGTGCGGATACCTCGGAGGAGGAAGAGGGGCCAGTGGGCAGGTGACAGTTCTTAAAGGGGCCGGAGCCTGGCGAGGGAGCGCGGTCGGAGGCAGCCTGGGCCCGGCCACCTGTTCGGCGGCTTTCCGGCCCCCGGGATCTCCCAGTATGCCGAGGATTATTTGGGGAGAAGCAGCTTGTTTCCCTGGAAGCTGGGTTAGACTGCTTTGGGGCAGGTTTTAGGCAAGTTACTGGGGAGTGAGACAGCAAATTTGGAAGCCCTGTGTGGACGTTAAACGATTGTTTCTCCCTATTTTTCTCTCCCTGCCAAATTCTAAAGGAAAGGCAGTTCTGTTATTACTAAGCAACTGGGTTTCTGGGAGGAGCGGCATTAGCTACCCTTAGCAACTTGGGGGGTTTGGTACTATTCTGCCATGTTCAGTTCCTTTGTTTTCTAATATACACGTAGCGTTTAATTTCACTATCGTTTTATGATTTGGACCAGTGGTGTCCAGCTCAAATAGAGAGGAGCACTCATATATATAGAAGGGTCTTTACCAGTCCCTTAAATATGTTCTGTTTTATTGTATTTTTTTTTTAAATTCCGTTAAATATTTACCAATTTTAACGTGATTTGGATATCTCTCTCTGGTCACCTCTGACCTAGACCATAGTTCTGGGAACGAAATCTCTGTGCTTCATAGTGATGGAAGTACTGGCTAGAGGAAACACTAAAATTTAATTCTAAAATTTGTACGTTTTGCATAAATTATGAATTTATTTCAGGGTCACTCCTTTTCTGCTGTCTGTCTTTGAAAAAAACCTGCCCCTCTATTAAGGACTGTTAAAAATGACTTTATTACATAGTAAATCAGAGTACAGCCTCAGTTAAATGTCTAGCAACACAGCTTATATTTTCTTTGCATCATCATTTTTGGTGTTATTTAACTAGTTACAGGTTTTCTTTTCCCCTTCATTATTGTCCTGTCCACTGCCAAGAATTTGATAACTGGTTTCATTAATATCCTAATTTTACATTCACACCCAGACTTTTCTCTTGTCCCTTTAGGACAAAGAATAAAGAAAAAAAAAACTCATCGAAACTAACCAGCACATCAACTAAGTCTTGACAGTCTATATACAATATTCCATGCCCATAGTCCACTTCTCCTGCAGAGAGGGGAAGGAACTATGATATTCATCCGTTTTTCAGGTGTGAATATGGTCACTAAAATTACTGTTGAATTTTTTTTTTCCTTCTTTCCAAATAATACATCTTTTAAGGTAGGTTTCCATTGTACTTTCATAATACAGTTAAATGCCACATGACTTCATTTTTTTCAAGAGTTAATACAAATAGTTGTGTGGGTATAAATGTTCGCATACATGTGTTTCTTAAACATATTTGTATGAATAAAACACATTGTAATTATAAATGAAATTTCCCATAGGTAATGGGTATGGATCCAAAAAATTATTGGACATTATACTTTAGTAAATGTCCTCACATTTTTGTGTTACCTTATGTTATAATTTTAAAGCTTTTATCATCATTTCAAAAAAAAATCAGTCTCAGTTTTGTCATTTATAAGCCACAGGGCTTGTTTTGTCATCGGTAAAGTGCTCTCTATTTCTTATTTGAAGTGATACATTTTTTTCCTTTCTTACCACAATAAATATCTAACTAAACATTTATGTGAAGTATGAAAATGCATAACTTTTAAAAGTAAGAACCTTAAAAAAAAAAAAAGTAAGAACCTTGTTTGGAAGCCTTTTTTAATGCAAATAATCAAGTCACCTTGATTTTTTTAAAACTGTATATTTCTTCCTGTTTATGGCATTTAGCTATTATAAACTAATTTTCTTCTTGATAGATTTGTTGGACACTCTTAGGTGGCGCATAGATACTGTCATTGTTCACATTTAAGATAAAAATGAAGATTTTGTTTTCCACATCTTCAACACTCATAAATACCAAGGTGAATAGACCCAGTTGTATTGTTTGTACGGTACAGTTTCTGTGAGTCTTCTGCACCATCTCTATTTTTAGATGTTGCATTTAATATAAAAGCTTCATATAAAGATATGTAGTCACCAGGTCATTACCGAAGCTTCCTCATTGCAAAATGGTTTCCATAGCTCCATTAGTGACAGTCAGCTTTCTGTCTGCATAAACATAAAATGAAGTTTGTTATTCCCAGACTTGTATCTTTTGATCTAATCTTAATGAGTTTGTGAAATCTAAGGCATGTGTCATAGGAGTATCCTTAAGTCAATATCATCCCAAACCATTTAAAGATGTTTTTCTTAAATCCTTGTTATATTCTATGCTTCTTTTCTTGTTACTACTTTTGTGACTTTCCTGGAAGTTATACGAGCCAAGAAAATCTTGATAGACTTGTTTGTATACTGTCATACCTTTCTTTTAAAAGACAGAATGATGCACTTAACTTCCATCAAGAAAAAGACAATGATGCAGTCAACTTCCATCAAGGAAATGTTGGGTTTGAAGAATGTCTTTGTGGAATAATGCAGTCAACAGTTTTCTGCCTTGGTTGGTTTGGCCAGTGCTTTGGCAAAGTAGAATCAGCCCCAGGATTTGTTTTCTGATTTGGGTTATAAATCTATTCCATTTACTAGCTGTGTGATCTTATGCAAATTGACCAGTAAGGTACTGTTTTATTCTGTAAAAATGTGAGAGTGGAATCCAGATCATCTTTAAAGTGCCTTCCAGCTTTGAGATTCAGTGAATTTTTAAAAGGAATTCTGTGATGGAGACCTGCGAAATTTTTTTGGGTTCCCTTTTTGGACTTCCATTTGGCATTTTTATACTACCAAATACCAATGTAACCTAGTAGCATGAGGCAAAAGTCTTAATGTAGGACAGACTAGTAATAATGGGACCTTGGGCAGGAGAACGTGTATAAACTCTGGACTTGTAGTATTTGTAAATTGAGGTGGTTGTCTAGTCTGGCTGCCTCATGAACTTGTGAGGATCAAAAAAATTAATGGGTCAGCAAGCATCACATAAAATAGAAAAACAGGAAAAGAGGAGGCCAGGTTAGTGGTGACTTGGAAGATTTCTGCCTTTTGAGGGAGAAATAGTGTTAATGTTGGAATTGAAGTGAAAGGCATTTATCTTTTAAAAATAGCAAATCCAGGCTATCATATAGTAGTTGTTTCTGCTCATCCAAATATAGTTTAGGATCTGTTTAATATAAATTGAAATACATTCCTTAAATTTCACACTATCATGTGAAATTTATTGTGAACCTCCACAGTCTGGAGTTTACTTTATGGTATTTTCCTCTTTAAAAAAAAACCATCTTGGTTGGTTTAAAGACAAAACAAAAGTCATCGATCCTAGTGTTAGAAAGGGTCTGTATTTGGCTGTCAGATTTTGGGCCCTTCCTACCTTTCCAGTCTTCTTATATTTTATTCCTTTCTGCCAACTCCGTGATCCAGCCATACTGGCTTTGCTGTTCCTCCATCTCTTTTTATTGTGCCTGGTGCCTGAATATACCTCTTCTGCCTCAGCCCCCAGGCTTCCTTCCAGACTTGGCTTAAAACCTACCTTATGTTAGAAGATGTTCCCAGCTTCTCTTCTCTCCATTAACTTGCATTTACACTGGATATCTTGTATCTAGAGTTGTTTGCATGTTTTCACCTCCATTAGAATGTGAGCTTCTTGAGAACAGGAATCCTCTTTTTGTATCATCAGAGCTTAGCAGAGCACCTGGCACATAGTAAATGCTATAAACAAGTGCTTCTTACCTGGATAAGAACCTCTCCGATTTGGGTTTAGTTCTCTCTGATGGCTACTCCACTGCTACCCCATCAGTGGGCTTTTTGAAAGTAGCACATTCACACTCCCAGCAGGCCAATTAAATGTTTAAATTTGCATCTCAAATATCTAAATAAAAGATTTGCTTCATCCTTAGCAAATTCTTGAGGACTTGAAATAGTTGTTTTTTTCACTCTGTGATGCCTGAAAAATTACACCAATGAAGCAATCAGTGAAAGTTTATTGTGGCAAAAGTTCCATGAGGAACGAGGCTGAAGGTCAGCAGTGCAGCCCTGATTATTTTGTGCTCTTAAGCTTTGATATTATGTTGGATAGGAACAGAAGTAGATGATCCCAGATTTTCTACTATAGGGCAAAGGTGTAGGTAATGGAGTCTTTTCCTTCTGGTAGGAAGCCTGGTTAGTCATTTATTCTAATGGTGATCTTTATATCCACATCTAACCCTGCTATTTGATTTGTTAAGGGAAGAAAGAAAGGACTACAATTGTGTTCTCATAGTTGGCATAGTGTTATTGATGTTCATTTATTCTCCGCAGCATTTTCACCATAAGTGTTGCTGTGATACACAGTGATTATTCTTGAATATGGAAACTCTTATAATAGAGACAGGAGTAAAGAAAACAGCAAGTAAAGTGGTTATAGTTGATGGAACAAGAATCAGGCAGTCTGTTTGCCAGGTACTGAGCTTATAAAGACAAAAAGGAAACCTTTTTCTATCCTCAAAAAGTTTGTTTTACTGAGGGAAAACAAAGTGAATACATGCAGAATACGAAGTGGATGGAGAGCTGGCCTTGTGTGGCCTGCATGATTTGTGAAGAAACATTTGGACACTTGCTTTGTGACTTTCCCCAAATCACTCATCTTCTCTGCTTTTTAGGTAACTTTCTAAGACCATAAATTTCGAAGTAGGTGCTAAGCTGTATTAGTACAGGCATTTTCTTCATCCTTGAGTTTTCTCATGCTGATGAAATCACAGTTCCCAATCTGACATATTCAGAGTAAATACAAAGTTTATGTTTTTGAGTACATTCTGTTCATATGATTCCACTTCATCCATCTACTCTGCCCCAAGATCCTTTCAGCATAATTTTCATTTAGGGACATAATTTACAAAAACTAGCCATTCTGAAAAGCAACCTACTATATGTGAAATAATTGTAATTAGCTTGTTCCAAGTTGTTCTCTAAAGATTCTTAATTTTCCCCCTCACAAAAATGTTTTATTTTCTCACCAAGAGTTTTAAAAAATTGTTCATAAGGACTGCCCATTGTCTAGAATTTTAAAGGGAGTTTGGAAAACAGAATTGTGATGAGCATTTGTTTTCTTAGATTTATTTTGGCAATTCTGGGGAGGGGAAATCCATCTATTAGCTTCATTAATCATCTCTGTGCATATTTCAAACATAGAGGTAAAGAAGCATATCTAATGAATCCAGAAAGAAAAATCTAGGGTTTAAATTCTGCATCTCACACTTTAATAGTTGTATGACTAGCCAAATTGTAACTTCTCAGAGCGTGTTTACTGTTGTCAGATGGGAATAATTTAATAACTAGACTTTGAAGTTTGCAAAGCACTTATCTCAAGTGCTGTTATTCCTTTTTTTAAGAGATGAGCAAACTGAGGCAGATAAAGGTTAAGTGATTTGCCCAGGTTGACAAAGGAAAGGTCTCACACTGGATTTGAATTCTGAGCTTTCTGATTTAAAAATCCAGTTCTCTATTCATTGAACCCCCTTCTCCCCTCCCCAGCTACCAATACCTGCCTCACAAAGTTGTGTGTAAAGCTTTTTGCAGACTTTAATATAAATGTCAGAGGGACAAAGACTTAAATCAACAAATTTTGTGAAGAAATTATCAAGTTATTTACATGTCATGTGCTAAGTTCACTATTTGACTTAGGATACACATTTTAGGATCAAGATAATTTAGTATTCTAGCAAAGTAATTTCGTACTTTAGCAGACCAAATTACGGATTATTAATTCAACTGGGTGTATCTAGTTCACTGGTTCATTCATGTGGTGCATATTGTCATTTCACACACGAAAATAAGACTGGCTATTAACTTGTAATTGCAGAATTGAATTCTTTAAAGATATTTCTTTGGCTGAAAATATATTTTGTCATGGTGGCAGGGCATCTACAGACAGTTTGAGGATGACACAGACTGTCCTTAGGTTTATAATACTTTTCTATGGCTTTGAGCAGGAGCCTTCGGATTCTGATCTTTGATTTTTAAATCTCTCACTTGGTATGTACTAAAAATTGGCCTAAAATCAATCTTCTTGTTGAGGGTGGAGGGTGTATGACAGTGGAGGATTGCCTTAGGAAGGACATTGTTTTCAGAAAGATTGGTAAAGGTACATGCTGCAGCTTCTATAAACAAAATTAATGTAGAGCCTAGTCCTAGTCATCAACTTGAAATTTCTTAACATTGAAAAGTATTATCATTTTATTGATTAGATGGAAGAGTATAAAGCAGGAGGTTGAAAAGAATTCAAGGTCACCTGAGTGTATTCAGCAACCAGTAGGGCTACAGAGTTCTGACTTGCAGCTTCATAATTTTATATATTCAATGCTCTAGAGAAATTGATACCTGGAAGTTTAGAATATCAGTTATTTTCAAAGGTGGGATTGAAATATTCAAGCAAGTGAAAGCTAACTAGGCTGGCCATTTAAATACCTTCTTTTACCAAAAAATAAGTTTGGAGTCTTTCCAGGATGATTTAATGGATTGGGGGAGGGGAAGAGAACAAGTTCAAGATAACAGCATTTGTCTTTTTAAAATGCTGCATTATTTTAACTATATTCAGAGTTACAGATTGTTTTTCACTGATGGTCCTATTTAACCTGTAAGATAAGTTGAACCAGTTGACCTTTCCTGATTAAAATAGGATTAGATAAAATGACCCTAACTTTGCATATAGTTTTATTTATAGGTAAAGTTTGGCTCCCTCCCCACCTCTTTTTTTCTTGAGCATATTACTATATTTTGTTGTTAACATTTACATTAACTAAGGATTCTAACATAATTAAAAATGTATTTAATTTAATTCATATGATGATTCAAGCTGGAGAGGACATAAAAGTTTTTTGGTTTTTGTTTTTTTATTCTAAAGAATAGCATTTTTTTATTCTTTATTTTAGCCCCTTAGAATTGTCTTAGATCATTGGATTGCCTGAGAATAATTAAATCATTCACAGTTTATCCTACAATGTTACTACTACTGTGTGCAGTGTTCTTCTGGTTCTGTTCATTTCACTTTTATGTAAGTCTTTCCAGAATTTTCTGAAAGCATCATGCATATCCTTTCTTATAACACAGTAGTATTCCATCACAATCATATACCACAACTTGTTGAGTCATTTCCTAGTTGATGAACATCCCCTTAAATTCCATTTTTTTGCAACAATTAATAAAAGCTACTATCAACATTTTTGTACACATAGGTCCTTTTTCTTTTTTTAAAATTTCTTTGGGACCTAATAGTGTTATTGTTTGGTCAAAGGGTAAGCATAATTTTATATCCCTAAAGAGCTTTTCAATAGATATTCTATACTGTCAATGCAATTCACTCCAACAAAAATTTCAAAAGCACCTAAGTTAAAGATACTGTTCTAAGATGCCTGATGTACAAATTAAAAACTGAAAAACAGCACTTTCACCTGAGCTTACATACTACTAGAAGGATGCATTGTGTATAATAATAGGATATAAAAGTTTTAGGCCAACCTCATTTTTCCAATAGATTTTGAGGCCCAGAAAGTTTCTGTGACTATAATGAAAGATTGGTCTTCTCCAGTGGGCAAAAAGCAGAGATGTCATTAACTTGCTTTCTGTTGTTGAGGGGAAGACAAGGACATAAATAATGTCCTGCTTAAACTTTAGTTGTCTAAATTCTTTCACCAGTTTCTTAGGCCCAAGCCCATTTGCTTTTTTTTTTTTTGGGGGGGGGGGGGTCGGGAAGTTAACTTGTCCAGAATCAAACAAGCCTAGTCAGTGTTAAGTGTTTGAGGTTGGTTTTGAATTCAGGACCTACTGACCAGATCCACTGTACCATGTAGCTACTCCTTCATTATACTTTCTAATGTTGATTCTTTTGCATAAAGATTCTTTTGCCTTGTTCTCCTTATATTTATTTTACATTCTAATCAGTACCAGAGAAACATGAACTTCTTTTTAACTCCTGGTAGCAGTGTAGTCATAGGGAGGACTGAGCAGAGGCTGCCACTAACTCGCTGAAAGAGGCCCTTGAGAAACAAGTGCTGAAGGAACTGGAGGGCTTCCCCTTAGTTGTGTTCTTCTGCCCTATCTTGGAGTCCCCTGCAATGCATGCTTCATTCTTTGTAGTGGACTACAGGACTTTTCAGTCTTAGTGTAATGCTATATGCCTCAAAAGTGATGTTACTTTGTTAAGATCTATCACATTAGCTCAACATGCTTTTCAAAGTGTAGTTGGGGAGGTCCTTGAGACCTTTCAGAAAGTCTGTAATATATATCAATAGATACCTACATTACAAAAAGGTCCCTGGGGTCCTCAATTTTTAATATTATAAAGGGTGTCCTGAGACCAGCTTTTAGAGCTACTGCCACAACAGAACCAGGATTAGAGAGTAAGAATTAAGTATTTTACTGAAATCTCAAAATTTTTATTTTTGGAATTGGAATCTTGGTGTTGATGTTTCTACTAGACAGTAGCCTGCAGCTTAATTGTTCTTTACTGATTTTGTAATGAAGCTAGTTGTCCCAGGTGGGAATTCAAGATAGTTTTTGAAATTGTGCATGAGTTTTCATTGTATTATAAGCTTGAAAGAGAATGAAAATAATAGAATAAAATCCCTGGAAATTGAAAAGTAAAATTTTTTTTTCAGAAGAATTGAACGAAAATAAACATTTTTGGACTTGGCTGCTGTGGATTTGTTTTGCTCCCCCCACCTTTTGTTTTTAAAAGAATCAATATTATGAGTAGTAATGGGGAGGGGGCAGGGAATGAGGGTCATTGGAAGTTTTAAAAAAATCTGCAGAAGAGTACTGAAGGAAGTCCAGAAAACTAAGTTTTGAAAGTAATTATATTCTGCTTTAAAAAAAAAAAAAGACAAATCAATAAGAGATGGAAATTTGTGGTTTCATTTACACTGTTCATTATGTTGTTCTTTTGTATGTGAAAATGCTTTTTTGTGTTGTAAAAATTGAAAATAATTAAACATAGAGTTTTATATAGTGATTATAAAGTGGAAAATAGCAAGCATTTGTCCATCCAGTGGAACAAATTTGTGTCTTATTTAGGTAATAGGTGCTTAATTCAGTTTTGAATTTTTGCATGGCCAGTTTTGCAGTTTATATTAGAGAGGACACATATGAGGCAGCCAGTCACTTTTTATTTCTATAATCATTTGCAATTAGTTATACCCTTAGTAGTGTTAGAGTGTAAAACTTTGTGTAAAGGAATTCTTTTTAATAAAAGCTAAAGATTAAGGAAAAATGTTGAGGTGATTGTAATTATAAGTTGATCAGGGTAGTCTATATTCCCTGTGATGATGGAAATGTGGAGTGTAAATAGTTCTGTTACAAGCCTTTTTAATTCCACTGAACCAGGGTGTCTATTTTTTAAGTCTTTCATTTAAACTTAAATCCTATAAATGGGGAATAAATAGTCTAAATTGGATAATTCATCCCAGCCAATTCTTTGGGGATCTACTACATTTAAGACACTGGGCTAAGTGTCTGATAAGGATGAATAAGACAGCCACCTGTTTTTCACATGAAATACATCTTTCAGATAAGTGTTAAAGTGACAGCTGGCTTGCCTGAAAATTTAGAGGGTCCTTTGAATTTTGGTTATTTATTGCAGCATACTATTCTCTTATTTCACAGATGCTGAAAGTCTGATTCCCTTGAATACTGCTTTTATGATAAGATATTACTGAGACTTATGTTAGATTTAAACAAAGAGTTTGAGTCTCAGAACCACCATTTTTGAGTCTAGCTCCATAAACTAATTGTCCTTACGGAATGAAGTCTGAAAATTACAGTAAGATCTCTTACACTGTGCATCTGTTAATAGATGCCTGTACAATCTTGATGCAAGTTATGACTGATTATTTTTGCTCTTTCTCAGTAGACATACTGTGTATCATTAATGGTCTCATGTTGAAAATTTTCCACCAAAATGGGATGTTAAGTGGGGAAAAGAAGGAAAGGCAGCTGGTGAATTGGTGAGATCTCATTCCCTTATGCTAGCCTACTTTAATTTTTGGCATTGAATTTGCAGTTTGGTTTTTCTAGTTTGTTCAGGTTTCAAACACTAGTTGTCAGAGATTTCAAATTAAAAGTAAATGCATATACAAGTGAAATCATCTGGAAACATTCAAGAAATAGGAAAATAAGCTTAAGGAATAGGGATATTTGTGGTAATAAATGGGGTATTGGTTTTCTCTTTAGAATTGGAACAGGTGTGTCCCTTAAGAGTTCCTACTTAGAGACACCAAGTTGCCTTGGTAGTGGTGTGGAGAGATGGCTGAGTTTGGCACGAGTTTAGATTCTTCCTCAAAGACTTAGTGATATGGCCCTGGACAAGTTGATTAACCTCTAAAATAAGCATCTACACCATCTATACCAGGGTTGTTGTGAGAACTAAATGAGATAACAAATGTAAACAAATAAAGTTTATATAAATGCTAGCTACTATTAATAGTAATGATTTTCTGAAGTTGTGGTACTGCTTCATATTAAAAGGAGAAAAGATATTGTTTTATCCTTATTCTTATTTTGATTTTACCTTTATGTAATAAAAAGTTTGAGTTCTGCTCCTGGACTATCTAGTGTGTATATCTTAGAAAAGTCCTTCTTTTAAATTTTAGTATTTTTATTCTGTATGATTAACATCAATGGCACAATGTTCAAAACTGAAAAATGTGGTAATTAGAAATTAGTAGGTTTGGAGAGCTATGATTTTAAAAGGTGAAGATTGCATTTGGATCCCTTTCTCTTGATAAGTTATTTGGTAACTGAAAAAAAACCATGCTAATTTGTATATTGCTTGCATCAGTAAATTATTCTCAAGATGGACTCAAATATTTGTGAATTTAATTTTTTTCAATTAACAAAAATATTTTCTTTCCCTCCCACCTCCAAGAAAACAAGATTATTTGTAACAAATAGGCATAGCCAAACAAAACAGATTTCGGAGTTGGCCATGTTCAAAATATTTTTGTTTCATTCTGCGTCCTTGGTTATTCACCTTGTTATCAGGAACTTGAAAACTTACTAAGGCAGATATGAATTTTTTTTATCTTTTCCCCCACAAGTAATAGTGGAATCTGGTATAGGGGAAAGGCACTGGATTTGACATGATAATGGTGTTTGAATCTTGACTTAACTCCTTATTTAGCTGTAAAGTCCCTTTTTCTGTTCTAAACCTCTATTTCCTCAGCAGGGAAATGAAATAGATGATTTCTAATGTTTCTTCCAGTTCTCAATCTACAAATGCTGTGATTAAAATTATTCTTAACAGAAAAAGTCTTCCTCTTGCTAATTCTTCTTTAGTGGTAAGAATGTATTTAGCAAAATAGTTGAGGTCCTTAATGTTGAAATAAAATTTTGCTGCCAGGTGAGTGGAAATCAAACAATAAAATTGTTTTTCTTCTAAAGAAAATGGGATTGGCATTACTGAATCTGACTGGCAGAAAAGCTTTTGAAATGCCTATGTGAGATTGTCGAATTCTCATTCTATATATTTTCTTTCAGATTCCTTTGTTTCTTCCTCTCAGCCTGTATCTCTATTTTCGACCTCACAAGGCAAGTCTGTAATTTTCTTGTGCATTAATGAAAGAAAAATGTTCAGAAAGAGGCTGTAACTGGGGGTATAAGGCACAAGTTTCTTATTGTCCACCCCCCCCCTCAATCCCTTCAAACCGAAATTAGTAGCAAATCAGTTCATTGTGTTTCTCTTCAGCAGCTGTTTGTTCATGATTCTCTGGAAGAATTTAATAGGCAAGTAAGATTTACTTTATAAGTGTCAGCTCTGTGAAACAAAATTGACTTTGCCCACTAAAATTTAGGACAGCTAGAAGTGCCTTTAGGGTTGGGGGGGTGGATGGGAATGGGGAACTAACCCCAGAATGTGATATTTACATAATGTACAGAATGTGATATTTACATAACATATAACTAGCAGTTACTTAACTCTTGGGTCACTTGGTGTTTGGAAGAAAAGTATTTGTAACCTTGCCTCCACTGCCTATACAGAAAGCACCTGTCAGCGTACTGAGAAATGTCTTAGGTTTGAGTTTCTCTCCCATTGGCCCTACAGTAAGTCACTTGGCTTTCTGGCAAGCAGTACTATTCCTAGAGATTGTCAGGACTTTCCTTTTTTAATCTGGCATCTCGTGGGGAAGGGAATTGGCAGTGTAGTTACTTCATGATTGGTGATTGGCAGGGTGGGACAAGCAGGGTGAAAAATGTGGAGACAGAAGCAGTAAGCCTTACTCATTTGTCCTACTAAATAAATGCTACTTCTTTGATGTTGCTGTGGACCTCATAAAACAGCTTTTTTTTTTTTTTTTTGTGGCCAGGAAACCAGCTTAAAAAAAAAAAAAAAAAGTTAAATTATCTCTAAATAGTCCAAGGCCACGTTAGAGTTTTCTTTGTGGCTACTGAATCCCAGTTGGAGTTACATATGTTCAAAGTTATTCCAATTCTTCAGGGAGTCTGTCCTTAAATGGGACAGAATGGAATGAAACATAGAATTAGTGAATGGACATAAAATTTTTGACCTATTTACTTTTCTTTGCAAAAACTATGGTAAACAGAATTGTATATACCATGGGTATATTCATGTCCCCTGAAACTCAACTGTGTATGTCTTAGAATACATATATATTATTTACATTATTTAAAACAAAAAACAAAACACACCTTACTGTATTTGGATTCTGGAATCAGACCAGATTTCCACAAATTATGTTCTTTCTTTTAATGAACTTTTAATGAAAATCAATATTTTATTTGGTGGTAGTGGTGGGGAACCTCCTGGTTTTTTTTGCTCAGTTCTTATCATCACAGATATTATTTTTGGAAATCAAAAATCCACTGTTAATGGTCATTTTCATGCTGGAAAGGGATCGCTTCTATCTTAAACTTACCATATACTTAATGAATGTTTCCAGAAACAAATTGCAAGAATTTATTCTAGACACTGCATTTGAAACAATATATTCTCATAGACTGAAAAAGAAAAAAAGATTTTTCTAATCTAAAATGTATTTATACGAGGTTTCAATTTCAGAAAGTTGATTAGAATTCTAGAGTAATTTTAAACTTGAAGAACAATTCTCTTCCTCCACCCCCACCTTTATTTTATTTTATTTTATTTTTTTGGTATGAAAAGTTCTTTAAGAGGAGGAAAGGTAGACTTTAGGATAGTGTTAAACAAAAATTAACAGGACTTATCAGTGGAAAGAACTAAAGTATCAGTTTTCATGAGGCATTCAAAACTCCAGCCCCATTGGTAGCACTTTTTTTTTCCCTTTGGTGAAAGATAACAATACAGAACAGTCCAAATAGTGCTACCCAACTGTGTTTGTTGAACAAATGAAATTGGCCTTTGATCTGCAAATCTTAGTGTAGTGCCCAATAGTGGACATTATGGACTTGGCTATTGTGTGGGATCCACTCACTGGAGGCTGATTAAGAAATAACCTTCCATAGATGAATTAGTTCTTAAGCTACATTGAGCAGATTCCACTTTCCTTCAATAAAATCACAGAAGGGCACATATCAGCAAGAGTCTGTTTGGTTTGAATAAACTATATTCCTTAAGGAAAATTTTGGCTGCTTTGAGCAGAGGCAAACCATCCCAAAGAATTACTGGCTTTAAATTCTAGGATGCTAAGGTACATGGAAGCTAATGAACAGATTCAGATGTGTTTTGTCTTCATAATTAGATTGAACAAAACTTCTTAACTTATATAAAATCTTTTTCTTGGAGCAGTAGCAAACTTATAGTTAGCCCTCTAAAGAGTTCCAAATTAGTAGGGCAGACACCCTTTAGTGATTTCAGACAATGAAGTGTTCAGTATTATCCTTTGTATAGAACCAGAGACTTAGGCTTGAATATAAAGAGATAGGAAGATATTAAATGTCACTAATTAGACTGAGGGGAGGCCTGGCTGAATTTGGAATCTAATTTACAAGATTTTTAAAGAAAAGTTCAAGTATGATTAGTAACAAAGTAAGTAGGATTTTTGTTTTGTTTTTTGTTCTGTTTTTTGGTCCTTGAAGTAGTGTATCAGCTGTACAGCTAGAAAAATTATTAAAGTTTAAAACTGCACCAAGACTTTTGAAACACTTTGTATATTGAGATAAATAGTAATTTCTTAAACTGTTTCTTAAGAAAGTTAAATTAGTTCCCTTACAAATCTTGCTTAATAAATTCTTTTTAATTCTAGAAGGGTAAACTTTTGTGCAATTCTGGTGTATTCCAAGTTAGTGAAGTACAAATTAACATTTTACAATGGTAAAAGTGGTTGTTATTACTAAAGTGACTGCAGCAAGTCATCAGGTAAGGACTGCAGCAGGCAGGCCCTCTGCCAAAGGGCAGGTAAGAGATCCCCATTTTTGACATGGAAAAGCTGAGACCCAGACTTAGCCACTAATTTGCCCAAAATCACAATGCTTTTTCCATTCCTCTTTCATGTTTACTGATTGTTCTTTTTAAAAGATGAGCAACACTTCTTCTGTTAATGTCTTAGCCTAGGAACAGTTTAAGCTAGTTTGGCCATGTAATCACTAAATTGACTATAAGAGTAATGTTTTAAAGATGTACTTCGTCAAGCATAAATGCCAACTAATATATAATTATTCTCTTCAAACCATAATAAATATTTTTCACTAAAAATAGATGCAAGAGAAAATGACATGAGACTTCATCTTTAGAAAATATTGCAAAAAATTATTGGGGTTGAGGGAACAGACAAATTAAAAAATCTTGCCATGAAGTATGGAAAACATTTGCTTCATTAATTGTTTGCGTTCAGTCTGGCCAGTGCAATACTGTATAGGCATCTGGAATAGGAAGTTACAACACTGATAATTTTGGGACAAGCACTGAGGAAGGAAAAAATGAGCCAGTTACAGCCTTTTTTAATTTTAAAAATAAAAGAAAACATTTTTCTTTGTATGAAATTATATATATATTATATATATATATATATGTTTTGGATCTAGCTTAGCTGCAAAGTGTCTGCTGGCTAACTTCCTATTTTGATGCAATGGCTGAAAGTTGTTGATAACTATTTTGCACGTTTTTAAACTTTAAAGCTGTCTTTCCCTCTTGTTTTTGTTAAAAATTAAAAAAAAAAAATTCATGTGTAGGAAAACCTACGCCTGAATATTTTTTTATGTGTATGCACATTCGTTTGTCTTGTGTGGCAATGACAAATTCATTAAATTAATAAACAGTACTTTTATATCACTCATTCCATTCAAGTGACTGTCCTTTTGTGATAGGATAATTAACTCATTATGACTTTTACTTGTAACTTTTTCCTAAATTTACAGTGCTATATTGTAGAGACAGTAAATATTCATGTCCATAAGTTTCATTATCTCAAATAGAAAAAAAGGTCAGCTGCATTTAACTTTCTTTCCAAATGGCAAGATAGAAGAGCCTAAGATCTTTGCATAGGTTTGTTGGTTTTTTTCCCCCGAAAGTCAATTCTAGTCTTCCAAAACAAATAGACTGAAGGTCTGTATTTTGGGATGGAGAGTGATTTTGGGGAATAGGAGAAAAAATTGAAAAATAAGTTCCTTAAAAGCTTACTGTTTTCATATTTTGAAATTTTAGAGAAAATATTTTCTGAGTTACATCACATATTTGCTAATCAACAATGGAATCCAGGACAGTATTAACAAATTGTTGCAAATTTAGTGGTGATAATGGTCTTAAAGATCAAAAGTTTTAAGAGTACAGCTTCTAATTTAACTCTTCTAGTTTTAATTAAGAGATTTTATTTAAAACTATTGAAAGTTTTTTTTATTTTGTTTTTAGGTTTTAAAGCAATCTAGACACAAGAGGCTCAACAGAGTCTGATGAAATTTAGAATATAATCATGCTCACTATATTTCTCTTGTTTGCTAAACTAAATCTTGTTTGCCATGTTGAAGTGGTAGGGATTTTTATTGGTATTCAGGCCTCTTGAAAACAAGATACAGGCTAAATGACCCTAGTTTAAAAAAAAAAAAAAGAATTTTTTAAATAATATTTGATAGTATTTTTTTTCTTCCCAGTTACTGAATGTGAGGTAATTGTTTCTCTGAGATTAGAGATTTGCCAGAAATGTTTCCAACTGGTAACTTTAATATTAATGCTTCTTCATAGTGTACAGTATTTTGAAAACTATAGTAAAGCTTCCCCTTTGTGATTCTCACAGTATTGCCATTTAGTCTTGGACAACAGTGCTACCATGGCTAATTGAAATGATGTTCTTTGCTTGTTGGAGCTAGGCATACTAGTCTTATCAGAAAATTGAAAGAGTTATTAAATTTAGCACTAATTTGTACTTTCACAAAATCACAAAAAAATTAATTTCCATATTCATTGCCTTTAGTTTTTAATTAGTGAAAAATAGGTTTTGCTCAAGTCTGTTAGTGCTTTAAACATTGCCAAATTATTTATTTATTTATTTATTTTTTAAATTTTATGTTATTTGCATAACATATGTGTGGGTAATTCTTCAACAATAACCCTTACATAGCTTTCCGTTACAAATTTTTCCCCCCAACTCCCCACCCCTCCCCTAGATGGCAGGATATCCACTACATGTTAATTATGTTAAAATATTGGCAAATCGAATATATGTATACATATTTCCAAACTTCTCATTGTTGTGCAAGAAAAATCTTATCTACACAAACGATATATCAGATAAAGGAAACACAATGTAAGCAAACATCAATCAAGGAGTATGAGAATGTTATGTTGTGGTCTACATTTCGCATCCCTCTCTCTGGGTGTATATTGCTTTCTTCAGTGAACAATTGGAGGTGGTTTGAAACATTTCATTGTTGAAGAGAGCCATGTCCATCAGAATTGATCGTCATATAGTACTGTTGTTATTGCCAAATAATTTAAACAATGTTGTAACTACTGACATAATCCTGTGCTGAAATTGCAGACAGGATGGTAAAAATGGAAAGGACAGAAGGAAATGCTTTTTTTCCCTTTCGTGTATATAGGAACTAAACTAAACTAAGTTCTTCATATTTTTTTTTAAGAACCAAGGAGGTGGTGCTAGGTTCTGAGAACTGTTCTTGTAATATAAGCTAGTAAAATTTTAGCTAAATTAGAGCCTGGTTTGCTTGTCATATGAAGATCAGTCTAGTTTGGCCAACAAACAATTACAGAAATCTTTTTGTCCACAGCAACTAATGAAGGAGCATTTATTTAAATCTCATTGGGATTATGATATATTCCTTAGAAATCGTGGATCTACGATTTTTCTTGTACAGCAAGATAACTCTATAAATATGTATACACATATTCGATTTGTCAAGTATTTTGACATAATTAATATGTGTTAGACTTCCTGCCATCTAAGGGAGGGGATGGGGGATAGGAGGGAAAAAATTTGTAACAGAAAGCTTTGCAAGGGTCAATGTTGAAAAATTAGCCGTGCATGTTTTGTAAATAAAAAGCTTTAATAAGGAAGGAAAGAAAGAAATTGTGCAACTATTCAGAAAGGGGGGAGAGGCTAAGTTAATTGAAAAAATAAGAGGATTGGAGCAGCTAGGTGGTGCAGTGGATAAAGCACCAACCCTGAGGTCAGGAGGACCTGAGTTCAAATGTGAACTCAGACACTTAACACTTCCTAGCTGTGTGACCCTGGGCAAGTCACTTAACCCCAGTTGCCTCTGTAAAAAAAAGGGGAGAAAACTAATAACAATTTTGTAGTCGGTGGGGGAGGGTTTAGTTTTTGCAAAAAATATCAAGACAATTTGTCTAATAGTTAAATTAGAACACTTCCAAAAAGTTATTTAAAGTCAGGTGTTGCTTCTTTCAGTATATTTTTGGGGTATTGATGTTCAGTGAACATAATACATTATGCTCAGACAAGTATATAGTAAGTGTTTACTGTATGTCAAGAGTTATAATGATCATATTTTGCAGGTTTTTCTCTTTGTTTCACTTATGATTGGCTATTTCAGTGAATTAGAGGCAAAGGTTTGTGTTAATTATACATTTTTAAATCAGGACTTAGTTTAGTTCTTAGCCTGAAAATACAACCCAGATTTTTAACATTTCCTTAAACATTGCTACCAGCTTAATTTTATGTCCATTTCTTTACAAGATAGCATGCCTCACTCAGACTTTTGAGGAATTTTGACCATTACCAACATGAGTACAAAACACATTGTTTACTTCCTCCAGAAGAAAATTAGGAGGTCAAAGAAAACAAAGCTTAAATGAGATTGATGTCAAAAGAGGTTTATAACCTAGCAGATATGCATACCTGGTGGAGGAATGGTACTGGAAAGACCACTTTTACCTAATTCAGAATTCCCCTTTTTTTAAAAAGGAAATTACTAAGACGTTCTATTCCTGCCTGCATCTATCGAATCCAAACAATATTCATTGAATAGGGATAAGTAACCATTAAAAAAAA
Source organism: Myrmecobius fasciatus (assembly GCA_023553655.1). Lineage (NCBI taxonomy): Eukaryota > Metazoa > Chordata > Mammalia > Dasyuromorphia > Myrmecobiidae > Myrmecobius > Myrmecobius fasciatus. Next base: position 303,903 of record JAJPUD010002417.1, read on the forward strand.
AAACAAACAAAAAGAAAAAGTTTACTAAGGTTATTATTGCCGTAACTTGTAATAGAGAAAGTCGTGTTTCTTAGCTTTGTTGTGGTATAATATTGGAGTGAGTTTCTATAAAGTTACTTCATTTTCTGCTTAGAATGTCTCTGCTGCATTCTGGCAGAGTTTCACTATGTTGGATTTTGGGGATTTTTTTATTCATTAGTACTGAGTATGGATTGTAATTGGATTAAGCAATTTCTTATTCTTGTTGCACAGATTGTATAACACTAAATTTTAACAATTTTTTCTGACCTCAGGTTATGATTACTGTGGTCTACTAGTAGATCCCATTACAACAACATTCAAAAGCATATCTTGTAACAATGAAATTTTGTGACTTTGTAATGGAATTTGCCAATTCTCTTTATTTTTAAGTGTGAAAATTAAGTCTGCAGATTGAGACTTGAAATCACTATTTAGAATTCTCATTTGTTGCTATTTAGTGTGTTGGAGGTGGTGTGTTACTGGTTTCACATACAAAAGAGAGTGAAAATGGCATTGTTGCCTCCTAGTAGCATTGTTGCCTCTACTGATTGAAGATGCTTTGGGAGTGTAATGTTGTGGAGTATGCTATGCCAACCCTAGGAAAATTGCGAAGGAAAGTGAATTTTGTTCAGCAATTTCCTACTTCTTTTTTAAATGCCTCTGCCAAAAGCTCTCTGATTTTGAGCTCACTCAGACTAGCTCTTCCCGACCTGAGGACTGAATTTTTCCTTCCATCCTTCTCTGGTCCAAATCTATTTGTTCTAGAGGGCCTCTATCGGCTATGAAATTGGAAAATAATCTGATAAAATATCAATAAAATATTATGAGATGCCTTGCACTGTGCTAATAAGCACTCCTGGATGCAAAGACAAAAGCAAAATCGGCTCAGATTTTTTTGGAATTTACATCCTAATAGGAAGATACAAAGTAGATTTGAGGTACTCTTAGAGGTGTTAATAATTAATCTGTTACCTTAGCAAAAGTATTTGATTATTGAAAGATGACTTCTGACAATTGGTTTACTTCAACCAGTAGAAATCTAAATGTTTGAAAAATTTGGTACTGGTGGGTCTTTTAAAGACCCTTCAAATTACACCCTATAAACACCTATGTCTATCTGTGTCTAAGAGCGGCTCTTGTATCTAGGACAGACCTTCTTGGCTGTTAGGCATAAGAGAGGGCTCCCACTGTGCCTCAGCAGTTCAGAAGGAAGACAAGCTCTTCCAGGAACCCTTCTTGTAGAAGAGTGAATTTTATTATTTTTTAAATGTCATGTCATTCTTAGTGGTACCTTTTTTTTTTTTCTTTCTTTTTGCTGAGGCAATTGAGATTAAGTGACTTGCCCAGGGTCACACAGCTAGGGAATAAGATTTGAACTCAGGTCCTCCTGACTTCAGGGCTGGTACTCTATCCACTGCGCCACCTAGCTGCCCAGTACCTTTTCTTTTAATATCATCTTCATTTCCAAATTTCTACGCAGGGAGCCACCTTTATAACAAAGATTTTTAAAAGAGAAAAAGCAATTCATCAGAACTACTCAACATATTAGCATGCTGTGTCTGAGAGCATAAACAACATTGCCTTTCCATATTTGTCACCTCTACAGTAAAAGTAGGAAAGGAAACCCAAGATTGGTCATCAGAATTATACCGCCAAGAATAGAGAATTATGATACAAGACCATGTGTTCTAAGTTGTTCAATTTACATATTTTACATAGTTTTCCCCCTCTCACTTGTTCCCAACTGAGAAAGTCCTGTTATAAACGTCGTATAAAACTTTAACAACACTTTGTGTTACCATGTAGTAAAAACTGCAAAGTGGTGTTATAGTTTGTGCTGCCTTCCAAAACAGTGCTTTGCCCCATTGATTGCATTCTTAGCATGAAATAGCATCTTGATCCATGCATGCCTTGTTAAGTGTGCTCATTATTTTGTTGCCCACATTTATACAAATATGTGCATATACATATATTAATTAAATATGAAAAGCATGCTGCTTTGCTTGCCTAGCTTATATGTATTGTATTCTGTAAATATTTTTTCTTCCAAATCTGGCTTCAGAGGTATTGAGCTCTCTCTGCTCTGATACGGGCGCATCAGAAGTCATGACTTCTTTTTTGTCTTCTTCTGAAATTCATAACACTGATGGGATACTACATGAAGAAAAGAGCCAAGTATTAGACATTCAGCCTGTTTTGTCAAAAGAAGGAAAAGACAGTTTTGCTGATGCTGCTAATAAAAAGATGGAGGAGAGGCTTTGTGGGCCCAATGGAGAGTCTGTGATTGAAGCTCCAGCTGTTGGCTTCCTTGACACAGAAGCAGAAGTGCACTGTGCTCGTCCATCCCTTCCAACCAGTTTTCCTGAATATCCTGCCTTTCTTATAAAGGAAACTGGTCCAACTGAGCATTATATAAATACAGACCAAGGATTAAAGAACCAAAATGAGATACTACCTAGGGCTGATGAAGCTGCTTCAGATGCTGATGTCACTTTGCAGAAAGGTCAGAAACTACATCTTGAACAATCTGAGGCAGAAGGCATCAGTAATCATTCTTTGGCCCCATCTGAAATTTTTGGTGGTGTCAGTATTGAAAGAAATTCTCCTGAATCCCCATTTGAAGTCATTATTGACAAAGCAACGTTTGATCAAGAATTTAAAGACTCCTACAGAGAGAGTACCAGTGAACTTGGCAGCTGGGTAATGCGTACTGACCCAGAGGTAAATACAGATAATTCACAGGACAGTAGCAAAATGTTCCCACTGAGGAACCGAGAGGAAAGGCATTACCCACCTGCTGCCCTGCTTACCAGACAGTTTTCACGAACTACTGCTGCCCTAGAAGAGGTATCAAGGTGTGTAAGTGATATGCATAACTTCACCAATGAAGTATTGACTTGGGATTTAATTTCACAAGTAAAACAACCAGAAAAATCTTCTGAAAACATTGTTCAGAGTTCAAGCTTGGATGAAAATGAATATGCTTCAGAAATTCCACTGTCACATCCTAAAACATGTGCTCATCAGAACATTCAGAAAATCCCCATACATTCCATTCATGAGAATGGTCCTTGTACTGAATCAGCAGCATCCTACTATGAGAAAGTTTCACCCAGCGATGAGGACTCTGCAAAGAAAGTCATTATTGAAGGAGGGGGCACACTTGTCAAATTACCAGAGTCTCAAGATGGAAATTATGCATCATCAGGCCTTGAGGGGATTATTGAAAAGGTAGTTTTACCTAATGACCTCCTGAAGGTTGAACTCAATGGGCAGAATTCGATGCTTTTAGAAATGATAGAGGCTGATAGTTCTGGTGAATCGGATGATACTGTCATTGAAGATATTGCAACAGATACGTCATTTGAAAGTGATAAAAGAGAGTCTGAGAACCTTTTATGCCAAGCTACCGGTGGTGTCACAGTTCAGGCAGAAAAACCTGTTTCCGACCAGAGTATTATGAGAGAAGCAGATGAAAGGGAAATTAAAGATAAACACAGTCAGGGTGTTAGCAGGGAGCCATGTGACAATTTCAGAGATTCTATTGGTGACTTTGAAAACTTACAAGTTCAGCCAGATGTTCATATAGAAAGTCCAGTTAGTGAGATTTCATGTCCAGAGATAAGCACTGCTGAATCCACAACGAAACACGTGAAGTTATCGGATGATTTGGATGATATTCTTACCCTAAAGCCTGTTAAAATGGATCGTCCCGAGCTTTCTCCAGGAGAGACTTCAAGGATGTTAAGAGGAGACTCCATGAGAGAGAATAACAGTGATGACTCCCCAGAAGACCTTGTAGTGACACTTTTAGAAACCCAGACAAATAAAGTGTTATCTAAGGGAAATGCCTTTGAAGCAACCCTTGAAGAGACTAGAGTCAAAGATACCAGCAATAAACATATTGTGCTAAACCAGAGCACTAATGGCAATCATCCTCAGAATGATTTTCTCAATCAGAGCACACCGATAACATCTCTAGACTTAGAACAAGAGCAGCTTACAATTAAGGCCCTTAAAGAATTAGGTGGGAGACATGATAAGAGAATAAAACCTTCACAAGAGGGTATGGAAGCTCCCTTGGAAGAAAACTTCATACAAACCTCAGCAGATATTGCTTCAAAATCTTTTTGGCCAGAGAGATCATATGATATCCTGAGGGATGAGGATGTCAAGACTGCTTCTGGCCTTGACTCTGGAATTACCCAAGAAACTACCGAAGTAGAAATGATGTCCAGCCTTAGCAAGACTGAACAGGTTAATGAGCATTTCCTAACAAGACTTCTCGCTCACTTCTCAGGTAACCCTTTCCATTAGAAATACAACATGTAATAAATTTTCCTAACCTGATTAGTGATCAAATTATAATTTTTCTTACTCGTCTATAAGCCATGCTGTTAAAATTGCCTTTTTTTAAAAAGGAAAAAAAAATGTGGTAGAGAAAAGGATAAGGGTAGTTACTTACAACTAACAAGTTGTAGTTGCTTGATTTGGTTTCTCTCTGCTTTTGCCATTTCCACAAGCAAGTAGACTCCTAAAAAGGAGCTTTCCCGTCACAAAAATTGACACTCCAAGAGATTTGTACATAGGCTTCTTCTCTTGGCTTTAAATAAGTGATTGACCTTATCCTTCCAGAACATTAAAATCATTATACCTTTATCTCTTTATATGACTCCTTGGCAATCACAATTTTGTTGTCAGTTCTTAATGTGGCATTTTAGCATGAGACTTTTAAGATGAATTGAGGAACAAAAGATGAAGGAAGGTCCTTTTGGGAAAGAAAGATAAATGAAATTTTTAATTAACCTGGGCCTGTACCACAGAGAAATTTCACATCCTGAAAGTAGGTAACTTTGTTGGAGCCCTCTTGTGGATAAGGCATAGAGAGAATCCATGCTCTGAGGATAGGGACTGTTTCTCTTTGGTCCTTGTATCCCCAGTACTTGGTACAATGTCATTCACCAGCACTGAAATGCATTTGGACAGATTGGTTATGATTGGTGTGGATGTTGAGGGCACATTGGCTTTGACAGGTTTTCGCAAGAAATTTAATGGTGAAGGGGAGGGAGATACAACAGATAGTACCCCACACCACAAGGCCTCTGTACACAAAGAACTATAATATGAGGTATGATGTAAAGTAAGATACCAGGAAAGTGCTATGAGAGTTACTTCTTACAGTAGGGATCACAGGAGGTTTTTCAGACAAGATGGCTTTTGAAATGGATTTTAAAGGATAAGAATTGCCTAAGTGTAATTGGGAGAAAAGAGAACATTTTCATTCAGACTAAGGTATCGTAGGGTATAAAGTTGAAACTTAGAAACATCTTTCCTAATCCCTCCATTAAAAAATTTACTCATACCTTTTGTTTTTTCATCATTTTTATTTCTGAACATATCCCTTCTTTCCATTTCTCAGGGAATGTTCTTTTGTGATCAAGAGTAAAAATGGAAAGAGAAGGGGGAAAAATATTCAACAAAAATAGTTACCACACTGCTGCATACCTGTTGTCTCCCTACTTCTGCTAAAGGGAAGGCATTTGACCAGACTTCGTTATTATAATTATACATTCAATTTCCTAACCCCCTCACCTAATTCTTGAGGAAATTGTTATCAGAAGTAAGAAAACTTAGGCATACATAATACAATTTGGCTAGTGCATAGAATTCTTGAAGGAAAGTCCTGACAAATAGGTCTGGATAGAAAGATTACAAGTCTTTGTTAAATCTGAGGAGTTTAAATCTTTTTCCTTAGAGGAGAATTAGTCAGGATTGTTCAGCAGGGCCTTGACATTGGAATTGTGTTCCAGGTAGACTGAAATGATTGTAGTATACAGGATGGAATGATTGGACAGGGGCAGACCAGAGGCAGGAAAATCAACCTTGAGGTAATGACCTTGATGAGAGACAGGATTTGGAAATAGAGAAACTACACTGTAACAGGACTTCATGGCTGAATAGATTGAGGAGATAAGGAGAGGCAAAGAAAAATTCTAGGGTTTTGAGCTTGGATGGCCGTTGCCTTCACTTTAAAATGTAAGAAAAGAAATACAATAAGATTGTTGCTGCATTTTTAAAAAAATGCACAAAAAGCCTGAAAGAATATTTTAGAAGAGTCAACTTTGAAAGCTACATGTTACATGTGATTTTTTTTTTTAAAGCAAGTTGTACATAATAGAGATCCACAGTTTGAGGTATGCTACTCTTTTTCATTCAATGTATGTACCAATTCCCATTTTATTTAGTGTTCAGAATAAAATTTTTAAAAATTAGATGAAAAGGGCATTTTAAGCTATGTTCACATGTAGTAGTAAGCTAGTTGACAAATAATGGGCATTGAACTGAATAATTTTTAGCTACTACCTTATAAACTGAAAAAGAAAGCTGTTGCTGTTTTCCAGTAGTTAAATCAAATTACATAGGTTCTTTACTATTATTTGACACTGTACTAATTCTTGAATGTAGCTTGCTTTAATGGTGTGATAGTAAAATCATGATCCAGAACTCTAATTTCTAATTCATGTTCTTGTACTTGGTTTCACTTCAGCCAGGACAACTTCACTGTTACCCTTCCAACTTCATTCTGTTAAAATTATTACGGGGTTGTTTGGTTAAAGCTCTGTTACTAATATGATGATTACCACTGGTGCTTTTTTTTTTTTAACTTGGGCTTAGTAGACTCCATTTCCTCTTCTGTAAAATGGAGTGTTGACTTCAATGCTTTCTTAGGACTCTACCTGCTCTAGAATATGAACATATAGATAGCCCATGGTTGTTGAATTAAAATTTGCTTCAGGAAGGGCTATAAGCAATAGGTTTGGGTTTTTTTTGGTTTTTTTTTTTTTTTTGGCATAACATATATGTGGGTAATTCTTCAACAATAACCCTTACATAGCTTTCCGTTACAAATTTTTCCCCCCGACTCCCCACCCCTCCCCTAGATGGCGGGATATCCACTACATGTTAATTATGTTAAAATATTGGCAAATCGAATATATGTATACATATTTCCAAACTTCTCATTGTTGTGCAAGAAAAATCTTATCTACACAAACGATATATCAGATAAAGGAAACACAATGTAAGCAAACATCAATTAAGGAGTATGAGAATGTTATGTTGTGGTCCACATTTCACATCCCTCTCTCTGGGTGTATATGACTTTCTTCAGTGAACAATTGGAGGTGTTTTGAAACATTTCATTGTTGAAGAGAGCCATGTCCATCAGAATTGATCGTCATATTAGTACTGTTGTTGCCGTGCATAATGATCTCCTGGTTCTGCTCATTTCACTCAGCATCAGTTCATGTAAGTCTCTCCAGGCCTCTCTGAAATCATCTTGCTGGTCATTTCTTACAAAACAATAATATTCCATAATATTCATATACCATAATTTATTCAGCCATTCTCCAATTGAAGGGCATCTATTCAATTTCCAGTTTCTAGCCACTACAAAAAGGGCTGCCACAAACATTCTTGCACATGTGGGGCCTTTTCCTTCCTTTATGATTTCTTTGGGATATAAGCCCAATAGAAATGCTGCTGGGTCAAAGGGTATGCACAGTTTGATAACTTTTTGAGCATAGCTCCAAATTGTTCTCCAGAATGGCTGTATGCGTTCACAGCTCCACCAACAATGCATCAGTGTCCCAGCCCTCCCACATCCCCTCCAACATTCATCATTAACTTTTCCTGTCATTTTAGCCAATCTGACAGGTGTGAAGTGGTACCTCAGGGTTGTCTTGATTAAGCAATAGGTTTTTATATAATTCTGTGATTATTTTGTCTGTTTATTCACATATGAATAAACTCTAGTTTGGATCAGCAACACAAATACACTATTAAATTTCTATAATCATGTCCTGTTTGTGTTGGTAATATGAGTAGAAAGGAAGTAAATGCAGAAGGGGTCATCTGATATTCTAGAGAATAAAATAAAGAAGATAGGTAAAGATTAAGTTTGAAGGAGATAAAATTCTCAAGGATGGCTTCAGCTTCCTCAATGAAAAAGATGGCAAGGTAATTTGGTGAGTGTGATGGTGAGTAGATTTAGGAGCATAAAACAGCTACTGGTGATATGTGTGATATAGTCAGGCTTCCATGGTTCTCCACAAGTGAGAACCTAGTCAAGGTAGGCATCCATTTGTATGCCTGTATCCAGGTAGCTGCCCTTTGTGGCTTACTAGTTTGGTGTTGGATTTCAGGGCTGGAGTAAGAGTAGTGAAGTCAGCATACATTTAAGTCCTTATTATGATGAGTAATGAATTGAAGTGGTCTTTGACTTAGGGTGGGAAGAGTAATAATCAGTCAAGTGTTTTTGCCAAACTGTTTACTAGGTGCTGATGATACAAAGACAAAACAATTGCTGCCTTCCAGTAGCTTACATTTGGAAATGTAGGAAATTAGCAAACAACTAAGCAAGTACAACTGGTTGGAGAAGTATGAGTGAGGAATAGAGGTTGACTGGATGACTAGCAAGATGGTGGGACCTTGACAAAAATAAGGAGGTTAAATAGGGAAAAACAACATGTTCTGGTTTGAATATGTTTAGTTTGAGGTGCCAGTGAGTCCCATCCATTTTGAAATGTTTAATAGGCATTGGCATTGTGGGACTAGAGCTCATGAGGGAAATAAGGGCTGTTTTGTCATGCTCTGGGGATGCTTCATAGGGATGATATGTTTGGAACTATAGGGGCTGATGAGCTCATAAAGACAGATTGTAGAGAGAAAGAAATGAGGACTCAGGATAGTAAGATTAGGGAAAAGGGAAATTCAAGAGTGGACAACAAGGCCTTGTTGATTCAGCACTAAAGGAAAGAGAAGTAAAACTTTATACTTAGATAATAAAATGGAGAATTGGAAAGTCCAGAGAGAATCTCAAAATTCTGGATCTTGGAAGTTGAACAATTTCAGGTGATGATGAGGTCTGAAATCTAGGTGTCTCAGCCTAGCTTTCCATCATAGGTGACTGAGATGGAAAAGTCCATTGCCATAGTATTAGAATTGTCATTAATCTGAGTGTAAAATCACCAAGGAGATGGCATGAAGGAGAATAACAAGTTAGGATAGAAAGGAAAAATCGAATCCATTACTAATCATTGAAGAAAGAGAGAGTAAATCAACCTGGAGCTTTTAATAAATCATTTTATGCATTATGTTCTGTAATTTCTAAGAATTGTTTGAAAAATTTCAATGAAATCATTTTCAGAGAAAATTGGTAAAATGTGATAAGACTTAAGTTTGGATATCATTCATTTTTCTTGCAATAAAAATAGTTATGGGGAAATGATTGAAAGAAGAATGTTTAGGTCTTCACAAATGACTGCTGGCACTTTCTTCAAGTTATTTAAACATTTTGATCACATTTTAGAGTATCTCTGCTTTGTAGAAAATTCAAGGTTCCAGTGGTGAGCTTCAAGGCTCTCCAATCTTCTGACAGATCTCTCCTCTCCTAACAAATCAGTTTGCTTACAGCCTCTCTATTCTCAACTTTAGTGTACTTACTTCTTGTTCAGGTATCCTTTGCTGGAACCAAGGCTTCATGAAGAAGAGGAAGTACCGTATCTTCTACAAACCATGCTTCATCCTTTCTTTTAGTGTTTGAAACTCATGAAACTTTCTCAGGCTAATCTTTTTCCCAATCCCCTTCATAATACTACCTTAGATCTCTAAAGTTTTTCATTTAGTTTGCCCCTGCTCAAATTCTCTTTTCCCTAGCTTATCTGGAAAGAGAACTCTTGTCACAATAGTGTGAGGTCATAGTGTTATCAAAATGTATTTAAAATGTTAATATTTTACTACTTCGGGTTCTGTGAACTTGTTCATCTCTGAATTTACTTCACTGGTGTAGATGACAGACTGTAGCTTCCCATCAGGCAGTTTTGGATTGTGGCTGCCTGTTAATCCTTTGTAGTGGATAGAGAGCCTTTTGCTTTAAATACTAGTACAGCACTTAGATTATCTTCTCTTGCTTTTGTTAATTCATTGACTTTCCTTTTTTTCCCCTGATACCCCATTTATAGACTGTCTTTTTTTTTTTTCCAATGAATCCCCAAGCATTTATTAAGTGCCTGCTGTGTGCTAGACATTGTCCTAAGTACTGGTGATACAAAGCTATGAGGGATGGGGAAGCTAATATATTTATAAATAAATCCATAATCTGGATCTCTATATACAGATGGACAAAGGATTGCCGGGAAATGTTTAACAACTAGTTCTGGGAGGAAAAAAGTGACCCACTTGCCCATGACACACTTCTGAGTTTAATCTGTATTATTAACACTTTGTATAGACTGTCTTTTAAATGACTAATTTTATACGTTGTCATTGATAATATACTATGCATCTACTGCTTCTGTCTTTTGGGCAACCCATAGTTTGATTCTTTGGAGATTATGATAGTCCATGCTTTGTGGCTATACGACATCACTGAGAGAACATTGATGTTTATTATTGTCTTTATACACTGGCCATTTCAGTTAGACTGGAGACTGGTGTTCTGTGTCTTTGTATAGGACTTTCTCCATCTCCTGTTTCCCTATCTTTGTACAGGGGGACCCCTAGCAGGACTGCCCTCCCTTCCCCCTCCTAATAGCAGCCTTCCTTCTTTGTGACTTCCTTCATAACCTGCTCAGATGCTACCTTCTGCTTTTTCACATAACCTTATCCCTTACCTTACTCTGTGACTGAGGGGCAAAAAGTTTACAGGCCTATACATTTGAGGAATTTTCTGTAGTTTAACAGTCAAGACATTTGTTTCTTACCTAAATCTTGGGTTTTACTTCTATTGTCTTCTGCAACTAAATTTAATCCCATCTGTTTTTTACTTCCTCAGAGGAAAATCATTGCCTAATTACATGTAAGAATACAGGTAGCTGAACAGTAGGAAGAGAGGGGGGGGTGTGTGTGTGTGTGTGTGTGTGTGTGTGTGTGTGTGTGTGTGTGTGTGTGTGTGTGTGTGTGTGTGTCTCCAGTTGCCATTCTGGATTGTATTTTAAAGTTTGTATTATACTTCTAGTTGATCCTTTATTTAAGTTTGCAATTTCTCATTCATTTTTATATTTACCCTTCCACTCTGTTGTGTATGAGGTAGTCAATGATACTTTGTTTTCTGTGTATTATAAATCTTGAGTTTGAGTGCAGAGGAGGCAGGGTTGTTCTAATGGAGGAAAAACTATTTTTTTTCTGAGTCTAAAGGAAATGCTGTCTTGAAAAGGCTCCCACAAATTTTTGGGCTGTGGCCAGACTTGTCCATAGAAAATGAGCATGCGTGTCCATATTTCACAGTAACAGCGTTGTGCTCTTTGTCAATGCTGCTTCTGTGCCATTTTGAGGGTGATTTATTTGGCTGAACAAATCTATAGCAAAGCAGATTGTTAACCCATTTTGCCATCTACAAAAGTTGGATTTAAGATATCTAATTAAAGTAATTTTTTATATTTACAACTTGAAAAGTGGTTAGGCTAAAATGTGTAAAAGCTGGCAAGACAAGAAAGTCACAATTTGGGTCAAAGTTGTCTGCTTTTTTCTTTAAATGGATCATAAAAATGATTTCACTAGCTGTCTTGTCCATCTTTATTTTATATCAACAGATTTCCTTCAAGAATGCGAGTCATTTTGGAATATAATGATAAACCCTAAACCAATATCTCAATATTACAAGGAAAGAAAGATCTAGTGAATGATATAGAGTGGGATTTTTTTTTTAAGGAAAATTTATAACAGGCTACTAAAACTTAAATTCTACTCCACCTTACTCTTTTTTCATATGAAGATTAGAATAATTTCTCTAGCTCTGTGATACAGAATTTGGAAACCGAGATTAAAACCAATCTGATGGAAGTACTGAAACAGGCAGTTTATCAACGACTCTCTCCTAGAGGCAGTAGTTAATAAAGGGATGAAGAGACAAATTTATAGAATTGAAGAAACATTATTTTGAATGTTATTTTCCTTGGCCTGACTTTTCAATTACTGTTCCCTTTTAGTGTAAATGGAGTACTGCAAGAAGTCTAGATAAGTAATATATAGGACCAAAAGTTCTTCTGCCAGACATTTTATTCGCTATTAAGACTATTTAAGAGACATTCATGTGGAAACAGGTTTCTAAAAGTATAACTTTTGTTTCACTCACCAAACAACATGTCTGAAAGAATGAAAAGGCATTTGCTAATCAGTTACTCCATGCCAAGTACCTTGCTAGGTGCTGAAAATACAAGTAGACTTCTGGAGACTGTTCCTCTTCTAGGGAATCTCAAATTTAAGAGGGAAGCCAGTAGTCATAAGCTCTGTCCCACAAATCAGTTTCTGTGGTTAAAAGATTTAACAGTGCCTAGGAGAGACCAAAACAATTTTTCCTGCCAAACAAAAGGGCACGTTTTTTAAAGTAAGCTACGTTATTTCTAGGTAGGCATCAGAGAGTGGGGATGGGGATGCTAAGCATAACTATCATTCTCTAAGTCATTAAGGTTTGCAAAGTGCTTTACACATGTTCTTTCATGTGATAAAGACGTTTTCTGTAGCATAAAAAGTTGTTGAACTATTATTTCTTGGGATTGCCATTTTTTTTTTTTTTTTTGTCCTAGCCTGCAGACTAAACTCTAGGCTAGGGATCAGTAGCCTTTCAGAAAAAATTACTCAAGTTTCATCTTTGGGTTTCTCATATTTGCTACACAGTTTTAACCTTTATGTATGCTCTCTTATTTAAGTTTTCTAGATTTCTGCCTGTATTTAATTGCTTTGAGTTTTACTCATGTCCCTCCTCAGAATATACAGTTTTTGCTTTTCAACTTCCCACTCAGATGTGAGGTAATACCCCACTGTCTCAGGAGGCCTAAACAGTATAGGTTCCTGGTACGAGTTGTCACTATATCTCATCATCATTCCTCTACTTCCTCAGCCCTTTTAGGATGTGTGGTGACTGGGCATGGAAAGATTCTATTCCCTATTAGGAATAAAATGTAAGCATTTATTTAAACATGTCATACAACTCAAATATAGCAAAAAATAATCTTTTCCCTTTAGCATTCCTATTAATTGGATTGGCATCGTGCCTTTTGCTGAGTGAAAACCAGTCTTCAACCATAGATTTCCAGACCCCACACCAGAATATTTCTGGGAGTCCAAGAACCAACACTGTCTCAGAAACAAATGATTAATATCTGGTTATAAGCAGGGCACTCTGAGAGATCAAAGTTTAAAATAAAATAGGATTTCCATCTCTTACTCTCCCTTTGGAGCTTGAGTCTAATCCTGTAAGGTAAGACACCAATATAAAATCCTAAACTATATAGGAGCAAAACAAAAGTGCATCAGGAGAAATTACTAGGCCTGTTGGAGAAGCAATGATAAGCCCTGTTTGTTCAGAGCATAGAATTTGTGGAAGTAGTAAAAGATAAGACTAGAAGAGACAAAGGGTTTTGAATGCTTTGAGTTGAAACTGACTTAGTAGACCAAGGATACCTTGCCTTTTTTCTTATGGACTCTTTTGGTGGGCTGGTAAAGCTTCTGGGCCCTTCTCAGTATAATGTTTTTTGAATGAAGAGAATAAAATATATAGATTGCAAAGGAAATTCATCATATTGAAATAGTTACCAAAATATTTTAATAACTTTGTTATATAGTGAGGAGTATAAACACTAGTTTGAGATAACACACATGCAACAATGTAAATATTTATAACACATGAAAATACCTGATTTCTCTTGGTGATACAGATAGTGCTGACAATACTGTAGTTTATTGTCTACATTCATAATTGATGCAAATGCCAGATTTGATTAGACATTAGTGAAAGTAAAGATGTGTGGTGTTTTGGTTTTTTTTTCCTCATCCAAGTTTATAGCCACGGACCCCAAGTTAAACATCCCTGCACTAGAATAAGGAGCCACGGAAGGTTGCTTAACAGACAAGTAACAAGCTCTAATCTGTGTATAAGAAAAGTTAATATGATTGCAGCCTTGTAAAGAAGTGCAACTATGAAATCATTTTGAAAACTGGTTAATGCTGTGTGAAGCCCCCAGTGATGAATCTTGCTTTCTATTTTTTAGCACAGAGGTATTGTGCTAGGAGAGTTTGGGATGAGACAGGTTTTCAGATATAGCCAAATTAGTCCTGCTTGTTCATATTTATTACAAGAGAAGGACTGGGGGAGTAGGAAATAGTGATAGTGATGCCAGGAAGATGTGTCAGTGAAAACATTTTGAAAATACATAAAAGAGTAAAAATAAGTTCAGAAAGAGACAAAGACAGTTTTGCAACTATTGTGTTAAATTTATTACATATTTTAAAAAATCAAGTTTTCTGAATGGAAATTCATGGTTTCTTTTAGTATACAGGAATTACAGTTTCTGGGGCAGCTAGGTGGCGCAGTAAACAGAGCATCAGCCCTGATGTCAGGAGGACCTGAGTTCAAATTTGGTCTCAGACACTTAACATTCCCTAGCTGTGTGACCCTGGGCATGTCACTTAACCTCAACTGCCTCAACAAAAAGCAAAAAAAAAAAAAAAAAAATTACTGTTTCTGAATGTTTGTTAAATATATAATAAATGAAGAATTTTACTAGTGGCATAAAGGATAGATTTGATGGAGAAAAGAATAAAAAGTATTGTCATGTTCAGGTATATGAGAATAGAGGTCTATACTAGCTAGGATTATAAAATCAATGAAAACTTTTACAGAGATAGGAATCAACAGCAGTGGTTATAGAAGTTACCAGGAAGTCAGTTATCTCTGTGCAGATAACATATAGATCTATATATTTTGTCCTAATCTTCCCTTCTGATCTGCCGTTTTGCATCACTTGCATCCCATTGAATTTTCTGTAGGCACCTCCGACTCAACATTTCCAAAAAAAACCTCATTTATCTTTCCCCTAAAACATCTTTTTTCCTTTATTTCAATTGAGGATCTTTCCAGTTACTAAGATTCACAACCTGAACCATTCTGTTTTGCACTTTCCCATCCATTCAGTTACCAGTTCTTCTTGATTATTCTTTTGTGATATCTTCATTATATATTCTCTTTAAAAAAATTTTTGTTTAAGAAGCATTATTTTTCTTCCTACTTCTTAATCCCATTGGATCCCATGGGATTGAATGGGATCTGATTGAATCCCATAAGAAAAAAGAAAACAATACTTGTAACAACAGAATGCAAAGCACGTTCCTGTATTGACCATATCTTAAAATGTCTTTCTATATTGTGAGTCCCTTTTGCTTCTTTTTGGTATGTGGATAGCATACTTTATCGTTGGTCTTCAGTTCTCACATTTTTCTTTGTAATAAGGTATAAATTGCTCACCTGGTCTTTAAATCCCTTCATAACCTGTCCTCTTACCTTTCCAATCTTCTACTTTACTCTCAGTCAAATATTCTTTGATCTGGTGACATTGGCCACCTCATTGATCCATGAATCAGACACATCACCTCTCAGTTGCAGGGATATTTTCTTGCCAACTCCTATGCCTGGAATGCCTTCTTATTTCTGCTGACTGGCTTCCTTTCATTTTTAAATCCCAACTAAAATTTCATTTTTTCTAAGAAGCCTTTTCCAGCTTCTAATTCTAATGCCTTCCTTCTTTTAAATTATTGTCTTTTTAAAAAATTCCACATATAGTTTGTTTATACATATATTTTTGCTACATTAAATTGTGAACTCCTAGAGGGGAGGGACTCTATTTTTATATTCCACAATGTCTGGTATAGAGTAGGCATTTAATAAATATTTATTGACTAATTGACTTGTTTCTACTCACTTTACTCTCCACAAGAATAACTGCTATAAATATTATTGTACAAGTAAGTCCTTTTCTTCTTTCTTTGAACTCTTTGGTCTATATCTAGGCCAATAGTGGCCTATTGCTAGATCAGAGGTTTGCACAATTTAATGACTTTGGAAACATAGTTCCAAAAATTGCTTTCCAGTGGTAGTATGCCTATTTTCCTGTAGCCTTCCAACAATATTGTTCTGCCATTTTTTTCTTATCTTATTTCTTCCTGTTCATATCCTTGATCATTTATCAGTTAAATCTCTTGTTTGGTTATGAAATGTTCCTATCCATAGATGAGAAAGATAGGTTTTTTCCTTTATTCTTCTGTAATTTGTTTTGATGTCACCACATAAAAGTCTGTCTCATATGTGTTTGGAATTTATCTTGATAATACAGTATGAGATGTTGGTTTGTACTTAATTTCTGCCATTTTTAGGATGGTAAAATGCCAAGTTTTCTGATAATTTTTGTTTTTATCCAAGTATCTGGAGTCTTTGTGTTTGTTAAGTTCTATTCTATTGTGTTTGTTTCTGTATATTATTGATCTCATTTGATCTTTTCTGTTGCTCATTCTCTCTTGGGTATGTTTGTTTTTCTAAATTACTAAGTAATTTAATGATTACTGCTTTGTAGTATAGTTTGAGTTAAAGATCTAAAGACCACAGGGTATATAATTAGAGAAGGGTCTCTAAGGTAGTCAGATTTGTTAGAAGTTGAATGTTTCTCTTGAATAGAATCATGGAATTGGAAGAATTGTAACCAACATTGGAGGTCATCCAGTCTAAGCTGTATCTAGACCAAGAATCCCTTCCATCAAATCATCCAACTTGTATTTAAACTTTTAGTTAACACTTCCAATTGTTCACTGAAGAAAGCCATATGTACACCCAGAGAGGGATGTGAAATGTGGACCACAACATAACATTTTCATGCTCTTGATTGATGTTTGCTTGCATTGTGTTTCCTTTATTTGATTTTTCTTTCTTGTGGATACAATTTTTCTTGCACAGCAATGATAAGTGTGGAAATATGTATACATATATTCGATTTGTGAAGTATTTTAACATAATTAACATGTAATGGATATCCTGCCATCTAGGGGAGGGGTGGGGAGTAGAGGGGAAAAATTTGTAACAGAAAGCTTTGTAAGGGTTAATGTTGAAGAATTACCCATACATATGTTTTGCAAATAAAAAATAAAAATAAATAAATAAACTTTTAGTTAAGTAAATCATAAATTTAGAGTTGGAAAGAGATCTTAGAGCTCTAGTCCAAACTGTTTATTTTAAAGTTGAAAAGGAACCCACCCTCCATCAATGAGCTCATTTTACTTTCAGGTACCTTTTGATAGAAAGTTTTTTTCTATATGTTGAGCTAAAAGTTCTTTTCTGCAAATTTTACCCTACTATTCCCAGGCCAGTCCTCTAATAAGAAGAATGAGACTGGAAAGTTATTACTACCCCTTCCCCTAAGTTTCTTTAGGCTAAACATTCTATTGCTTTAAACAGTGTTTGTGTTGGCACAGTCTCCAGTCACTTTACAATCCTAAATGGTCTCCAACATGAATATGGTCTTAAATATCACTTAGAATTGAACACTTCATCATAATCAGTATTTGCAAAGCACTTTACAAATATTTTCTCATTTTATTCTCACAGCAATGTACTATTATCTCTATTTTACATGAGGAAACGGAGATAGACTTGTCTAAGATCATATGAATAGATGAATAGAACCAGATTTGAACTCATCTTCCTGACTTGGCGCTATCCATGGTACCTCATACTAAAGATTTCTGACCTCTTTTCTTTTTTTGATAGTATTTTATTTTTCCAAATACATGTAAAGGTAGTTTTCAACATTCATTTTTGTTAGATGCTGTGTTCCAAATTTTTCTCCCTCTCTCCTTTACATCCTCCCTCCCCAAGACAGCAAGCAATCTTGTACAGGTTATTTGTGCATTATGTGCAATCCTTTTAAATGTTTCCAACGTTTTCGTGTTCTGCAAGAAAAATCAGACCAAAAGGGATGCAAGGAAGACAAAAACAAACAAAAAACAAAAAGGTGAAAATACTATACTTTGATCTATATTCAGTCTTCCATAATTCTCTGTCTTGGAGGTGGATGGTATTTTCCATTCTAAGTCTGACATCTTTTCTGGAAAAGGTGTCATTTAAAGTAAGCTAGGATAGCATTAATTTTTTGGCTGTCAAGAAACACTGTTGAATCTAAACCTTGATCTTTTTTCATGTGAAATGTTGGTTTCCCTTCAATAATAGATAATATAATAAGTAATAGAAATGACATCTTCTTGAGTTCAAAGAGTTTTAAAATAAGAAGGCACAATCAATTTCTCCTATCCATTTTTCCCTTCTTTTATTTGGCTATAAATTATACTCAGAGTGAATGATTATATAGTCACCCTGAGTTTGCACTAGGGAGGGGGGAAAGAAACTCCATACACAAGATTGAGGTTCTCCCTAGATCCCTGTTAGACACAGGGTACCCTGATTGGTGGCAGAATCCACAAAATAGGCCATAAAAAATTTGTCCAATTGAGATATCCTATATTAAAGGATATTTCTCTAAGCCAGATGAGGATAGGAGTGGGACCTCACAGGAGCAGTCCTCCACATTCGTATCTAGGTTGGGAATGATGCTTGCATTTCCCTTAGGTGCAATGGCATGGCAGCTCCAGAGAAGGCTTCCCAGTTTTCTCATTTTGTGTAGGAAAAGTCTCATCTCTGACTGATGGTTGAGAGAGTTTTTTGTTTTCAGGAAATCCAGAATAGTAATGAGTGAAAAATGCTATTTCCAGATGGATGCTGTGTGATCTTTGAATGCAGTAATTGGTTGAAGGAAGTGATAATATGTGAGTGAAATGTTTTCTGATTTGTTCAAGATAGCTAACTTGAGGGAAGGGCTGAAGATTTGTCCTGTGGTTCTATGGCAACTAGGTGAGTGGCTAGAGTAACTCAGCCTGGGATCAGGAAGATTTTAAGATGCTTAGGAGCTGTTGTGTGACTCTGGGCAAATCACTTCAGCTTGTTTCAGTTTCCCCTTCAGTAAAATGGGATAATAATAGCACCTATCTCCCTCCCAGGTTATTGTGAGAATCAAATGATATATTTGTAAAGTTCCTAGCACAGTTGCTGGCACATAGTAAGTGCTATATAAATGTTAGCGGTGATGATGATATCCAAGCCCCAATTTGTACTTTTTGTATTATTAGGCAAAAAGGGGACACCATAACCCAAAGAGAAAGGACCCATATGTACAAAACACTAAATGAAAAACTGAAAGGATGCTCATCTGTTGGGAAATGGCTGAACAGGTTATGGTATATGATTGTAATGGAATATTTTATAAGAAATAACAAAAGGAATGGGGGGAAAAAAAAGGAATGGTTCCAGAGAATCTTGTATAAACTGATGAAAAGTGAAGTGAGCAGAACTAGGGGAACAGTTTAAACAATAACAATATTGTAAAGACAGTCAAGTTTTGTTTTGTTTTTTTTTAATTAAAGCTTTTTATTTGCAAAACACATGTATGGGTAATTCTTCAACATTGACCCTTACAAAGCTTTCTGTTAAAACTCCCCCCCCCCCGTCCCTACCCCTCCCCCAGATTGCAGGAAATCTACTACATGTTAATTATGTTAAAATACTTGACAAAATCGAATATATATATATATACATATTTCCATACTTATTGTTGTGCAAGAAAAATCGTATCTCCAAGAAAAAAAAATCAGAAAGGAAACCCAATGCAAGCAAACATCGAAAGAGCATGAAAATGTTATTTTGTGGTCCACATTTCGTATCCCTCTCTCTGGGTGTATATGGCTTTTTTCACTGAACAATTGGAACTGGTTTGAGACATTTCATTGTTGAAGAGAGCCATGTCCATCAGAACTGATCATCATATAGTCTTGTTGTTGCCGTGTAT
>JAJPUD010002418.1:7845-26365 GCA_023553655.1 Myrmecobius fasciatus
TTCCTTCCTTCCTTCCTTCCTTCCTTCCTTCCTTCCTTCCTTCCTTCCTTCCTTCCTTCCTTCCTTCCTTCCTTCCTTCCTTTTTTCCTTATTTCTTTCTTTCTTTCTTTCCTTCCTTCCTTTCTTCTTTTTTCCTGAGGCAATTGGGATTAAGTGACTTGCCCAGGGTCACACAGGTAGGAAGTGTTAAGTGTCTGACACCAGATTTGAACTCAAGTCTTCCTGACTTCAGGACTGGTGCTCTATCCACTGCTCCACCTAGACGCCCCCTAATACCTTTTTCTAAACTGTACTATGTTGACTTTTCCACAACTTTCAAAAGAAAGTTTTAGAGAATCACAGAATTTCAAAGTTGGAAGGAACCTCAGTGACCACTAGCGTATTTAAACAAGAAACTCCCAGACACCAATCTTTCAAGTGGGCATCCAGTCTCTACTTGAAGGGCACAAGTGAAAAAGGGAACCTACCATTTTTCAAGGTATATACTTCACTTTCGGACAGCTCTAATTGAGAGGAAATTTTTTTTTTCTGGCCTGAAGCCTAATTTGGTCTTTCTTCAACTTCTAGTTATTGCTTCTAATTTCTGTTTGACAGCCATTTGAATACTTGAAGACATCTCTCAAGCCTCACCTGAGTCTTCTCTTCTTCAGGCTAAACATTTCAGGTTTCCTCAAACTGTTGAACTGTTTTGATCATCCTGCAGAAGATAGTACCCTTCTAGCCTCTGGCTATATCAAGGGCTTGGCATGAAGCAAGTGTTCAATAAAGGTTTGATTCACCAGAGCTGGAAGTAGGACTTTAGTGGCAATCTAATACACCCCCTTCATTTTATTGAGGAGGAAACTGAGCTTAGGCCCAGAGACTGATGGGACTAGATCAGATCATATAAGGTTGTGTTCTTTCCACTGCATCTCTACAATAAAATATCCCATAGGACCAAGAATATGTTAACATACCCACAAAACCAAATTCAGTTAATATTATCCAGAGATTATTTTTTTCAGTGCTAAGCACTGTTTGTCATGCAGTAAGAATTACATAAATACATATTCTTTTCCTCACTTAGGATTGAGTGACCTGTTCATTTTTGTCTTTATGCACTTAGCATCCTTGGCAGCAAGGGGGCACCATAGTGGATCAAGTGTTAGCCTTGAAGTCAAGAAGATTCATCTTCCTGAAGTCAAATCTGGTCTCAGACACTTATTAGCTGAGTGGCCTTAGGCAAGTCACTCACCCTTTTTTGTCTCAATTTCCTGCTTTATAAAATGAGCTGGAGAGGGAATTGACAAGCTATTCCAATATCTTTGATGAAAAAAAAACTCAAATGGAGTCATGAAGAATTGGGCACAACTGAAAATGACTGAACAACACCGAGCATCTTGTGCATAATCTGGCAGTTAATACAAGATTGCTAGGTAGTTGTGTGACAAGTAGATAGAACAATGTACTTGGAGTAAGGAAGACCTAGATTTGAGTCCTACTTCAGATATTTAACTAGCTGTGTGACTCTGGGCAAATCACTTAATCCCTTCCATTCTCAGTTTCCTCCCATATAAAATGAGGATAACAATAGCAATGATCTCTCATAGGATTATTGTGAGTATGAAATGAGATAAAATGCAAAGTGTTTTGCAAACTTTAATGTAATATATGCATGCTAGTTATGATTATTATCAATATCGTTGTTATGGTAGTTGAATTGGATTTCACAGATGAGGATCAGAGCAGAAAAGCAATTTGTCCAAAGTCACATAGTTTACACCTGGCAGAGCTAAGACTCAAACCCAGGCCTTCTGACTTCACACGTAGTGTTCTTTCTATCATTCTACCCTGCTTATGTGCCCACAAATAAGAGAAAGTGAGATATGGGCCTTGGAAAGAGACAAAACAAAGTGTTGTGGGATTTTAGAGGAAGTAAAAATCAATTTCAGCTAGGGGCAATCAAGGAAAGTTAGATAGGCTTTCCAGAAAAGCATTGGAATTATTGGAAATGATGTGGGCAAGGTCA
Organism: Myrmecobius fasciatus; assembly: GCA_023553655.1. Lineage (NCBI taxonomy): Eukaryota > Metazoa > Chordata > Mammalia > Dasyuromorphia > Myrmecobiidae > Myrmecobius > Myrmecobius fasciatus. The sequence goes on from JAJPUD010002418.1 coordinate 9,854, forward strand.
GGTGAGTGGGAGAGAAACTGGACATCAATAGGAAAGCAAGGATTCTGGGTTAGTCAGAAGACTAGACATGAAGAGGAGTCGAATGAAATAAAGATTGATTGTTGACTGAATACTGAAACTATTTCAACAGATTATTTAATTGTCTCCCACGTCCTTAGCTAATTGGATGCTATCAGATGAAGAGTTGACTGTACAAAACAAATGTGCTTTCAAATCAATTTTCTGGGAGAGATTCAAAATCTAGGCTAAAATCTAGGGGCTCCCACCTGCTTTTGACATTTTAACTCTCATGTGCTTTATGATGGATTTTGTGTTGCTTTCCCCTTTTGCCCTAAAGCAGTGAATAGTGTCTTTTTGTTTCTGAACTCTAAGTGAACTTATATCTGGCATGGGGGCTGCTTGAGAAGACTGTGCCAGAGATGCTCTAGGGTGGTCCAGGCTGGAGTTCTCCTTCATGGTTCTTATCTGATAAATGTGTAAGCTGATATACCAAAAAATGGTTTGCTTCTCTTTTTCCTTAAAATCATCCCTCCTCCATCCTCCTTACAATTTCAAAAGTTAACCATAAGCACCTCATTGGTGGAGATTAAATATATTATTGTTATTGAGTCATTTCAATTACAACTGATGCTTCATTACCCCATTTGGGATTTTCTTGGCAAAGACACTGAAGTGGTTTGCTATTTCCTTCTCTAGATCATTTCATAGACCAGGAAACTGAAGCAAAGTGACTTATCCAAGATCACAGAGTTAATAAACATCTGAGGTGGGATTTAAATTCAGGTCGTCCTGACCCTAGGCTTGGTATACTATCCTCAGTACCACCTAAATGAGTGAGACATCTTTATAGTAGTCATCATAATGACTATATCTAATCAGTGAAGAGAAGCCATACTTCTGATACAAAATTCATTGAAGCTAGATGTTTAAAAACAATTTTAAAAAGCCCCAGAGCTTAAAAGCATCAAAAGAATAAATAAGATCAGTGACAGCTTAGGAACATATTCTTGGAATAAACTTCAAACTAATATCTGTCTTCAAGTATTTGTTGGGCTGTCAAGACTTATTCCACTTGGCCCCAGAAGGCAGAGCCTGAACCAAAGGAGCAAAATGACAAAGAGAGAGGCAGGTTTGAGATCAGAATAACAGAATCTCAGAGTTGGAAGGGAGTCCTCAGAGTGAGAATATTTGCTCCAACCCATACCTGAACTAGAATCTCTTTTATATCATGACCCAATAAGTGGGGTCATCTTTGGTTGAAGATTTCCAGTGAAGGAGGAGTTCATTACCTTCTAGGATAATCCATTTTACCTTCTCTAAATCTCTCTGTGTAACTGTGGCTAGTTACCTTCAGGGGCCAAGCAGAACAACTGGAATCCCTCTTGTTCATGACAGCCTTTCAACTACTTGAACACAATGAAGCAGTGTGACATAATAAACAATGTGCTGAGATTGCACTTGGGAAGACCAGATTTTAAATTCTACATCAGACACTTATTTACTAGTTGTGTGATTCTAGAGAAATCCCCTAACCTCTCTGAGTCAGTTTCCTCAAATGTAAGATGAGAGGGTTGGATTCAGTCACCTCTGAGTTTCCATTCACCTCCAAATTTATGATCCTACGAACAAGCAGATCCTCCTTAAGTATCTTTTCCAGGCTACTCCTTCTGCCCCCTCTCCAGCTCCAGCTTTTCAATCAGTCCTTTTAAAGTAAAATCCCAAGAGCCATCATCACCCTTATTGGATGGATTGAGGTACTCTCCACTTTATCAGTATCCTTCCTGTGAAATGTCACAAAAATTTACCAACAATTAGAGCTATCTGACTGTGGAATAGGCTGCTTGGGGAGGTAGTATGTTCCTGCTCACTGGGGGCTTTTGAGAAAAGGCTGGCTGACTGATTGTTGGGCACACAGTAGAGGGATGAATCTGATGAGCCACTTTGAGATCCTATGATCTCAATTTCTCAGTGCTCTAGAGTCTATTCTTCTGCTGACAAGGAGGAAGCATCACTGACTCCGTGCTTAATGTCCCCGATGTAACCAGAATGAGAGAAAAGGCTCAATTAGGACCCCTAAACAGCAATAAATGACATTGTCACTGGCTTTCATAGAGAAGAATGACTCACAGCCCTAATTAAAATGCCGAGGGAAAACATAAAGAAAGACGTCCATGGCAAACACAGTGACACACTGGTTAACCACATGATTAGTTTTCAGGGAAAAAAAAGAAAGATGAGAACAGCAGGAGTGTGGGGGAAATGGAAAGAGCACTGAGCTGGGATGGATAGACCTGCCTCCTAGTTCCATTTATGCCACTAATTAGTTGTGGGATCTTGGGCCAGTCCCTTCAACTCTTTGGACCTCAATTTCCTCATCTGTAAAGATGGGGATAATGATGAGAATGCCCATTTATAAGATGCTATCTATCTCATGGGGTTCAAATAAAGACAGCTAATAATTGTGAGGGTCTTAGCACAGTCTAGTTTTCATTGAGAAACATGACTCACATTTCCAATTAAAATGCCAAGAAAACATCAAGAAAGAAGGCATTGTAGGAAAAGTGCTTTATAAACCCCAAAGTGTTATATAAATATGTGTTGTAGTTGTTATTATGATTACTGGTGCTGTCAAAGGTCCCTCTCTGTTCTTGGTGTTTCTGTTTACAAATTGATTGGGAATAGGAGTAAGGATTCAGGGAAAGAGGGCAGAGAGCAAAGGAGAGTGGATTAAAAAAAAGAATGAAGATTTTTCCTTCTTAGAGGATTCAGGAAAATTTTCTGTGGAGAGAAAGTTCTGACTAAGTTTGTGTCTAGACAATGACAAAACAACTAATCAATTGAGTGAAAAAATACTTCAAGGATCTGTGATTTCATCGGTCTGGGTGCCCTTATGCCGACGCAGATCATGACCCCTTTGTGTCATGGTAGATACAGTCTTTGAGAGTTGCTATGGTTGAAAATCCATTATCCTTCAGCCAACTTAAGTCTCTGTGAATTTAACTAGATGGGCCTCAAAACAGGAACTCAGTCTACCTTTCCTTTCATTCTGTATGCATCTTGCATCAATCAATCAATTAAGCATTTACAAAGTGTCTGTAATGTGCCAGGCCCTATGTTGGGAATCACAAAGGAAGTAAATGGCAATCTCTGCTCTCAAGTTGCTCACTGTCTGATGGGGGGAGGCAACAGGCAAGCAATTATGTGCAAACAAACAAGATTTATTCAAGTTAAATTGGAGATAATCAAGACAAGGAAAGTACTAGCTTTAAAGAGGATCAAGACAGGCTTTTTGTAGAAATTAGGGTTTTAGGTCAGGTTTTAGAGAAGCCAGGGAAGCCAGGAGGCAGTGTCGAGGAAGTAGAGTATTCTAGGAAGGAGGAACAACCTGTGAAAGCACCTAGAGTCTAGAGACCAATAGTGATTCTTAGCTCATCTCTTTGCTGTCACAGTTTAAAGAGGACTCAAATCTGTTCTTCAGAACTTGTATATCCTGGTAATCCTGAGGTCATCAAGAAAAAAGAAATCCATGTACAGTTTTTAGAGGTATATGGAGTCATCTTCATGCTGACTACTAGCTATTGAAATGAATTCAAAACAACTGCTTTGCTGAGGTGAGTATAAAATAAACCGGGCCTCTTGTTTCTTACAATTACTCTCCCAAAGTAAATTCACCAAGTGGATCATTTTCCCAGGGATAGGGCAAAAGAGATAGAATATTGGGCCAGAAGTCAGGAAGACTCATTTTCAAATATGGACTCAGGCATTCCCTAGTTGTGTAATTCTTGGTAAGTCACTTAAGCCTGTTTGACTCAATTTCCTCAACTGTAATATGAGCTGGAGAAGGAAATGGCAAACCACTCTGGTATCTCTGCCAAGAAAACCTGAAATGGGATCATGAAGAGTTGGACAGAATTGAAAAATGATTGACACCCACCCAGAGATGGGAGCATTTTGTGCAAGGAAGAGCATATTTATTTACATAATGTCTCCTCCATTAGTATGGAAGCTCTTTAAGAGCAGGGAGTATTTTTGACTTTCTTTTTATGTCAGTACTTGACTCAGTATCTGTTTTACACTTTAGTTGTTAATGAATTTTTATTGACCAACAAATTGACCTGTCTTTCACCGGAAATGAGGTTCATGTCTTATTTTGAACTATTACTACTTGTGTGACATTGAACAAGTAACCTCACATTTCTGGACCTCAGTTTCCTCACCTATAAAAAGAAAGGGTTGAACTTGATGACTTGTGTGGTCCCTTCCAGCTCTGGAGCTGCAGGTTTCATAGTTTGGAGGTCCCAGGATGCCCTCCACACCTCAATGTGATATCAAAGAGGACTGAGTGGAATGAATCAGGAGGGAAAACCCTATTTATTAATTTATTATTAGCCTGATATAGATGAAGCAATAAATAAACTGGGGCTATGGAAGAAGTACTGAACTTAGAGCAAGAAGATCTGGGTTCTAGATCATGTACCAATACTTACTGACTTGCCGTGTGTCCTAAACAAGCCCTGTGGCTTCCCTGAGCTTTTGTTTCTGGATCTACAAAATGAGAATAATAATACTTTTGTTATTTTTGAGGGTAGCGAGGGAAGGCTCTCTGTGAATAAGGATAAAATGTGCTAGTGTAATGCAGGAGACATTTATTTTCTACTCATAAAGTGATGGAACGAGAGGCCATGATATATTATAAAAAGATCTACTTCTGATACAAACTATTAACCCTGGGTAAGAATCTTAATCTCTCAGGGTACCCAGGCACCTCTCTGAGAATAAGATTCCTGTATTTAGAGTTGAAAGGGATCTCAATGGCCATCATGGCCAACCCTCTCATTTTACAAATGAAGAACTTGAGGCCCAAGGAGATAAAAGAGACTTGTCCAAGATGACTTCACTAAGAAAGCATCTGAGGCAGGATTTGAACTTGGGGTTTTCCTGATGCCAAGTTCAGTTTTCTGTGCTGATCTTTGGGGAGTTTTCATTCTAGAGTTTCCTCCAAATACAAATAAAATCACAGGTACAGAGAAAGGCGGGTAAGATATATCTTTGGGATTAGAAGCAAATTTTCAACCACAGATCTTTTCAACCATCCCTTACAATATATACTCCTTGACTGTTGGAACTATCATACTTATCCATACTTGAATCTCCAGTCTTACTATGATTTCTAACACATGGTAACACTTAATAATATTCATCTGTCAATTCTTTTTCTCTCACATCATCATCATCATCAGTCTTTAATCTTGTAGTCAAGTAAATGAATGAATGGATGAAATACACATTTGGCACATATCCAGACTCACTATGTGCTCAGATTCTTGTCACCTGTGTTATTACAGTTCACATTTCATGTGGTTTGATGCTTTCTGCCACTTTATCAGCAGAGAGTGGTAGGATACCCCATCTACAAGGGAGGTTGAAGCTGACAGATCTCTTGAGCTTAGGAGCCCCGAGTTGCAGTGGGCTATGCTGATCAGAGTATCCACATTAACTCTAGCACCAATATAGTGAGCTCTCAGAAGTAGAGGGCCAATAGTCTGCCTAAGGAAGGGCAAACAGGCCCAGGAATGAAGGAGCAAATCAACCCCCCCTGCCCATTGATAGTGTGACTGGATCTGAGAGTAGTACCTGTACTTCCAGCCTAGGTAAGATAGAGAAACCCAGACCTAAAAAAAATTCTTGTCATCCTGACTACCCTTAATTGAGATGGGCACTGTTAAAATCATCATTTTTTTTTCAGGTGAGGAAATAGAAGCACAGAGTACTCGAGTGACTACCCTAATATGACACAGCTAGTATGTGTCAAGGGCAGCTAGGTGGCATGGTGGATAGAATTCTGGTCTGGAGTAAGGAAGATTCATGTGCATGAGTTCAGATATGATCTCAGATACTTGCTGCTTGTGACCCTGGGCAAGTGACTTCATCCTGTTTGCCTCAGTTTCCTCATCTGTAAAATGAAGGAAATGGCAAATCACTCCAGCATCTTTGCTGAAAACCACAAATGGGGTCATGAAGAGTGAAACATGACTGAAAGGACTGAACAACAATAACAAAGACATATGTGTCTGAGGCAGGACTCCATTTACAAGTCTGGCCCTTTAACTGCTTTGCCATGCTTACAAGGAAAAAAGGAAAGAAATATGGTCACTTTAATGCTTTTTGTTTGTTTTAATGATGAAACATTAGGCTGCATGGCTTAATGGACAGAGAGCTGTTCTCAGGTTCCAAAAACACTTATCCAATTGCTTCCTCTGACACATATTGACAGTGTATCTCTAAGCAAGTCACATAACCTCTCAACATCTCCAAAGAAATCTTGAAGACTCTAAATTAGGCATTTATTCATTAGGAAATTCCTTATACCAATGAAATCAGAGATCCAGTTCTCATTGCTCTGGCCCCGCTCCAGCTATTGATGATATGGCTGAAGATATGCCTTGTCAAGATGTGTGAAAAAAGTGGTCTCACTGGAGACCCCCAGCAACTGCACATTGCTACAGTTGGGGTTGGCAGATTGTCTTAAATTTACCTGCAAGCTTATTTATTTCTTATCTGAAATGGTATGAGGAGAAATTGCTTACAATGGACCAATCCTACAACCTGCAGTGTGACAAGTAGATAAAAAGAAAAATTTCTGGCAATTATTTAACCCTGGTTATTGAGAGTTATTATGGTCATTGCAGAATTACAGATCCTTGACATGCTGGAAGAGCAAGAGTCCCCAGTGGAGGTCGAGGAATCTCCTTTAGGCAGCTATATGTCTAGTCTGAGACAGCATAAATGCAACTCTGCCCAGATGAAGGCAACTCCACTTATATGACTTGTAGAGACTTTCCAGCTCCATAATCCCACAATCCCCAATGCCTTTAAAATCATGTTTGATACTTGTAGATAGTCTTTCCAGCTCCATAATCCCACAATCCCCAATGCTTTTAAACTTAACATATTAAATCCAACATTTAAGTATCTCCCATGTACAAAATGCTCACTAAGGTTTTCACAGAATAACAGAGATAGAAGCACCTCAGAGACTATTTAGTACCACTCAGATATGAACAGCATCATGACATCCATGATGACATCTCTACATATACCTCTATTTGAAGGTGTACGGTGAGGAGAGCCCCACTGCACTTATGAACTGCTAGAATTCAGAATCACAGACTGTCAGATCTGGAAGGACCTCAGAGACATCCAGTACAGCCCAGACCTTACCAATTATTTCCTCTCTATAGCATCTGACAAGTGTCCTGTCTACATGTGAAGACCTCTATGGAAAAGGAACTCACGACCTTTCCAAGGTAGCCAATTCCAATTTTGGAAAACTCTTTGTTAGCAAGCCTTTCCTTAAAATGGATCCCAATCTACCTCTCTATAACTTCTACTCAGAGTACTTTGTTCTGTTTTCTAGGTCCAAGCAGAACAAGCCATCCTATGGTCATATATTTAGCTCAGGAAGGAATTTAGAAGTCACCATATCCTGTACTATCAAGTGTCAAACTCATAGCCAGCACCAGATTAAAATGTAAATGGGAAATAATTAAATAAAAATACAATAGAAACTAGATAAGATTAATAGGTAGCCCCCAAAGATCTTTATGTATGATGTAGTGGTGCTCATTTCTATGAGTTTGACATAACTGATCTAGTTCAACTCATTTTTTCCAGATTAGGAAATTGAGGCCTAAAGGAATTAAATGACTTTCTAAGAATACACAGCTATTATATGAAAGAGGTGATACATGGACCATGTCTTACTAGTTCCAAGGCTGGCACTCTGCCCATTATACTACACTGACTCGGTATTATGAAAAAAGAAAAAATATACCAAAATCCTATTTCTTTTTTTTATTAAATTTTAAATACCTGAAGACCACAATCTAACTCCTTTTAAACCTTCCATTATCTGTGTTAAATGACCTATTTTGAGACTGTTAGCATTTCTATATCCTAAGCATAAACCTGACATTTTCTGGTAATTGACAATTAAGAAGCATCTTTTCAAAGGAGAGCCAAAACAACATCAGAAATTGGGGATAAATTAGAGGAGAAAAAATTTCTATAAGCCAGTCAATATTGTGGAAACTTCTAAGCAATGAATTCATACATTACTCATTTAGGACATTGCAATAATTACAACCTCTCTATGATTTCTTTCTCTAATTCTACCAGTCAAGGCCTTTCTTCTTACACTAAGAATTACTTCTAATAAATATGATTAATAAAATCTCCATAAGTGGAATGCTAATTAGAATTTGAGATCCTGGAAGGAACTTTGGAGATCACCCAGACCAATTAACTTCATTTTACAGATTTACAAGCTACTCCAGGACATATAGCTAGCTATAGCTAGAGTCTTGACTGGAACTCAGCTCTTTAGCTGGTGCTTTTTCAGTTAGCCTTGGCATGAGTTGTATTTCTGAGGTTCTGCTTCACTAAGGGTTTGCCATGAATCAGAAGGCTTTCCTTTCCTTCTGGCAATTTAGCATATTTTACGTGACTTTTCTTTCTCTTTCATTTAGTTCAGAGACAACACTGCTGGATAAGGTTATGTTGTGAATCTCATACAGGTAACAAAAGCAAACAATTCACTGAGAGAGGATTTAGGTATTTTAATTCATAGAACCACAGAATCATAGGGTTAATAGTCAGCTAATGCAACCCTATTTGAAGAAGAAACTACAGTGTTCTTGATAAGTAGTCATCCAGCCTTTGCTTAAAGACCAATAGTGATTCTTAGCTCATCTCTTTGCTCTCACAGTTTAAAGAGGACTCAGATCTGTTTTTCAGAACTTGTATATCTTGGTAATCCTGAGGTCATCAAGAAAAAAGAAATCCATGTCCAGTTTTTTAGAGGTATATGGAGTCACCTTCATGTTGACTACTAGCTATTGAAATGAATTCAAAGCAGCTGCTTTGCTGAGGTCAGTATAAAATAAACCGGGCCTCTTGTTTCTTACAATTAATCTCCACAAGTAAATTCACCAAGTGGATCATTTTCCCAGGGATTTTCTCCTCTCCAAAGACATGCCTTAATCATCCTAAGGTGCTAAAGCCCAACATTAAATGTAGATTTGGGCCTGGAATTTCATGAGATGACTCCATATATTCTTCATGGAAAAACACTGCATTTGGGGTCAAAACCCTAGGTTTAGATCTTAGATCTCACACATTATTTCTGTGACTTTGGGCAAATCACCCGCCCAATCTCGGTCTTTCTTTCTTTATTCCTTGAGCAAGGATCTTGGGCTCAATTCTCTTCCAGCTCTAAAGCTATGTTCATGTCTATTATCCCCTGGGAACAATCACTTCTACTAACCTACTTAGATAGTCTTTAAGGATATAATCAAGGATTGGTAGAATCATGACCTGGGAGCCAGGAGTTCTGGGTTTAAATGCCAATCATGACACTTCTCAGCTGTGGAGTGATAGGTAATTCACTAACATTCTCTGAGCTTCAGTTTTCCTACCTATAAAATGGGTATATGGTTACATTATCTATCTCATAGGATTGTTATGAGAGAAGTGCTTTGTCACTCTTAAACTAAACCCATAGAGAAATATGTTGTTATTGTTACTATTTGACCGGACTGATAATTTCATGAATGCAGGAAATTCTGACTGAAGAATTTCATCTACCAATACAAACTAGCACCTTGTCAACAGCTTCCAGTGTTAAGAGTACTAGACTACAGCAGTGAGAAGCAAAAGGACTTGCCCAAAGTCACATAGCAAGTGTAGATTCCAGACAGGACTTGAGCTCAGCTTCTCCTGACTCTAAAGCCTACGTTATTATTGCTGCAGCTGAAATGAAAATAGGCTGTAGACAAGAGTCAGTCTAGAGATGAGAAGGCATGGACTCCACCTCCGACTCTTATACTCACCAAGAATGAACAAGTCATTTCTTATCTCAAGACTTAATTTTGCTCATCCATAAAATGAAGTTGAACTGGATGATCTCTAGGGTCTCTTCTAACTCAAATATGCTAGTATTTTATGTAGACAGGACAAACCATACTGTTCCTTTGTAAAGATGTTATGTCCTCTCTGGGTTGTGGATAATCATACAAACCAATAATGATATGAATCACAGTATCTCAGAACTGGAAGAAACCTCAAACTCCATCAAGTCCAATTCACACCTAAACAAAAATACCCCACGCAACATCCTCAACATAGTCTGGAAGACTTCCAGTAATGATGAACCCACTACTTCAAGGCAATCCATTACATTTTTAGGCCAGCTCAAATCATGAGAATATCTATCTTTACCTTGAGCTGAAATCTGCCTTTCTGGAGCTTCCACTCATGGATCTTTGCTTTGCCCTCTCAGGATAAACAAAGCAAGTCTACTCCCTCTTCACATAACAGCCTTCAAATACCTGAAGAAAACTATTTCCCACGTCATTCCTATCCTCTTCTCTCTCCTAACTCAGCCCTCTCTTCTTTTGGTTATACATTTATAATTCTTTTAAATGATTCTAATATAGTATCTATGGTATCCAATTCTCTTAACCAGTCTGATTGCCCTTTTCTAGAACTCCAGGTTTTTTTCTGGTTAGGTAAAAAATCCCTCTCATCCTTTCGTGAAAAATGAACCTCAGCAGTGAATTGTAAAAACCAGCGTCACTGTTTTGCAGCTTTTAATCTTTCAGAACCACTCTTCAGAATTGCTAAATTCAAATATGGAATGGTTTAATTCTAAGGTATACACATCTAGCAAGTGTCCTCTCCAAAAAAAAAACACAAACTTACACAGTTCAAAATGCACACAGACAAAAAAGCTTCTAAAACTGTACACAAACTCACAGAATCCCCAAACATTCCCTAGAACAAACTCACACACTCACCAAGATTTGTTATGATACTTACACACAATTAATCAGTGCAAACATACACAGACACAGACACACGCGCGCGCACACACACGCACACACACGCACACACACACACACACATTCACGATCATTTAGGCGCACATCAGCGCTCACCTCTGATTTTCTTACCGACCAAAAGGACAAGGAAAGTGACTGTCCAGAACCACGGACAGCTCCCTTGCTCTGGGGTCCGTGGTAGCCTCGGCAGAGCTGTGTGGGCGAATTGCACTGCTCAGCTCAGCTCTGCTCAGTTCAGCTCAGCTCCTACTCCAGCCCAGACTAAACAACTCACCCTTTTCCCTGGGGTCCTGGGAGGCGGGCACTGGCCAGGAAATGTGAGCGAGGGATGGCAAAGTGCAAGCAAATGTACAGAGCACTCAAGAACCCTTTCCTAGTCCGGGAATTCACAGACTCTGGAGCCTTTAAAATTTGGCCATTTGAAGAAGGGAAAGAAAGCAAAAGATTGACTTGTCCTGGACTCCAGGAGAAGAGCTTCCATGTTCCCTGGCAACTAACAGCCCCAAACTGTCTCCAGACAACAGAGACGGTTCCCTTTCCTTCTGCCTTTCCCGCCTCTTCTACTCTGATCTCGGTTTTGGCTCCTCCCTGAAAGGATACAAGCATCCATTTCTACCCCTGATTTCAGAGTCTTATAATAAGGCACGATTTATCCTTAGGACCAGAGGCTGTGCATGTATATACACTAGTTGCACAAGTTCACGAAAATACTGCGGGAGGAAAGGAAAAAAGGAAATAGGTGCCTGGAATCAAAAGAAATATTCTGATCCACTCAAAGCAGGCTCATGAGTTTTGGTGACCCCAAAGCTAGGGGAATGCTTGGGTTGCCACCTGGGGAGATTGTAGAGCAGGGCAAACTGTTTCCAACTCAGCAAATGGAGCCAAGAATCTAGTTATTGGGTCTCAATGAGCAAACTAGCTTCCTTCCCACCCCATAACTGGATAATTAGACAGGATGTGGCCCCTGCCACCAGTGACCCAGTGGTAACACGTACCCACCTCCTACTTCATTCATTTTCCTGTGGTGATCGAGGGGAGTCAACTTATACCCAGAGCATATAGAACTTTAGGCACCTATACTTCTGCCCTCTCCTTGCATTTCCACTTCCAACCTTCTTTCCCATTTTTAATTCCACCACTCCACAATCTCCTTGAGCTGCTGGATCCTGATAAACCTTCATAAACCTTCTTATTTTTGAGAAGGGAGTGAAAATAGGGTGTGAATGAAAGAAAGAACATCTTAAGAAAGGAACTAATTTCTAGGTAGGGGCTAATTTATTTGCTAAGGAAGGGTCTTTCTGTTCTGTCATTTTATGCTCTATTTGTGGACTCCTTCTACTTGGGGAACTCAATTCTAATTCAGTTTTAGAGAGCTGCCTCAGGGTACTGAAAGATTAAGAGACTTGCCCAGGATCGCCCAATCTGAAGGGATCAGAAGTTGTATTTAAACCCTGTTTTTTTACTCTTATCCTACCACATCACACTGCCTCTCTGAGGTTACTTTCACTAGGAGAATTACCGATTCTTACTTCTTGGAATAGCCCCCATCAAGAATAGTGGAAGCACAGGATTTACAGTCAGAGAGCACAGATTTAAATACTAGCTCTCCTACCTTTAGGCATATCACTGTCACTCACTGGACCTTAATTTCCCTATATGTAAAAAGAGGGAATTCCATTAAATGATCTCCATTAGCTCCAAATCTGTGATCCTAAGGGACCAGAACTAATGGGCTTCTGAGTGTTTCCTCAACAACTTTTAGCATTAGGACACATAAAGTGGGTTTTTAAAAAATTATTATTATTGTGCCTCTGAAGTTGAGGGTTTAAGTTCTACATTAAGACTAATCTTTTCATCACAGACTTCCATAACATTTCAATTACTCTTATTTTGGAAGTCAAGACTTTGAGACAGACAGCCTAGAACTGGAAATAAGTATGCCCCCAGTCTCTCTCTGTATATTTTATTAATTGCATCTGCCTTTTTTCTCCTTATGTGGACCCTTCAATTCTACGACTTCCCTGGATTGGGGGATCCTTCTTCACTTTTGCTTTTGCTTGGATTCTGACCCTCAGTGACAGTGTCAGGACCTCTTTTAGCCCTCCTCCTGAGCCTTGGCTGTCCTTCACAGACACAATTCAGGATGGATAGAGACCAATTCCCTCGTTCCCAAATTCCCTCATTTCCCATTCGGTTCCACTTGTGCCATGGGGCATGGGATCTGACCACCTTTTCCTAAACTGAGGGAGTGCCATCAAATAACTGCAGGAGCCCGGAATTGCGAGGCTTAGGAGCCAGCAATTCCTGAAGTGTAGAAATAGCCACTCACCCTTGTAGGTGACAGTAGGGAGCTCATAGTCAACTGCAGTAAGGATTTGAGGGAATCGCAGCCAGCCTTCTTTCCTATAGCACCCCTTCTCCCTTCCCGGACCCTCCCCAAACCTTGAGATTACTAGGTTTAGGGAATCCGATGCTACAGCAGCGCAATCTCTTCCTGCTCCAAGAAGCTTAATCGTTCAAGATGCGCACTGAAAGGACAAAGCCCCCCCTCAAAAATCTCCACCCCTACCTCTGTTTCCCCCACTTTGAACCATTCCGGGGCAGCCCAAGCCCGCTCTTGTTTCCGTTCTCTGAGAGTGGAGATGAGTAGGACCCCCAAACTGCTGCCTCAGTATGGAGAAGACCCCAATATAAAGCTCGAGTTCGCTAGCGTCTCCCTGCCATTGGAGTTCAGAGCGCGCGTACCCCTTCTTCTCGTTTCCACCCCAGACCCCTTCCCAAGGCTCACCTAGGACCAGTTGGAAAGTTTAAGCTCTCCCAGGGGCTCCCCGCTCCGCCTCCCCTGTTCCCAGGAAGGGAATCCATCATGCCTGGGTCATTTCCCTTCCCCTAAACCCTGGCTTAGCCGGGCCGACTCCGCCCGGGCAACAGTGGTGGGGGTGGAGATGTTTCTGTCAGAGGTTGTGGCAGCAGTGGGGGGCAGCGGCTTCCCAGATGTGAGCTGGGAACCTGAAGCTCCCCGCCAACCGCGGGAGAAGAGTATAAACAAATCTGCGAGTCTGGGAGCCCTGTTCTTATCCTGGGAAAACCTCTCCCTTCCTGGGGAAAGGAGCAACTTTTACCAGGTAAATCAATGCACGCCTATTTAGTCCCTCCATCCCATTTGGTACCGCCTGTAACCCCAATTCCCTGCAGAGGGAAACCCAAGGAGACTGCTCTGTGGCTCTGTGTGTGTGTGTGTGTGTGTGTGTGTGTGTGTGTGTGTGTGTGTTTGTGGCGGGGCTGGGGAAGAGCATTACCAAAGAGCCCCTCTCTCACCCCTCCCCCAACTAGCACTCAGATCTCTTCCTGGGGAGAGGGGATCCTCACAAAGTTGGCAGCAAAAAAGGCTCTGGTGTCCTGTTCTCCCCAGTTCCAATCTCTTCCTCTTCCCCCGCTGGACCACCCTTCCAGTCCTTTTCCAGCCTGGACAACCTACTAAGAAATCTAGAGGAGGGGGGAGATTGGAGGGGGGGAGACACAAAGTTGGGCTTTATTCCATCCCACCCCCAATTCCCGGCTTCTTCTTCTCTCCTTCTGGGTTTGCCAGCAGGTTCCAAGCCACTTGCAACCAGGGGGGTGGTGGGAAGGAACGGGGGAGGGGGGTGTGAGGGCTGCTGAGCTCGACAGTGTCCAAGCTGGCAACTCACCTGCTTTAGGAGACCGAGTACCAGCCAAGCCTCCTGAGCTAGCTTGCCTGGCTGCTTGCTTGCCCGCCGGGCCAGTCCGCTTGCTTGCTGTCCTTTCTCCTCCTCTTCCTCCTCTACTCCGTCTCAGGTTCACTTCAAGGATGCCAGACCTGGAACCTGGAGGCATCCACTCTCAGCCAGCCTCGCTGCAAGGTTGGAAGGAAACTGCCTTACCTATGGGTGAGAGCTCCAGTTTTCCCCCCCTTTCATCTGATTTGTGCTTTCCAAGATCACTTCCCACCCCCATCTCTCTTTCCCCACCCCCACCCCACCCAACCCCACCCCTCCCCTCATCTCACTCCTCCCTAGATGCCAGAGTTTAGAATGCTGTGTTCTCCCCAGTCTCCCACAAGGAGCAAGGGTGGTCCCTTCTCTCACCGGCTTCTGCTTCCCTCTTTCCTCCTGTGCTGGCTCTCTCCACCCCTCAGAGGACGAAGTATCTTCTAGCCATGAGATGGAAATGCAGTTTAAATATGTAGGGACAGGGACCCAGCGATGAGCTCAGCTAGGGTCGTGAGGGGGAATTTACTTTTTAATATCATCACTGAAATGAATTAACGTTGACGTCCAACCAGCCAATGTTATGGGTGTGGAGGGAGAGACGAAGCCATCCTCATTAAGAGAAGCTCTGGACTCAAAGGCATACATCTTTTATATAACCTAATTTCCATTTTCCCCCTCTCAGGAAACATACACACACATATATACCCTCAATTCTTTTCCAATTAGAGAACTCTTAAGAAATGATAGCTCATATTAGAAATTTTTTTTCTCCACCTTTTACTCCTCTCCTCCAAAGCTCTTCTTTAGGCCTGCCTCCCTCCCTCAACTCTACCCCCATCTCAGCGTCTGGGACTTGTTGATATTCCTAATGCTTCTCTCTTCAGAAGATGCTAATTTATTTTGTTGCTTAATAATGTGTTAAAAATAATGATGCCCCCAAACTAAAACTATATCTCTGATCAAGGAGGGGCAGAAATCAATGGATTGGGGAGGGAAGCCCTCTGGATATATCGATTATTGGGAGCCACTACCCCTACCTCTTCCTAAATGCACAAGCTGGTACGTTACTAAGAGAATATTAAGATGCAGTGCCCCACTATCCAGACTGGAAAAACTTAAGGGCAACTGGAGAGGCTGTGCAATCTTTGGTTGGACTCTTGCCATGCCCTAAAATCACAGCCACAAAGACTTAGATTTCACAAGCAATGCTTTCAATATGTCAATGTTATTAGTCCCTTTTTGAACTTTTTTTTGCTTCTTTCTAGCGATGGCTTCATTTCAACCTTCTTACCCTCCAGGGAGGAAGGTGAGGAGGGATGCTAAAAGACAGTGATCTGACCTGGACCCTTCCTGTTCAGCATCATCCTGGGAGGAAGGAGGAAGGCCAAAGAGAAGAGAAGGGGGGAAGTGGCTAAGAACCAGGCTTCCTTCATTTTCACAAGTGCCCTGACATATGGGTTACTGAATAAATCCTGTTTGAAAGCTGTCTTTTTTTCTCTTGGCAGATTGTAATGAGCCTGTGTATCACTTTCCTTGCTCGTCATACACTCTTGGAGAAGCAGGGTTATAGTTTTCAGGATGTATGTGTGTATGTATGTGTAAATGAAAAGCATTAGCTTGAAGTTTTGTGTGTGAGTGTGTGTGTGTGTGTGTGTATGTGTGTGTGTGTGTGTAAAGGGGAATCATTAGCTTGAAGTTCTGTGTGTGTGTGTGTGTGTGTGTGTGTGTGTGTGTAAAGGGGAATCATTAGCTTGAAGTTCTGTGTGGGTGGGTATATGTAAAGGGAAAGCATTAGCTTGAAGTTGCATGTATGTGTGTGTGTGTGTGTGTGTGTGTGTGTGTAAGGGGAAAGCATTAGCTTGAAGTTGCATGTGTGTGTG
>JAJPUD010002418.1:26375-42647 GCA_023553655.1 Myrmecobius fasciatus
GAAAGCATTAGCTTGAAGTTGAGTGTGTGTGTGTGTGTGTGTGTGTGTGTGTGTGTTTTCTTCTCCAACCCAATCATACAGTTCTCTAGTCTAGCTTTAAGGTGTTCTTCCCACTTTCAGCTCTGTGTCGCCTGTTGAAAATTGAGCCCACTCAATTGCACACACACACACACACACACACACACACACATGTGAACAAAATCCTGCCGGAGATGCCAAACAAAAGCCACAATTCAACACACCACTTGGCCATTAATACATTCTTTTCAAATCATTTTGCACTTCAGCTTAGGAGAAATGGGAAATGACTCTGGGGACAGCCATGTGGGTATTCGGGATCTACTTTTTAATGAGTGCAAAGACTAAAAAAATAATCAGATATGTGTGTGTGCTCTAAAAAAATACATGTATAAAGGAAGAATGGCTGGAGCTAGGGCCTGAGGTCACCTCCTACCTTTCAGGCTGTGTGGGGAGCCCTAAGAAAAAAAGAAATGGGCTGGATCCTTAAGTCATTCCCCTTCCTGCCTCAATCCCTCTCTCGTCTGGCTCATCTTCACCTGGCTGCCTGAGCTGTTTGAAAGTTGAGAGCCAGGCTTCAGCTGTGTCACCATCGTCAGCCTTGGTAAATTGCTCCCCCAATTACCATGGCAACTGGGAAAAATAAAAAGGAAACAGTACAGGGAAACAGCTCTTCCACAGGGTTGCCAGTTCACCTGATAAAAACAGGCCCTGGGACCACTTAGGGGTCTGGGCCCAAGCCAATAGAGAGTCCTCCTCCTGCCATACCTGCTGTTCTGATGGGGCCAAGGGAGGCTGGTAGCCATAAACTTCTCTGAGTATGGGATGAGGGTGCCATTGAGTCCAAAGGTTTTGGGATGTTCCCACACATGATGGATTGGGGGAAAAAACAAAGAAAAACCTATGCTGAGCCCAGCAACTTTTCCTTGGTGGGTTTACCATTTTTGAGCATGCAGGCAATGCCCCAGGAATATGAAACCTCCAAAGATGGCAGAGCTCAGGAAGAGAGAGTACTGGGTTTGGAGTCTTAAACCCTGGATTCAAATCTGATTCTGACTCTTACAAGCTGAGTGAACTTGGGCAAATGGCTTAACCTCTTTAGCCTCAGTTTCCTCTCCTGTAAAATATTACTCATTTTTTTCATGTGAAGAGACTGAGACCAAGTGATTGAGACCAAGTGACATTTCCAGAATCACAAAATTATAACAATCTGATGCAAGTTTTGAACTGGGGGGCAGCTAGGTGGCACAGTGGATAAAGCACCAGTCTTGAAGTTAGGAGGACCTGAGTTCAAATCTGGTCTCAGACACTTAACATTCCCTAGCTGTGTGACCCCGGGCAAGTCCCTTAACCCCAACTGCTCAACAAAAAGCCAAAAAAAAAAGTTTTGAACTGGGATTTTTTGACTCCATGTTCAGCCCTTACTACAATATACCATCTAGTTGCCTATCTTCCTTTGGTAGAATGGAAGGGTGAGAGGTTGGTAGCATTTAGTCTTAATTGTTTTAAGGACAAGCTAGGGATGATTCTTTGGGTGCAGAGTATAAACTAGGGATACCTTCTTAGATCAGTGTCCAGCTATATAATATCCTTCTTGCCAAAAAGAAAAATGAAGGATCTAGGGTGATGGCCATATTCTGCTTATGAGTAGGTATGCTGAAATATAGTCCCATAAACACAGTTTCTGTACGTCAGGGATACACTTTGCTTTCAGCCCTAAGGTTGAAAGAGTGGGCTAGACCATCCATCCAACCTACACCTATCCTTGCCCTTTATTACGAAACCAAAGGATAATATATTTAGAATTAGAATTTAGAGGACATCCAGTTGATGTTGTGAAGATCAAATAAGATATTTATAAAGCATTTTGCCAAACTTAAAGTGCTACATAAATTCTAGTTACCATTATTATTAGGTAGGATCGACTTTTCTGTCCTTCCCTCTATTTCCATTCTATGTCTTTGTGACTTCTTTTCATTCAAGTTTGCTGTTAATATTTCCCTTAACCATGATGGATAAAAACATTGGGGATGGGGGTGCATGTAGAGTATGGTTTGCCCTGACCTTTCCCCTTTAGGAATGGCTCCACATGTGTATGGTAAAGATATTGGGGTAAAGGAAATGGGTGAAAAGTGGAAGGGCGGGGAAGAGATCATCCCTCCTCTCCCCTCCTGGTCCCAACCCTCTTCCCAACCATAAACTCCCCAGGTCCCACTCTATAGGACAGATCCCACAGCCCAGTAAAGACTAAGGTCAAAGTCTCCCTGAGCTGCTAGCCAGCTACTGACCCAGCTGCCCTCCAGTTTGCTTTGGTTGCTGTCACTGAAGGGGGTAATACATTATCCAGGGCTAATGAAAACATAATTATCTCCTTTTGACTGCAGAGGGGCTAATTTAATAGGCTACGATAGAAAGGCATCTGCTGGCTTCAGCTATCAGTAAAGGCACTTGAAAGGCCCCGAGAAACAGCCTAGTAGGTTTGGCAACCTCCAGGACTGACTCAGTACCTTTCTCAGGAGCCTTAGGCTAGGAGAGCCAGAAAAGGGGGTCAAACGTTGGAACAGAAGCAGTGCAGTTACAAGGCTTGGTCCAGAGAAGCAATCCAACTACTGATGGCTCTCTTCCTCACCTGGAAAAAGCCAAGAAATTTCAAAAGTCTAATTTCTTTACTCTCAAGATCTCAGTCTGGGTGAAGAAAGCACAAGACACTTAGCTGTGATTGCCTCTTCCAGGCTGGCTGGGAAGGGATGCAGAAGAAAGGGGAGGGAGCCGTGCCTTCCTCAGAAATCTTGATAAATGTTTATGTGGAAGAATTTGGGGGAAGGTTTGAACACTTTGGACCCCATTTAATGAGCCTGAGTGATGGGACTTCTGAAGGACTTCTTGGGCTGAGCAAGTACACAGTGTTCTCTTCCCTGTGTCTGTCTAGGTTAATGCTTCTTGTCATGACCCGTGGAAGGTGGGGGGTCACAGCAGCCTTAGCCAGAGATATTCTTGGAGTGTTGCTGCAACCCCCCTTTTCCTCCCTTAAGCACTAATCAACCCTCTCCTTTTTCAGGCTGAAGGAAAAACATGGGGCTGGGTGGCTTGGTGCAACAGGGATGGGGCTGCTGTGTGGTACTAGGCACAGCGATACCTAAAATTATAGACTTGTTTTTTAGTACCAATGTGTCATGGGATTATAGCTTTAGATTACAATTATAAGGAACCCTTGAATTCATATAGGCCAGTCTTCTCATTTTACAGAAAATTGAGGTTCAGAGGTCAAGTGATTTGCAAAAAACCAAACAAATGGCAAAAACCATTTTGAAGTGAGGTCCCCAAAACAGTGTTCTTTCAATTCAGTCTAGAAAGTAATATAGAACAAAGTTATTTGTGAGAAATAATGTCTTAGAAGCCAGGTGCAATCACCTGAATTAAACAATTGGGTAATTTACAGGAATTTTTAGGAGAAGGGAGGGAAAGGAGCACTGAATTAATTAGGAGGCTTTAATCTGAGGTCTAACTATATGTATGGCCTTGGACAAGTCCCATTTCTTCCATGAACTTGTTTTCATACTTATAAAATGAGGAAGCTAGAAAAAAGCACTGGTTTAATTAATTAGTAAATAAAGCACTGGATTAACTAGGAGGCTTTAATCTGAGGTCAAACTAGATGTGGGCTTGGCCATGTCTCCTTTCTTCTGTGAACCTGTTTTCTCACCTATAAAATGAAGGGGTTGGAAAAGAATACTGGTTTAATTAATTAGTAGAAAGAACCCTGGATTAATTAGGAGACTTTAATTTGAGGTTTAACTAGATGTATGGCCTTGAACATGTCCCCTTTCTTCCATGAACCTGTTTTCTCACCTATAAAAAGAGGAGGCTGGTAAATGAACCAGCTTGGATCTTGTATGTTTTAAGTTTCTTCCCAGCTTTGATATTTGCTCTGAGGTCCCTCCCAACTCTGACATTTTGTGTTCCAAGTTCCCTCTCATCTCTGACATTCTACATGCTCATGCTCCACCCAGTCGTGACATTCTGTGCTCTAAGGCTTCTCTTCACCATTCTAAGTGCTAAGGGTTTCTGTTAGACCCCACCCCCATTCCACCCCCAGCTCTGACAGTTTATTTTCTGAAACTCCTTTGAGTTTGGATGTTCTAGGTTCATTCTGTTTTTCAGATGTAGGTTCCTAGGACTGAACTCTCTTTCATGGGATTTTAAAATTTTAACAGCAGAATGGCCAGCCTTTTTTCCCTGTTGGTAAGATCTCAGATTTCCCAGCAATACAGAGGCAGCTCCATCTGGAGAGGAACAGGGAGCTCCCTGCCAGTCCCTGCCCAGTTTAGCCCAGCCTGGCCAGGCAACCAACTCAGCTGAAATCGAGAGTGACAATTCTCAGCCTGACCTAGAGATGGCAGTAAACCTTCACTGTTGTGCTTTCAACTATTATTTTCTAGAGACTTGCAAAGACCCCAGAAGTTTCAGGGGTGGGTGGGTGGGAAACAGAAGGACAGGTTACATCACTCCTCAGAGTCTTTCACCTTGGGACATTTTGAGTTGAGCTGCAGGAGAGTGGGGTCAATTATTAGGCAGCCTGGGGTAAGGATGTCGATAGAGCAAGGGGAGCCCAGCCCAACATCCTTTCTTGTTTTTTTCCCTACATGTCTCTTTGCTAACTCAGGTTAAAAAGAAAAAAAGGGGATACCTGGAATGAGCTACCAGTCTTGGATTCTAGAGAGGAGGAGAAAATACTATGGGATGTATTCCGGCGAACCTGATTAAGGCCTTATTTATATGGCACTGTTCTAATAGCAACCCCAGAAAGTAGGCCATCCAAATACAATTCCTCCCATTTTGTAGATAAGGAAATTGGGGTTCTGAGGAAATGAGATTTTCCCAAATTCACATAACTATTAAGTACCAGAGTTGAATTTGAACTCAGATATCCAGGACTTTTGTTGATTGTGTTCTAGTCACAGAATTACATCATTTAAAGCTAGAAAAAATCCCAAGATTCTATCCTGTTCAATCCATACAAAAAGGCATGGCCCCAATATGTTATCCCAATACTGAAGATCTCCAAGGAGGTAAAGTCCTTCACTATCTGCCCCCATCCTCTAAGTCTCTACCTTCCACTTTTAACAGCTCTCCTAAGAAAGTTTTCCCTTTCATCCAGCCTAAATTAATTGCTTTGTAAATTCTGCCCATTGTTCCTGATTCTGCCTTCTGAGGACAAATGTAGCCAAGGAGGTTCTTTTCCCATATAGCCATCCTTTCTTCCAGAGAGTTCTTTTCAAGAAATCCCTCTTCTTTCTCTTCAAGAAAGCTCTCTGGTCATCTTGGAGACTACCCTTCTCCAAGATGGAATGATCTATTCTCATGGAGCAGTGAGTAGAGAAGGTCTGTCTCTTCTGGTCTCTTCCTCTGCACATTTTCCAGTTTAGATACAGGATTCTAGATCTCAAGCTAGAATGGACCTTTCATTTCACAGATGGGGAAACTGAGACTCAAGCAGATTAAGAGACTTGTCTCAGATCACAGAGGTAGTAATCATAAAACATTGAATTTGAATCCAGACCCTGACACCAGGCAGTACTTTTCCCATGGTGCCATACTGTTTTTCTTTGACCTTGGGGCCCTTTATTCTCAGTTCCATTATCTTAAATTTCCTCTCACTATCTCGTTAATTTCATCACAGTGTTTTAGACTTGGAGTGAGGAAGACATGGTTTCCAATACCACCTCTTCCATTTATTGGCTATGTGGTCTTGGGCAGGTCCATTTTCCTTATCTGTAAAAAGGCAGGGTCCAAAAAAAGACATTGAGTCCAAACCCGATGTCTAATGTTCTTCCCAACTTGAAATCTATGATACTATAAATGTTTTGGACTCAATTATAGTCAGAAGAACTCGCTTCAAATACTGCCTCACTCAGGAGGTCTGTGATCCTGGGCAAGCCATTTCAACTGGGTGCCTCAGTTTCCTCATATCTAAAATGGAAATAAATAATACATAAAGCATCTACTTCACAATGTTGTTTTAAGGCTTAAATTGAAATATGTGTAAAGTACCATGCAAATAAAAATCATAAATGACATTATTATTCTCTTCAGCTCCAGTTTACCAGATAAATGATTCCATACTAACTTATGAAAAAGTGTGTATACTTGCTTTTTAAAGGGGGTATCTGGTGAATGGAGGGGGTGTGCTTAATCTGAGAGCATAATGATGAAACTCCTTAATGGGAGAATTTCAGGGATCTGGAGGGGAAATGTTTCTTGGCAGGGACCATCCCATAAAGCTATGTCCTAGTTGGTGGCCCTATGAGCCAGCAGAGAATCAGCCCACATTCACTTGCCTGTCCCTCTGAACCGAGAGCTAGAGTTAAACAGTCTCCCTGCCTGGGCTTTCAGTAGAAGTATTGAGGACACAAATGGAGACCCCTCTCTCTACTTATCTGTCTTACTTCTCTCTAAAGGGTTTAACTCCATTTTCTTGACTCAACGGAGAGAATTTTTCACTGTCTTATTTCAAAGATGATAAAAATCCCTGAGGTTGCTTCATTGCCAGGGTAAAGGAAAGTCAGAGAGAGAAACAGACAGACAGACAGACAGATACAAGGAGAGACAGAAAGAGACAGAGAGACAGAGAGAGACAGAGACAGAGACAAAGAGACACAGAGACACAAAGATACAGAGAGAGACAGAGAGAGAGAAGGAGGAAGGGAAGGAGAGGGAGGCAGCATTGCAGAGGAAAAGTCTAAAGAACTGAACCTGGAGCTAAGAAAACCAAATTTAAATCCTGCCTCAGAGACTTAAAACAGTTATATGATCCTAGGCAAGTTACTTAACCTTCATCTCCCTCAATTTTCTCATCTGTAAAATGGGAATGATAATCACATTTACTTCACAGGATTGTTGTGTGGATCAAATGAAATAATATTTGTAAAGTTCTTTCCTTCAAGCACTATATAAATATGACCTATTATTATTGGAAAAAAAGAGGAGATTAGACTAGATGTCTTTGAAATTCTCCTCAAGCTTTTAGTCAAAGGGACATTGTTTCTTTGGAGTCAAGAAAGATCTGGGTACAAATTTCACCACTGACCATTGACTATGTGACATTAGCAACTCACCACTTTTCTGAGCTAGTTTCCTCACAAAATAGGGATAATACCTGTAGTCCTTGCCTTATTGAATTATGCTTGTGGTTCAGATGAGATTTTATATATATATATATATATATATATGTATGTATATATATATATATGTATGTATATATATGTATATATATATATATATATATATGTATGATTTGCAAACTTTAAAGCACTGTACATATGGAGAATTCCAAAAGTCCTGGTTATTATAAAGATTTTAAAAACTTTAATAGCTTAAAACTACACTAAGACATTTGGGCCACCAGTATACATGTCTGTTGTTGTTAGGTGAAGTTCCTAGGGTGAAGCTCTTTATAATTCTCTTACTTGCTATGGCTTTTCCATGCAACCCCTAGATTACTTGTTATTGCCTAATCTGTGCACCTATTATGTCCTGCTGAGTCGAATATAAGCACCTTGAAGAGAGGGCCTGTTTTCTTTTTTTGTCTTTGTTTCAAGCTCCTAGAGTAGAGCCTAAGATAGAAAAGAGCCTTATAGATTCTTGCTGCATGAATCTGTGCTGTGATGCAAACAGAAAGGTCAGAGCATTCATGAGATTGCACTGGAAATCCATGAACTGATTCTGGGGGTAGGGAGGGCACTCAAAAGATAATCTCAACCATATTTTAAAAGAACTTCAATTCAAATCCATCTTTATTCTTTTATCTTTGTCTCCTCCCTATCTCCATCCCACTTTCTGCCCCCTCCCTTTTTTGTTTGTTTTTGGAGAATTGGAATCCCTATTTTGACCACACTAGAAGTAAGAGGGTCTCTCATTGGTTCAGTTGCACTCCTGGCCATTGAAGCTTTGACCCGATTAGTTGCTAGCCTGGCTGGTTTACCCCTCTTTATGTAGCTTGTCTCTGACTTTATTCCCATCTACATCCACAGCAAGTACCTCATTTTACAGATGAGAAAACTGAGGCCTTGAGAGGCTAGATGACTTGTCCAAGATCACACAGATAATAACTAGGTAAGCCAGACTTGAACCTAGGTTCTCCGACTTCAGACTCCATGTCCCTTCATTTGTCTCCAAAGTAGTTAAGTGATTTGTCAGAAGGCACATAGCTAATAGAAATAGGATATAAACTATTTATTTTTCTAGGTTGCCTCTGTTATATCTTAAAGCTTCTTTCTCTTTGTTTCTTTTATTAAAGCTTTTTATTTTTGAAAACATGCATGGAAAAATCTTCAACATTAGCCCTTGTAAAACCCTGTGTTCCAATTTTCTCCCCCTTCTCCCATGCCCTCCCCTAGATAGCAACTAGTCCAATTTATGTTAAACATGATAGACTTCCTTCCTTCCTTTTTCTCTTTCTTTTTGTCTTTCTTCTTTCTCTCTGTGTGTCTGTCTTTTTGTCTGTCTTTGTCTTTGTCTCTGTCTCCTTCTTAAAGTCACCTTAGAAGAAAGTTCTCCCAAGCCCTTTGGATATCAAGTACTTCTTGAGATGCTTATGTAACACTCTTCCAAATCAATATTATAGGAAGGTATTAGGAGACTCATTAAGAAATCTTATAGGGATAATACTGACATGTTTTCTATTCTAATTAATCAGACTCAAGAGGCAAACATAACTCCTCTTGGATATTTCTTCAATAATAGGAAAACAGCTCTCTAAACTAATAAGGGCCCATCTTTGGACCAAATAAATCCCCCAAGGAAACAAAATGGAACTTGTGATTTCCAACCCTTTTGAGAATGAGGACCCCACTTACTGCACCTGGCATTTTCCAGAGCTCCCCACAAGACTGTAGTTGGGCTCTCTGTTAATTGAGAAATTCCGTGATAGAAAAATTACTGCACTTGGTGTGAGAATGGGTTAGAGAACTTCTTCAATTCCATAATGAGTATTTATTGTGTACTTACTATGGGGAACAGGACAATAACTTCATGGCCCTAGGGATCTTTGGATCAATAGTTGGGAACCCGGTGCAATGGAAAGTGGGTGGATCTGGAGACTGGAAACCTGAGTTATAAGATCTATGACCTTGGGCAAGTATTCTCTTACAGGAAGTGTGGTGTTATGGAGAGGGAACTCAACTCATGGTAGGGAAGATTCAAGTGGAAATCCTATCTCAAATACTTATCAGCTGTGTGATACTGGACAAGTCACTTAATTTAGTTATGTCCAGCTCTTCCTTTGGAAAATAACAGGGTTTATGTTAATGACTTTTAAACTCCAAATCTATAATCTCATGGCCTTTAGAAGCTATAGCAGCCCAAATTTTGCTACCTTCCCAAAGCCTTTCTGTCTAGCTGAAAGAGCTGACACATCACTAGAATGATCTCTGAGAACTCAGAGATGCCTACATGCCATGGGGAGATATCAGAGGAGGGCTTCAATGGGGGGAGGATGAGTAATAATAATAATAATAACATACTGGCAACTTGAAAAAGCTAAAAAAGAAGAAGATATTTAATACCATGCAAGAATAATCTTCATGTACACCTTAGAAATTGTCAAAAGAAGCAAAACTGATTTTGACAGTGCCTTGACAAACACCAATAAAATACTAATGAGACACAGAGCTCATTTACTCCAAAGACCCTATAGAAAGATGACCTGGTGCTCTCCAAAAAAGAGAAGAGAGGCTAGATTGATGTTTTTAGAGCATATGATAAATAGACCAGACCCTACAAAAATACCTTTGGCACCTGCAGACCTTCACTGAGCACTAGTAAAGGCTGATAATAGGTACATGTCATTTGGATTTTTTGAATGTAACTGAAGAGTTTTACAGTTAGAAGGAACCCAGATTTCTTTTTTTGAGTTCAAATCTAGCCTCAGACATTTATTAGATGAGTCATCTTGGCAAATCATCTTATTTGTCTCAGTTTCCTCATCTGTAAAATGAGCTGGAGAAAGAAAGGATAAACCAATTAAATATCTTTGCCAAGAAAAGCCAAATGGAGTCATGAAGAATTAAACATGACTGAACACTAGCCCCCTGAAATGAAGATCTTAGAATGGAATCAAAAGGCCTTCTGGGAGAAACCTCCAGGAATTCTGCCAACACTGTGTTGATGAAGACATATTGAGAAAAGGGCTGAATGATGTGGATTCATTTGTGGAAACTGAGAGTTTATGATAACACTTCAGTATTAGATCATCACTACTAAAAACAACAGAAAGATTCTTTGAAAAAGAGATCAATAGAGACCCACTGTTCCCAAACTATGCGTCAGACTACTTCAGTGAGCTCACAAAAACATCACAGTGTGTTTAAAAATTTTAAGGCAAATAGAGTGATACTTGAGATCTTTAGAAAAATTACTATCTCAAGGTCATTCAGATCATAGGTCATCCTACATTGCTTTCAATGACATTTTAGAAGGCTCGAGATTTTTTTGAACTTGCACTTTGACCTATGCCAGTAACCTCTCAAACTTTCTTATTTGTGATATCTTATCTTTGTCAAACTGGGTTGTCAGAGTTTGTTGTGATAAAAAACACAAGTAGTGGGGCAGCTAGGTGGCGCAGTGGTTAGAGCACCAGCCCTGAAGTCAGGAGGACCTGAGTTCAAATCTTGTCTCAGACACTTCCTAGCTGTGTGACCCTGGGCAAGTCACTTAACCCCAATTGCCTCAGCAAAAAGCAAAAAAAATAAAAAAATAAAAAACACAAGTAGTGCTTCCATTCCCCCACCTAAAAAAGGTTTAACAAGATTTGAGTGGAATGGTGTCCGGTCTAATTTCAAGGTCTGAGAAACTGTATAGTGCCCAATGCTAGAGCACACATCCCTTTTAGTAAGTTATTGCTTCTTGGTTATTTAAGATGAAACAAAATATATTTTTCTTTTAATTTATGCAAATTATTTTTTAAAAATGAATACTAAATTGTTAGGACATTATAAAGTTGTTTGGCCCTAATTACTTAATAAACAGAACTTTTAGGTATTATTATTATTATTAGCAGAGGGGGACTATGAACTTAGAAGGTTTGGGAACATTTTATATAAATTAAATAAGGAAATCACGGAGGCAGCATAAGATTACTGGAGAGTACAAAAGTCTAAGATACTTAAAAAAACTTTTTAAACATATAATACATAGTAAGACGTGATAGATTAGCATTATACATTACAAATTTTCATGAATAGATGGACTACATTGCAAACACAGATCTTATAATATCCCAAAAGACCTCAACCTATAAAGTGTAATGGAAATTAATCATCATCAGAGACAGAATTTTTGCCTACAATCTCTCAGACATAACATTTATCCATAAAACAAGAATATTTTAAAAAATAGATGTCACCATTTTAAATAGTCATAATATCCAAGCTACATAGATCAAAAATCTTTCAAAACATAGAGACCTAGCAAAGATTAAAGTCACGTAGGGACAAGATGAAGTATATATTGACTTTGTTGTCTTATCTGCTATTGGAGTAGTACCAAGGATATTTTCCTGGAGGATGACCTTAAACCTCAACACTTTTATTGATCACAAAAATACTTTGTTTTTCACCTGTGCAAAAGTCTACATCACATTAAATTTAAAAAAGAAATATTTGAGATCCCAATTCAGACCCAATAAATTGGCAAAGATGACAAAAGATGAGAATAGTCAATAGTGGTAGGATTGTAGAAAGATACACACACACACACATTATTAGTGGACCTGTAATTTTTTCCAATCTTTCCAGAAAACAATTTGGAATAATTTGAATAAAGTGATAAAAATATTCTTTCTCAGAGGGATCTGCTATGCATATGCTTTGAGATGAACAGCTTCTCTATACAATAAATACAGTAGGTGTTTTTTTTTTTTCTGGTAGCAAATAACTGAATATAGAGTAGATATCCCTTGATTAAAAGAACAGTTTAAAAGATTGTAATGAATGGAATGGAGTATTATATAGTGTTGTAAGAGATAGGGAATATGATAAGAATGGAGAATACTTATATAAATGGATAACAAAGTGTGGCAAATAGAACTAGGCAAACTGTGTTCTCAATTGTTATAATATAAATGGAAAGGGTAACAATAAAGCAAGCCAAACTAAATGCTGTGGAATTATGACAAAGGTTTGTCAGAAATAAGACAATAGAGAAATAATAACAGATGCCACCTCTTTTGTACTTTGTAGAGGTGGGAATGAAACATTGCAAATAATTGCAGATTTTATTAATACACTGGTTAGCTGAGCTGAACTTTTTTCTTATTCTTTTTTATTCTTTGTTTTTTCTTTTATTCCTTGTGAGCAGAAAAGGGGATGGAGAGTACTACAGTGGGGCGTGCAAGTGATATAAAAACAAAAGACATCAATAAACTTTTATTTGATGGCAGCTTAATTCTGGACCCTTTCTATTTAAACTCTATTGAAATGATGAGAATGGGAAGGTAATAATAACAATGTTAATAAAAAATGGAACATACTTTAGGAAATTCAGAGAACTTTATATAATAATAATGCCTATATGTAGATATATATATGAGATGTCTTTATATAGTAATATATGATAATAAAAATGATAACATATAAATATGTGAGAGTGTGTGTGTGTGTGTGTGTGTGCACGTGTGGAAAGAGAAAAAGAGAGAGAGAGAGAGAGAGAGAGAGAGAGAAATGAAGGAAGAGAGAGATTATTCCTTTTGATTTTTAAAACTACTTCATAAAGTAGTTTTTATCTTGAGGTGATAAAAATATTTTCTGTCAATTAGAGCTCTCCAAAGTGGGACAGACTGCCTTTAGCATGAGTAGATTTCCCCTCACTTGATATCTTTGAAGAGTGGATGGCTCCTTGTTATTCGAGTTTGGTTTGAACAAGCTAGTTTCTGGGGTCTCTTCATGTTGTAAGATGCTTATTATAGGAAAGAACTTAGTTTCATTTTAACAATTAGGAAATAGAGGTACAAAGCATTGAGGGGACTTGCCTAAGGAACAGCTGATTGAGCAAAGATTGCATTGAGGTTTTCAGGTTCTAAGTCTAGAGAGTTTTTTTTAACTATACCATATTGTTTCTATTAACCTGAAATATATATGACTCCCCATTCTACATAGAGGAAAACTGGAGATTACAGAAGTACCCCAAGGAAACAATAAATCAAACTACTCAGTAAACATTCATCAAATGCTTATTACCTGTCAGATGAATGTAGGGTTACAAAGACAATAGCCTGACATCAAGGAAGACTATGTGCCTATAGACTTGTACACATAAAGTTAGAGATGGGTACTAGATTTGTGATTTACCTGGTAGAGGTAACTCCCAAGTGAGGACATTCCCTGCAGATCAATGCAGATCAAATGCAGATCAATATGTTTTCTACAGTTGAGGATCTCAGAGAATTGCCTAGAGTCCTGAGACATTGGGACTTGCTCAGGGTCATATAGCCAATAGGTGTAAGAGACAGGATTAAGACTGGTATCCCCGTCTTCAAATATAGTTCTTTATTTTCTGTTATACTATGTCTATGTCCCACAATATGTACACAAGCATTACAAGGTACTTGAAGAGGGGCAGCTTAGTGGCTCAGTGGATAGAGCTCTGGCCCTGGAGTTAGGAGGACTTGAATTAAAATCTGGCCTTAAGTACTTGACATTTATAAGCTGTGTGACTCTAGGCAAGTCACTTCCATTGCCAAAAAAAAGTACTTGTTGTAGGTGAAATGGGGAGAAAGGCTCCATAAAATTCCATTTGCAATCTATTTTTTCTATTTTGTCACATAGTCCTATGAGCTAGGAGGGACTTTACATGTCACCTCATTTTCTGGATTAGGAGACTGAGGCCCAGAGAGTGATGTGCTGAATTAAGCAGCTTGTCCAGATTCCTCTAAGTAATAAATAGCAGAAATGGACTTTGAAGACAGAACTCCTGACTCAAAATCCAGTATCCTTTCTTTTACATCCACCTGTTCTTTCTTCTCCCTTGTCCATTTGGCTTCATCTTAGACTTTGACTTGTAGATCCTGTCTTATCAGTACAGAGAACAGTTTTACATGCTTGTGAAACCACAAATATCATTTGGGATGGGCACACTTCCTGGGCACAGACTGCAGTGGAAGAAGATCACCCAAGGCCCTATTATATAACTTCCATTAGCCCAGAGCTCTAACCTCATTGCCCTGCAACATTCAGCAGCCAATCTGGGGTTTTAAACCCTCTCATCATTAGAATATCAAAAGCTGGGAGGAGCCTTAGAAGAAGGGATGCTAGACCAGGAGGGGCCTTAGAACAGGGGATGTCAGAGCTGGGAGGGGCCTTAGAACAGGGCATGTCAGAGCTGGGAGGGGCCTTAGAACAGGGCATGTCAGAGCTGGGAGAGTCTAAATTTCTCATTTTATAGATGAGAAGATGGATAGCCAGGTAGAGAAGGGACTTATGTCACACTAAATGTAGGGCCAAGTCATTGGACCTTTTGGAAACAAATTCAGTTGTCATGAAGGTGGCTGAAAAATAGCAACTCACTTAAAAGTTGTCTTTTTTGTGGCCACTTGTAAAGTGGCTCCAGCACTGGTACTGTTCCACTGCATTTTCCCCCTGAGCTGGCAAACCTACTAAAAATAGGTGAGCCCAGCCCAGTGTTTGGCAGAGAGTCCTTCATGCTGTGCTAGGCTTTGAAGGAAATGCATTATCAGGTTATGACTAATAGAAATTTCCATCAAATGAAGCCTTGTCCAGATCCCAATTCTCCGACTTGCTATCTGGGTGCCCTTGGGCATTACTTTTCTAATTCTGGGCTCAGTATTCTCATCTGTAAAATGAACGAATTGCAGGAGATGGTCCACTTCAAAGTTCAATAATCCTTTAACTTTTATGTGATGCAATCCAGCACAGGACCACAGAATTTAATAGAACAACACAAGATCGGCTTATGGAATCATTTCAGAACAGAACATTGACTTTTTAAAGTATCCAGTTCAATTGACTTCATCTTCACAGAGGTGAAGATGAGGGATCTGAAAAGTTAAGTTACTTTTCCAAGGTCATCCATCAAGTTTGTGGCAAAGATCTATCTAGAACCAAGCTAAGATTACATGGTTAGAACTGGGAGAACCGTAAAGACTATCTTGTCCAGCCCTTTTGTTCTACTAGTAATGAAAGAGAGAGTACATGCCCAAGTAGGA
Source organism: Myrmecobius fasciatus (assembly GCA_023553655.1). Classification (NCBI taxonomy): domain Eukaryota; kingdom Metazoa; phylum Chordata; class Mammalia; order Dasyuromorphia; family Myrmecobiidae; genus Myrmecobius; species Myrmecobius fasciatus. The sequence continues at coordinate 41,611 of JAJPUD010002418.1, forward strand.
CAGGTGCTAAGTGGGAGAGAGAACTTGATCTCAGGTGCCCTGATTCTGAATCAAGTACCCTTTTCTATGGTACCATATTGCTGCTTCTGATTTCTAGATTCAGTCTTTCCCCCATCCCTCTAAAGCAGATATCCAGATCTCATGTTTTGCAGAACTCAATTTTGATTTCTTTTTGTGCTCTCTCTGTCTCTGTCTCTGTCTCTCTCCCTTTCTTTCTTTCTATATATCTCTGTCTCTGTGTCTCTGACTCTCTCTCTCTCTGTGTATTGTGAGGGGGATAGTAGTCAGAAAGGGAGGAAGCCATGTTTAGGAAGAACATTGATTAGTTAGACAGAATTCAGAGAAGGGTGATGATAACAGCAGCAGCAATAAACAACATTTATACAGTAGTTTGAGGTTTGCAAAGAACTTTGCCTATATGATTCCATTTGGTTCTCACAACCCCTCTGAGGTATGAAGCATAAACATGAGCATCCACACTTTACAAATAAGTAAGCTGAATCTCAGGTGAAATGACTTGCCCAGAGTGGTACTATATATATATATATATATATATATATAAAAGAGTATACCTAATTGCTGTTATAAAATAATTAAAGAAATTTTGGGTGAGGGATCACCCTTGCTCTGCTTGGTCTCAGGGGGACAAAACTAGGAGTGATGGGATTGTAGAGAGGTGAATTTAGATGAATTGAGAAAAAGCTGCTGGCAATGAGAGCTGTCCAAGGTAGCTGGTCTAGGTCAAAGGAATTAGTATGGTTCCTCCTCTTTGAAGTTCTGTAGGCAATGGCTGGGGTCAGGTTATGTTGGAGCAAGAATTCTCATTTAGACCTGGGATGAACTAGATGATCTTTGAGGTCTCTTCCAACTCTGAGATTCTTCAATCCTCTGTAGAGAGGGTCCTTCTTTATTCATCTTCTCATGTGATGAATAATGAACAGGTTCAAAAATCCCTTTAGAGAATTCTTTCTTTCTTTCTTTCTTTCTTTCTTTCTTTCTTTCTTTCTTTCTTTCTTTCTTTCTTTCTTTCTTTCTTT
>JAJPUD010002418.1:42657-86953 GCA_023553655.1 Myrmecobius fasciatus
TTTCTTTCTTTCTTTCTTTCTTTCTTTCTTTCTTTCTTTCTTTCTTTTTCTTTTTGCTGAGGCAATTGAGGTTAAGTGACTTGCCCAGGGTCACACAGCTAGGAAGTGTTAAGTGTCTGAGACCAGATTTGAACTCAGGTCCTCCTGACTTCAAGGCTGGTGTTCTATCCACTGTGACACCTAGCTGCCCCTAGAGAATTGTTTCAAAGGCTCTAGCATAGGAAGGCATCGAATGCCAGTGAGTGATGCCAAGTGATAGAGAAGGCTTCTAGAACAGTCATCCTCAGGCACTTGGGAACACTGATTGAGGAGTGCTCTACATCTACTCTCTGCTCAAGAAATGTTTGTTGAATGACTGAAGGAATCCATGCACACACAAATCTGAGACATGGATTAGATGTATGAGAGTCCATTATTCATCAATCAACTCAACAAACATTTACTAAGCAGCTACTCTGTAGTAAGCACTGAGAATTTAGAGGCAAAGTGAAACAATCCTTATTTTCAAGGACTTTCCATTCATATTCTGCTTTATCTGATTGGACATATGACTAGGGGCCAGATACAAAGGTACCCATACCCCATCAATGATTTAGTCACAGACATTCATACCCCTATCCCTATCTTCATACCTCTGCCTTACCTAATTCTCTTATACTTGCATAGAAAAATCCCTCAAAATTGCCAGCAGGCTGGCAACTCGGGGACTAGAGCTATTTAGAGTGTGAAAGAGCTACTTGAGACCACCTTCTCTATGTGTAAAGAGGTGTACTTCATCTTTTCAGAGATAAAAAACACTTTTACTGATGCATTTCATTTTCAAGAACATATTCTCATAATAAGCTGAGTTTGGAAAACAAAGCCTGAGCCAGCTGGAGGTGGCCTAGGTCTTAAGAGCAAGCTTGTTGCAGGAGCTGCCTGATTGGCATTGAAACCACTGGGAGAAGCCCTTTCCCCTCAGAGAAGAAGAGGGAAGAGGAGAGCACATTCTTATGGGGGTAGGGGACAGCCCAGTAAAGATAGAACCCAACCAGGGGATTCAATTCAATATGCATTTATTAAGTTCCTACTGCATGCGGAGTGAAAGATAGCCATCCGACTCATCTCAGAGTCAGGAAGGCCTGGCTTTAAATCCTGCTGCCCATGATACCTACTGATTGACCCCAGGATCCTATGGAACTGTCTCACATTTAGAGTTTTAGAACAGGTACTTTGGCAGAGGAGAGGGTTCCTTATACCAATGAAATCATATCCCTAGTCCAAAAAGAAATGTGCTAGAGTGATGGAGACAAGAAATTATATTCCACTCATCCAAGATTTGTTTAAACTATTTATCTTCCACTTGGGGAAGTTCCCCCTGACTTCATGTCACCTCAAGTGCTCTCTTTGAATTCTCCGAGTTGTCCATGCTCTGCTCTCTCACCCAATTACTATGTACAAGTTTTGCATTTATTTGTCAATATTCACATCCTTTCCCCTGTAGTAGCATGTACGCTCTTTGAGGACAGGCTCTAGATGTTTCATTTCTGTCTTTGTATCCTTGTTACCTACCACAGTACCTGGCACATTTTGGGAACTTATTATATGAATTATCCTCAAGTAACTTCATTTCTATTGGAGAACAACAGCATAAGCACAGAGAAGGAAAAACAAATCACCTTTTCACTATGGGGTCCAGAGAGTGCAAACAAGGAAGAGAAATTAGGAAATAATAGAAAGTGTCTGGCACCTGAGTTGAGTCTTGAAAGGATCTGGGGATTCTAATCGTCACTTTCAATTAAGAAAAACATCCCATTCAGAGGTAAAATGTGTCTAATTTCTTAGATTTCCCTTGCAAATTAATCAATCATTCTCTCAGCCAGGGTGAGGACTTAAAATGCATATTGCTTTGGAATCACACAGAGGTATCCAATCTTCCATGTGGTGTAGACCAGTACTAAAGAGTTCAGGACTATGGGTCACATTGAACATCTGCACACTGATCTTCAATCTTATTCATCTTTCAAGGTCAAATCCTATGTTCTTGTGTGAGGGTCAGATGGTAACTAGACTAGATTTGAAACTAGAGGACTTTGATTTGAATCCCAACTTTACTATATATGTTTTGAATGACATTGGGCAAATGACCCTCTTGGGAGCCTCAGTTTCCCCCTTTTACAAGGTGAATTTCACTTTCAGATTTCATTACAAGTTCTTAGCTTTTATTCCATGGGCCCCTTTGGCAATCTAGTGAAACATCTGGTTCCTTTTCTGAAGAGTGTTTATAAATTAAGAAAACATAAGACTAAGGGAATATAAGGGAAATTAATGATATTGATATGTAATAATGTGTGACTCTGGAAAAGTCCCTTAACCCTGTTTGCTGCAGTTTCCTCATTTGTAAAATGAGCTGGAGAAAGAAATTGCAAGCTACTCCAGTATCTTTGCCAAGAAAATCCCAAATGGATTCATGAAGAGTTGGACACAAATGAACAACAACAACAAATTATCAAAATATTGATAAAACAACTAAATTCCCATTCCCTCCCCCCAGATTGTTGGTGGTGGTGCTTCTTCCTCAAAGAGGATCATGATGTCAAGATGGTGATACCATAACATGGATTTAACTGAAGGAAGGCTATACAAGGTCCCATCCAGAGACTTCTGGGTCTGGCGGCCAGATATCGACCAGGAGTGGGCAATCTGTTACACCCCTTTCAGCTTTAAAATTTGTGATTTTATATAAGATAGTCATTGTAGATTAACACACCAGCATTGAATGGAAAGCATCATGGGTTCCTAGATTTAGAGCCAGAAAGAATTTCAGAAGTCATTTAGTCCAACCCCCTCATTTTACAGATGATGAAACTGAAGCTTAGAGATGTGATATGATTTTCCCAAGATCACACAAAAGTCATAAGTGACAGAGCTGAGATTTGAACTCATTATCTTGAGTGCCATCTTAATGCCCTTTTGAGTGAAGGCAAATCTGGCTCATGATCAAGGTGGATCAGAATGTGAAACTATACAGCCTTTGCAATGATTCCCAAGCTGTTTCCTTTTACTTAAGCCCATTACTGCCTCACGTTGTTCTCTTTCTTCTCTGGTATCTCCACTTTAGTTTTGAAACTGAAAATCATGGAACCACAAAACATAAGATCTTAGAGCTGGAAAGCATCTCAGAGACCTTCTACTCCTACCCATTCTTGAGCAAGAGTCCCCTCTCTACTGATTGAATATCCTTTCCTTGAAATGCTCCAAGGAAGAGGAGTCAATCATTTCCCTGATGCAATCCATTTGAGACTCCATGTTTGGTCAAGAGTCCAGATCTTTTCTAAGTAGCCCCTGTACTTATTAATGGAAGGTCCACCCAGATTCCATCTGCAGATCACAAATTCTCTGAGTTGGAAGGAATCACAGTGTTTATCTTGCCCAACTCATACCTGAATAGGGTTCTCCTGTGCAACACACTTAACAGGTGGTAAACTAGCATTTCCTGAAAAACTCTAATGAGGGGAGGTCTAAACCCTCTTAAAGGAGAACATCCCACTCTTGAAGAGCTCTAATTATTAGAAAGTTTGGATTTTTTCTTATATCAAACCTAAGAGATTTGATTTGTAGATAAATGATAGGAGGAGCTTTATATAGCCTCAATTTGCTTCCTTGTAGCTTTTGTTAGTTGATCCCAATTCTTCCTCTTGGCTCCAAGCAGAACAAATTTAGTTCCTTTTCCTGATGATATCTCTTCAAATGCCATCCTAGAGAGCAATCAGATTCCTACTGAGTCTTCCTTTCTTCATATTAAGTAATTTGACTTCCTTCAACTCATTCTTGATTGGCAGGAATACCAGGACAGCCATAATTTTAGTTACCCTCCTTTAAATGCTCTCTAGATTATCATACATGCCCTTTTCCAATATAGTTCTAATAGCTGCATATAGGATTATATATATATATATATGAATATAGGATTATATATATTTATATTATAGTATTTATATCTAATATATATCACATAATATATTAGATATAAATACTATAATATAAATATATAAGTATATATAAATATAAATATATAATATATATAAATTATATATTTATATATAATATAAATTATGTTAAGATATAATTAGGATCTGGTTAGGTCACAGTATGGCATTTCTATCCTCCTAGTCCTTATTTTTAAAATCTTATTTAGCTTTAATTACTGAATAGATGTTGCCTCATTCAAATTGAGATCTGTTGAGGCTTTATTTTAAAAAGTCTGGGTCTCGACTACATTTAGGGCCATCTCCAGTCATCCTGGTCTATATCAGGCCACTGGACAAAGATGGTTCCAAAGGAGAAAGTGAGGTTGATGGCCTTGTACAGTTCTTCCTCACTTGAATCCAATTCACTTACATGTCATGGTATCACCTCCCGGATATTACAATTATCTCCCAGAATAAAGGACAAACAACATGTTTTTCATTGTGGTCTAAGATAGGCAGCTGTGTGACACATGGATAGAGTGCTGGACCTGGAGTCAGGTTCCTGAGTGCAAATCTGATATCAGACACTTACTGGATGTCTTAGACAAGTCACTTAATCCTGTTTGCCTCAGTGTCCTTCTCTGCAAAATGAATTGGAGATGGAAATGGCAAACCCCTCAGTACCTGCCAAGAAAACCCCAAGTGGAGTCATGAAGAGTTGAACACAACTGAAAAACAATTGAAAAACCACAAATATTAAAAATAATCAACACAGGAAAGAAACTAGCAATATTGGAGAGTAGGAAAGGCTTTTTGTGGGAGGTGGAATTTTAGCTGAGACTTGGAGTCAGGACTTCCTGATTCCAATTCCAATACTGTAACCACTGTGTCATGCTGCTTAAGACTTTCCATTTATCACTATTAAATTCTCTCTTATTAGATTTGGCCCAGTGTTCTTGCCTGTCAACATCTTTTTGGATCCTGACTCTGTCATCCAATGTGTTCACTGTTCCCTTCCAGCTTTGTGTCATCTACAAATTTAATAAGCATGCCTTCTATGCCTTTATCCAAGTCATTGATAAAAAATGGTAAAGAACACAAAACCAAATACAATTTTTTTCATTTAATCATCTACTTCCCTTGAATTATTTTCTATTGTTTCTGATTTCTTCAACTAGATTGACCTTTGAGGACAAGAGCCCAGTCTCACAGAGACCCAATGTTTAATCAAGAGCCTGGATCTCATCTAAGTAATCCCTATATTATAAATGGGAGACTCACCCAGATTTCATCGGCAAATCAGAGTCTCGGAGTTGGAAGAGACCATTGTGTCTATCTTGCCCAACTCATACCTGAATAGGACTCTCTTGAGCAACACACTTCATATACTTTCCTTAAAAACTCTAATGAATCAGGGTACAAAACCTCTAAAAGGAGACAGACCATCCCACTTTTGAATAGCTTTACTTGTTAGAAAGTTTGGATTTTTTTTCTCCCATCAAACCTAAGAGGTTTGCTTTGTAGACTAAACAATAAGAGGAGCTTTACTTATTACCTAAAGGGCATCAGATTAAAATGTAAGCTACTGTAAAAAAAAAAAAAGCAATTCTTTGCCTCAGGCCACTGGGAAAAATAGGACTTGACCTATGGGAAGATCCTGAGAAAAAGGCAGGCTGGATAAAAACAAACAAACAAACAAAAGCTCATGGCTCTGGGAGTAATATTTTGCTCAAATTTATTTTCCAGTTTACCTATAAATATGGTATGGTGAGTAAAGAAGAGGGCTACTTGAAAACCCAGTTGATTCTGCTCTTAACCAGCTTTTTTACTTTGGAGAAGTCACTTTATATCTTTTTTGAAAAGAGGACTTAGATTAGATGGTCTCTAAGGTTCCTCCCAATGCTGATACTCTGTCCTAAGATCTTTTTCACCTCTGATACTCTGTGTCTTAAAGCCCCTTTAGCTCTGATACTCTGTTCCTTAAGGCCCCTCCAGCTTTGATACTCTGTTTCGTAAGGCCCCTCCAGCTCTGATACTCTGTTTCTTAAGGCCCCTCCAACTCTGATACTCTGTTTCTTAAGGCTTTTCCCAGCTCTGATACTCTGTTTCTTAAGGCCCCTTCAGCTCTGACATTTTCTATTTATTCTAAGGCCCTTCTCAGCTCTGAGACTGTGTGCTCTAATGTTCCTTCCTTCCTCTGATGTTCCATACTCTAAGAGGCCACTTCCAGATCTGATATTATCTGTTCTATGACTCTGTGATCCTTTCCATTACTGGTGTTCCATGAGTCTCCTCTCCTTACCCTGAGTACTATTTGGGCAGCTTTACTGTGCAGCTGTTTAACAGCTGCCGGGCTCTGCTGAAACCATGGATGCCCTTTCAAAAGAGGATTAGACCACAGGCTGGAATTCCTGTCCAGAGACCAGGGGAAAGAGTAAGGATGAACCCCCCCCCCCTTTGGAAGAAGGCCAGGATCTATTTGTATGAGGACAATGGCACAGGAGTACCTCCCAATAAGGAAAAATGATGTTTCTGGGACCGGTTACAGGTGACTAGTTTGCACATAAGTCTCCTGAACTCCAGAATCAGAGGTAAAGTAACCTTAAAGGAGATAGAATTCTGTAAGACATCCCTCTTCTTCCTTGTTATGGTTAGGGGGGCAGGCCTTGCCATTTTAGTAGATTATATATTGCCTGTCTCTCCTTCTACTCCCCACCCATAAGTTGATTAGTCAAGTCCCTTTCCTCTTTGATATGGATTTTTTAAAACTATGGATAGACTTCTTATGGAATTCTATCTCCTTCACATGTAATGGAGGACAGTCAGAATTAATAATTAATAAGCATTTATTGAGAACCACTGTGGTTCAGATACCATATTAATGGCTAGAGACACTGGTTGTTATAAAGCTGCACTGGATTCATAAAGATCTGGATTCAGGTCCTGCATCTGACACCTACTGGCTGAGTGACCCTAGCTAGATTTGACCCCTCAATTCCCCAATCAGCTCTAAAATTATAAGTTACAGAACAATTACCAAATTTTACTGATAGAGAGAGTTTTCTGACTGGAAGTTCTCTATACTAATGGTATACCAGTCTAGTATCTCTTTGCCTCTGCCTTAAAAAAATTGAAAACAAGGGCAAGAAAAAGAGCAGTCATGGTCTTTAATTCTGTGGCTCATAGGATTGTAATTTCCAGCTGAGGACAGCTGAGTAGAACCCAGACACTGGCTGGAGACAGTAGCTCTGAAGTCAGGGGATGGCAGCTCCCAAGAGGCCACAAAACAGGCTGCCCCTTGCAGCAGGGGCCACCCTTAATCATTGATTTCTAAACCATTTGGCCCTCATGGCTCAGGACAAATGAATAGCGACCTTTGCCAAGGCTTGGAGTTGAATATGGTTTATTTACAAGGCCAGGCTCCTCCTTCCCACCCTTTTCCCTTGCCTACAAATGCCAACACTAAGGACATTTTTTTTAAAGTTTCTGCTTCCTTGGTTTCTTAGTGAATTTATCAGGAATATCTCCTGAGAAAATCTAGAAGGTGATACAAAATTTGGGCTTGTGAAGCCCCCAGTGTGTTTACATTTCTTGGAAATGAAAATCTTAAAAATTTTTTTATTCCTTTTAACTGGGAAAAAACCCAGATACATTTGGGCTGAAATGTTCAATTCAAAACAAGTACTTATTAGGCAATTATTATATACCAAATCTAGGTAACTAGAATAAATAGAAAAAAACCCAGTTCTTCTCTCCATTTTATGTGGGGAACTATATAACATCAGGTACCTAGATAAGTAAATGAAAAATGTATGTGCAATTTAGTTCAACAAGAATTTATTTCACACTACATGAAATACACCAGGCTAAACACTGAGTATGAGGACACAAAATGGAATATTCCTTGCCCTCGAGGAGATTAAATTCTAATAGAAGAAACAATATGTAGATAGAGAAAACATAAGCTATATTCAAAGCCTCTGCAAAGAGATGAATGCTAACATGGTGGGGTATGGGGGAAAAGAGATTAGGAAAGACCTAACATAGAAGGTATTTCTATGTCATCAACATTTCTCTGTATTACTGACAAAGCCCAGCAGTAAGAGATAGAAAGAGAACTTCCATTTAAAATAACTGCAGTCAAAATAAAATATTTGGGAACCTACCTGCCAAGACAAACCCAAGAACTATATGAACACAATTACAAAATACTTCTCTCACACAAATAAAATTAGATCTAAATAACTGGGAAAATATCAATTGTTCATGGGTAGGCCAAGCTAATATAATAAAAATATCACCTCTACCTAAATTGGTCTACTTGTTCAGTGCAATATCAATAAAACTGCCAAAAGTTATTTAATAGAGCTAGAAAAAATAATAACAAAATTCATCTGGAAGAACAAAAGGTCAAGATCAAGGGAATTAATGAAAAAAAATACAGAAGATGGTGAACTAGCAGTCCTCGACCTAAAACGCTATTATAAAGTTTCATTTAGTACTGGGTAAGAAAGAGAGTGGTAGATGAGTGGAATCAGTTAGATACACATGACACAATAATCAAGGCTTGTAGTAATCTAGTATTTGAGAAACCTCCCAACTCTAGCTTCTGGGATAAGAACTCACTATTTCACAAAAATTGCTGGGAAAACTAGAAAATAATGTTGGAAATTCAGCAGAGACCTACATCTCACATCTCATATTAATAAGGTTAAAATAGGGGCAGCTAGGTGGTGCAGTGGTTAAAGCACCAGCCCTGAAGTCAGGAAGACCTGAGTTCAAATCTGGTCTCAGACACTTAACATTTCCTAGCTGTGTGACCCTGGGCAAGTCACTTAACCCCAAATGCCTCAGCAAAAAGAAAAAGAAAAAAAAGGTTAAAATAGGTACATGATTTGGGCTTAAAGGATGGTACCATAAGCAAATTAGGAGAGCGAGGGATAATTAAACTATCAGATGTTTGGAGAAGGGAGGAATTTATGACCAAAGAAGAACAAGGGAACATTATGAAATGCAAAATGGACAACTTTGATTATATTAAATTAAAAAGTTCTTGCACAGAAAAAAACAACATGAAAAGATTGAAAGGGAAGTACAGAACTGGGGAGGGGAAGGAAAGACCTAACATAGAAGGTAGCTTTTAAGTTGAACCTTGAAAGGAAACAGGAATTCCAAGATTCAGATGTGAGGAGGGAGAATATTCCAAACATGGGAGAGGACAGACTATGAACAAAGTTTGGGCGATGGGGAGTACAATGTGCTTTCCATGGAAGAATAGGCAAGTCAGTTGGTTTGGAAAGTAGAATATATATGTGTGAGAGAGAAATGACAAGGCAGTTGGAGTTACCACATTAGAAAGAGAGGTCTATTGATCATGATGTGATTTTCCTTTATTGGACCAGTGAATGAGGGGATTGGGGTCAGAAGTAGAAGAAGGACATGAGAAGAGTTAGTTCTTTCCCCCACTTCCTCCATTATTTCAAGATTGGGATGGTATGTGTGACTCAAAAGTGATCCAGAAGAAGAATTAAGGCTCCTTAGCCATAGTTCTAGAAAAACAAGACTAGGCAGGGGCTTCCTTTGTCTTTGAATATAATCTCTTCCCTACTAGAAAGCCCAGGCTGGAGAGCCTGTGAAATTCTTGTAAATCATACACTTTAGGTATTTTAATTTACAGAGCATCCTTAGCCCTCACTGTTTCATTTCCAATGCGGTAATTCTATTATTGGGTTTTTTGTTGTTTAATTTTTTTAATGGGACTTGGGTAAATACATAGGCAGCTCTTCTAGATGGCCATAGTAGTAAAAGTGCTCAACTTGCAATCAAAATGATCTGAGTTCAAACCTGGCCTCAGATGCCTTCAATATATATATATATAGGCTTGAATAAGTCACCTAATAGCTTTTAGTCTCACTTTTCTCATCTATAAAATGGACATAAAACAGCACCTTTCTAAGTTGTTTTTTAAAGATCAAATGAGATAAAGTTTAAATATAAATTTATATATTTTATATAGTATATGAATAATACTTTGTAAAACTTAAAGTGTTAAATGAAGATGATGGTGATGATGATGATGATGATGACATAAACCTAGAGGAATTATTAAAATATTAGATGAGAAAAATCAGTATTGGGATCTCAAATGGTTTTGACAGGCTAGAACACTGGATTGAATTAGATAGGGATAAATATAAAACTTTATATTTGTTGACAAAAAGTAATTATAGGTGCAAGATCAAGATGTCACTAGGTCTTCTGGTAAAGATTTGGGAGTTCCTGTGGTCTTGGAACTCAATTGAGTCAAAGAGTGAATGACAGCCAAGATACTAACAAGATCTTTGCATTAAAAGTGTTTGGTAATAGGAACATCATAGTCTTACTTTTCTCAGCAGTGGTTGTTATATTTTTCCCTTTTGAGGAGCAACCACATTGGAGTAATGACATTGCTAAGTTAGAAACTGGTGGGACAACATAACATTTTCATGCTCTCTATTGAGGTTTGCTTGCATTGTGTTTCCTTTCTCTGATTTTCTTCTTTTTTCTTGTAGACAGGATTTTTCTTGCACAACTTGTCAAGTATTTTAACATTATTAACATGTAGTGGACTTCCTGCCATCTGAGGGAGGGGAGGGGACTGGGGGTAAAATTTGTAACGGAAAGCTTTGTAAAGATCAATGCTGGGGAACTACCCATACATATGTTATACAAATAAAAAGCTTTAATAAAAAAATTTAAAAAGAAAATGGTGGGAGAAGAGCACAGAGACCCATCGAAGGCATTTGACACAGTGGGGAGGGTGGTCAGGGAAGGAACTGGAGATATTTTAAGACTTAGGGCCATCACAGCTCCTTTCAGTCAGTATACTATGCTGAAGGATTAGGTTTCTTCTGCTTGACTTCAAGAGGTTTTAGAACAGGATGGGGCTGTATAGGGTCTGTGAAATCATTTGCTAAGGCATCTTCAGGTGATGATCAATTGAAAGCTATGTACTACCACAAAAACTTTTTTTTTTCTGAGGCAATTGGGGTTAAGTGATTTGCCCAAGGTCACACAGCTAGGACGTATTAAGTATCTGAGATCAGATTTGAACTCAGGTCCTCCTGACTTCAGGGCTGGTACTACAAAAAACTTCTTAATCATGAGTTTTTTGTTGTTGTTTTTTGATTTTTTTTTGTTTGTTTTTTTTAGTATATGTGGGGGTGTCTTAAAGGGAAGTCTTTATGAACACAAATTAGATAAGCTATACTGAAGATTCTTGTTTGGGAATGGATTGACTAGATGGCCACTATAGTCCATTCCAACTCTGTTATTATGCAAATCTGTAATTCACAAAGGGCCACAATCACTTTAGAGTATATCCATAGCTGTATCCCAGAGATGAACTTCGAATTGTGATTACTCAATTTACAATCCCACTTCCCACAGAGAACATACAATACTACCTGCACATTTATAGTGACTCCAAAGAAGTGCCCACTGGGTTGAATTACAAGGGGTCATTTGAGCAGCTGGGACAAGGGACAAGGTGGGAACTCTCCATCTGGTCTGCTTAGCCAAATCCCTGCCTATAGAGCATGGGGTGGGGTGGAGGAAGACAGCTTGTCTGGGTATCAGCAGTACCCCAGGGGGGAATACTCCCACTCAGCAAGTTCAGCTACCAGATCGTGTTAGGGAGGAGGGGCACTGGGCTGTCTGGCTAAGAGCATTTTAATATCTGACCATCTGTTGGTAGATGCTTTACCCAAGTGGGGGCTCTGATCCAGCCCACGAGAGAGAGCCTTGGACAGCAGCTCCTTCACTGTTCCCTGCTAACACTGGAAGACTGGGCTGCTAAGAATAGTGTATTACACACAAACACTGCTCCCAGGGTAGCAAGGAGATCTTGTGGGCACTGAAATAATCAGCAACAATGTCTATCACATTTCATCGCTCCTTTTGTCAGATCCATGATCCATCCTCCTTTCCCCTCATTAGAGATTTCGCTATGAAATGAGCTATAATGTTTTTTTTTTCCTTCACTGGTTATCAAATATCATATTTCAGAAGGGAAATAGGCAGAGCTTCCTGAAAATGACTCAGGGACACTCACATACTGGACTGTTTCTGATATGGCTCAGTGGAAAGAACACAGACTCTGGGGGCAAAGGGCTTAGGTTCAAATCCTGGTCTTTACTCCCTATTTAAGCTTGGGCATATCATTTAACCTTCTCAGAGTCTCAGTTTTCTCATCTGTAAAATGGGTAATAATGACCTCTGAGGTCTCTTCCAGCTCTCCTTCTACAATCCTATAATTATTCCATGTCTAGCATCTGTACTAGGTATTGGGAAGACAGAGACAAGTGAAAATCAGTCCCTTTTCTTCCTCTCACACAATCTAGCTTCCAATTAAAACCATTCTGTTAACCAATGAGTATTTACTAAATTTTGACTTGGTGCTAGACACAGTGCTAAGCTTTGGAGACAGAGAAAGACAAATGCAGTTTTCAACCTCAAGAAACTTGTGAGACCCCATTTCCTATAATTAATTTTTTAAAATCAATTTTTGAAATTTTTGAGTTTCTCAAGTTAGTGCCCATCTGTCATTCTCTCTCTGTCTCTGTGTGGGTCTCTTTCTGTCTCTCCCCCTCCTCCTCCTCCTTTCTCTTCTTTTCTCTCTATTTATCCTCTCTCCATCTTCCTTCCCCCTCCCCTTTTCTCTTTTCTTCTTCTTTCCTCTTCCTCCTTTTCTTACTTCCTCTTTCTTCTCTCCTCCTCCCTTTTTTCCTCTTCCTCTTTTCCTTCTTTTTCATTTATGTCTCCTTCCTTCTCTCCCTCTCTCTCCTTCTCCCCTTCCTTTCTCTTTTTCTTTTATGTTCTCTCTCCCATTCTCTATCTCATCTTAATTGGAGGGGCAATGTGGTGAAGTGATAACACTTCTGGATTTTAAATTAGACATATTGGGTTTACTTCTTGACTTTACAATATGGAGTAGAGGAGAGAACATTGGGTTTGGAGTCAAGAAAAAAATGGTTTTTAAATTTCTACTTAGATATTCACTAACAAGCCCTATAATATCTCTGTGATTCAGTTTTTTTCATCTGTAAAGTGGGTGTTGGACTCAATGGCTTTTAAGGTATCTTCTGCCTCTAAATCTAGAATCCTATGAACTTGTGGAAATTAAAAAGATCACAACTTCCGTGGACTTCAATTTCCTTACGTGGATGTAGAAGGATTAGAATCTGACCAAATTCCCAGTCAAGTAAACCTAGAATATTATGACAGAAAGTAAGAAAAGATAACAATGTGTTAAGCTAACTGGAAACATACATTCATACCTTATGTCCTTTTACTAAGTATGAAGGAGTTTTCTAGCCTGAATGGGCTAGGAATACTTCTGATATACAATTGAGACTTTTAGGGGGGGGGAGGGATTGCAAGGCAATGGGATTAAGTGACTTCCCCAGGGTTACACAGTAAATGTTGTGTCTGAATCTAGATTTGAACTCAGACCCTCCTGACTTCAGGGTAGGTGCTCTATCTATTTTGCCACCCAACTGCCTCCTTCTGATAGTTTCTTAAAAGGCTGAGATAACTACCTCTGCAGCATCGATGGGACATAGAAATCAAAGAAGATCTCAGCCCCTGAAGGCAGATTGTTCTTCAATCTTATAGGGAAAGGGATTTTGCCTCCTCTTCCCATCATTTTCTGTAGTTCTTTATTGCAGAGCTACTTGTCAAATGGAGACAACCATCTAGCAAACTGAAAGTTCATCAGATTGAGAGATTTTGAGCTACAATTGGAAGAACAAAGACATATCCTTCCCATTCACATTCCAGGGAAGACATGATTTCAATAGTCAATACACATTTGTTAAGTGCCTACTCTGTGTCAGGTTCTATGCTAAGCACTGGTGATACAAGAATTTTTTTTAAAAAAGACAGTCCCTACCCTCAAGGAACTTAGTCTAATGAAGGAAAAGAGCTGAAAAAGAATAGGGGTGAGCATGAACCTGGCAGTAGAGAAAAGAGTTAACTGTTGATTCAAGGAAAAGCTAGCTGTGTTAATCCAGAGTCAAGATATGGAGAGAAGTAGGCTCTAGAAGCCATTCTGAGCAATCCTCTCAGCAGAGATGTTGCACCCAGAGAGGAACCATGTGAGGACCTTGACAGGAGCAAAAGGACATCAAGACTTTGCATCGTGGAAAGTGCAAATTGTCTTGGTCACACCTGTGATTCAGAACCATTTTGCTCTGAGTTGGTACATACTCTACAAGAAGACTTTCTGTATTGTGGGAGAGTGTACTCCAGGTTTTTGAAGGGAGTGTTCTGTATTACTCTTTTTATGACGCCATCTTTGTAAGTGTCTTTAATTATATCTACAATTTGTCTGTTGGGGGAAACTTGTTGGTGGGGGGCTCATAAGCTATAGCTTTAAAAATATGGAGCTAAAGAATACACTAGAATGTTAGAGTAGTCACAAACTCTCCTTCCCCTACCTCCAACACAAGTGTGTTAAGGAGAGCCCAGAGGGATAGCTCTACTTTTCCAAACAATGAAAGAATACCAAGCTTTTATTAAGCATATTCTAGACACAAAAGAGAGAGTTCTTGCCCTTAAAAGAGCTTATAGCTCTCTAGTTACAAATCTTTCATCCTATGAGCTACAATGTCTGTCCAGTTTAAAAGCTTTATCTTCCATCTATGAACTAACTTTTCTAGCATCTGTATCTCAGTCCATGTCTGCTATCCCCTACCCAGTGATTTAGGTCTTTCATGGGGCAGGGGATTGAGGATGGACTGCTTACATCTTTTCCTTGCTGTTGTTATCCCAATGCTGTGTCTTGCCAGGATTTCTGGGAAGCAAGCTTTTCTCTCTCTGACTAGATTCTTGTCTCCAGCTTTCACCCCCCCCCCAGTGGGCTGCCCTGGCTACAGCTGTCCAGTAGCACTTCAAATTTCTGATTTGATTGAAATGGACAGGTTTTTGCAGACAAAGAGATTTGTACTCCCATTGGTCAGGAACATTCAGTCTGATCATGGAAAGGAAATCACATTACCAAATTATGGTTTGTTTGCAAGGTCCCCCTGGAAGGGCTGCAAAAACACTGGCTTCCTGACCCAATCAACCATAGGCTGAACTTGACAATTTCAGGGCACTGGTCTCATTGACTTTGGGTTTGATTTAGTCACTAGATGGATGAACCCCAAAGTTGGGGTTTTGATTTAAACTAGAAGAAATACCAACAGTGACAACTTTTAAGGTTGATCACCATTTGAATCACCATCATACAGGATTACAGACTCCTAAATAGAGTTGGAAGGCATCTAGTCCAAATCAGTCCTGAAGAAGAATCTTCTCTACAATATACCTGACAACTGGTCATCTCACTTTTTTTCTTGAAGTCCTAACATGATGGGGATCTCAGTACCTCCTGAGGCTGCCCAATTCAATGAGAGAGTATAATTAAGAAATAATTAAAAGAAATTAAGAAATACTGGGCATGCAAGTTTAAATATGGTTAGGTTAATAGAATTTAGAACTGGAAGAGATCTTAGAGGTCATCTAGTGCAATGCTTTAATTTTACAGATGGGGAAACTGAGGCCCATCAATGTGAAATGACTTTTCAAGGTCACACAGGTAATAATTTGCAGCAGAAGAACTCAGGTTCTCTGACTCAAAATCCATGAAGATTTCTATTATACCTGTGGAGTGCCAGCAATATCCAAGGTCATGTCTGAGGATGAACTAATGAATAAGACAATGAGTAAACCTTGTTCTTTGAGAGTTCACAAAAAGGTATCACTTATAGACAGATAACTGTTAAATGCTCTAAGAAAGATCAATTGTTATGGGAGTACACAGTAGTGAGAACACTTTGGGGTTGGTGGATGAAGGGAGGCTTTTGAGCTAAGTCTTGAAGGTAGATGTTATCTATCAGATAGATAGAAGGAGAAAAAAAGGCAATTATGGTGGAGAGAACAATTTGAGCTAAGGTTTAGAGATTATTGTTGCTGCTCAGATATTTCATTCTTATTTGACTCTTCATGCCAACATTTGGCTTTTTTTTGTCAAAGATACCAGAGTACCTTTTCCTTCTGCAGCTCATTTTACTGATGAGAAAACTGAGGCAAATGGGGTTAAGTGATTTGCCCAGGGTCACACAGCTCATAAGTATCTGAGGCTGAATTTGATGTTTTCTTGGCAAAGATACCAAAGGGTTTATCATTTTTTTCTCCAACTCATTTGACAGATGAGGAAACTGAGGCAAATAGGGTTAAGTGATATACCTTGGGTCACATGCCTTATAAGTATTGGAGTTGGATTTTAACTCAGGTCTTCCTGAGCACCAGGTCTGGTGCTTGATCCACTGTAGCACCTAGCTACCCCCAAGGTTTAGAAATAGACATAAAATAGTTTAAAGGGTTGGTATCTATCTACTCTTCTTCCTCATAAGACTACAGAATTGTAGTCACAGAGCTATAAGAGACCTCATCAGCTTTCAGACTCAAACCCTTTCCTTTTATAGATGAGGAAGCTGAAACTCAGGGAGGTCACATTCACACAGGTTGGATACATCAGAGGTTATTTGAACCCTGGCCCAGCTATAGTTCCAATGTCCTTTTTGCCTCTTCCATATTCCACCAGCCTCATCCTTGGCTCCCAAGTAGACCTCTCATCCCTGAGAACAAATTTTCTGTGTCAGAAGTCACAATTAGGCAGGTGTTCGGGATCCATCAAACCAAATGCAGTATGATTGGTCAAATGACTGGAGACACTACATCCAATGAACAGTGAGTCAAGAGCAGCACCTTCATATTCAAAGGACTAGAGATAATTATTAGTTTGGATGGATGATGCCTGATGACTTTAAACTGCTAGAGTGGTTCCAATAACAGGGAAGTATTCACTCTCGTCTGGCTTATGCAAATGAGAGCAGACATGTCAAAACACTTGGGAAAGGTAAAAGCTCTATAGAAATACAAGGAGGTGTCATTAAGAGATGAAGGGACTGAGTGTGTATTTTTACCTCCATTTCCATGTAGTCAAATTGTTCTCAGGGAAGTAGAAATGAATCTGAATGCTTTGAGGCGGTCTTGTGTAATGGATAGAGTGGATTGGGCCCAGAACCGTGGGATCATAGGACTATACTCCCTTATTTTGCAAATAAGGAAGTTGAGGCTCTGGGTGTTTAAGTGACTTGGCCAGGGTCATCCAGTATTTGAGACAGGATTCAAATCCAGGCTGTCGTGACTAGAAGTTCTACTACTAATCTATCTCTTTGCTTCTCAGGCCAAGAACGTCCAAGGGTATGGACATTTTTCTTCAGCATTAACTAGCTGTGTGATTATGGGAAGCTCCCTTGATCTATTTTATTGTCAATTTTCTCATCTATAAAATAGAATCATAGCATCCTAGATTTAGAATTAGAAGACACTTAGAGTCCATTGAGTCCAATCCCTTCCTTTTATAGAAAAAGGGAGAGCTGAAGGCCACACATGTAGAACTGGCCAAGCAAGGATTCAATGATGTGACCTCTGATTCCAAATCAAACTCTTTTTAGCATATCATGGGTCCTGAGGATGATGATACTTGCACAATCCATCTCATAGGGGTGCTGTGGGCTTTGCATTTGTCTACTGCTATACTAGAGAAGTGGAAATCAGTACTAATATGGATCCTGCTCACACTACCACTGGTCCCTGTAGGGATGAATGTAGGGAAGGAATCATTCCTGAGTCCATGGAATCAACTATGTCAGAGGTGGCTACATCTCCCCTCCCCCAAATGCCTCCGAACCAAATTACAAATGTAATTGGAAAATATGTAGCAAAATAAATATAAATACTAAAAGGAGAGACAATGTAAATATGCAGTTTTCTAAGTCAACATGTGGCCTGCAAGGATCCTTATGTATGTCTCTTTCTATTTGAGATTGACACCATTGCTCCAGAATAACAGGCATTCTTACTGTTTTTGAACTCAGTACCAGGTAGGTAATTGAAAGGCTAAGAAAGTTTCATGATTCCTCTTCTGAGGGTTTTGTCAGAAAATGTAAAATTGGCTTGGAGGGAACACCAGGCCCTGGAAGATTTCTAGTAATCTAAAATCTAAATTCTGCTAATATAGAATCCACCCCCACCTATGAGAAGGAGCCTCAGCTTTCACCAGTCTTATTCATAGGGAGGTTAAAGGAGCCAGATAGTTTCTACTGCTCCAACCTTGGTCAACTTGGGGAATAAAAATTCTTGGCTTTGACACTGAGTTCCTTGCCTCTTCATTGATGCCTTAAAGGGTAAAAATGATTCAGATGTCATCTTGTCTGTTGTCTGGAGGGATAGATAAGGGGGCTGTCACAATCGTTCTTCCATCTGACCCCTTTTCTTCACTTGTGCAGCTTCTGCCCTATTGCAGTTGGGTCCTAATGGGTCTCTCTGACTTTGATCTCTCATCCCTTTCTAATCCATCTTCCCTACACCTGACAATTTAAGATTCCCCAGACACAGATCTAATCATGTCACTCACCTCCTCAAAAATCTTCAGTGGCTCCCTATAGCCTCTTATTTAAAACATGAAACTCCTAGTGAGGCATGTAAAGCACACTAAAATGTGCTTCCTATCTACTTTTTCCAATCTTATTTTGTCACTCCACTATGTGTTATTTCATATGCATTGGAAAGATTTAGACTTCTGAAGTTATAATTGCCTATATGTACTGTTTCCCCCTGTGAGAAAGTAAGTTCCTTGAAGGCAGAGACTCTTGCTTTTGTATTTGTATCACCAGTGCCTAGCACAGGGCTCAGTGTGAAGTAAATAATAAGTGCTAATAATTAACAACTAATTAATAGTAATTAATAAATAGTTTATTCACATATTCATAGACTTTGTTCCAGTCACACTGTTCTGCTAACTGTTCCCTGTACATGGTTTTCCATCTTGTTCCTCCTTGTCTTTACTTAGATGGTTCCTTCATATCTGCAATGAACTCCTCCTTGATGTCCACTTCTTAGAATCTTTGGTTTCCTACAAAGTAATTGCCCCTTCACATGCTCCTAGGATCCTAGATCTAGAACCATAAGCAACCTCAAAGATGGGCTAGTCCAAATTTCTCACTTCATGGAAGAGATAACTGGGGCCAAGAGAAACCAAATGAATTGCTCAACATAACTTGGATACCAACTGAAAGACACAGTTTACTTGGCTCTCCTGATTCCATTATTACTCTCTCTCCTACTCAAAGCCTTTCCTAGATCCCAGCCTTTACCTTGTTGAGACTCTTGTCCTCTTGAAAATACTTTGTATATGTTAGAACAGAAGCACCTTGAGGGCAGGAACTGTTTTTGTCTTTGTTCCTTTGCATGCCCCTAGGTAACATACAGAGTTTAGCTTATAGCAGGTGCTTAAAAATTGAACAGAATTGGATTGAACATCACAAACTCCTTTCACACTTGGGTATAACTCAAAACTGAGGTTACATATCCTGGAAAAAAGAAGATGTGGGAAGATTGGGGGTAGGGGAAGAGGCTTGAAAGTTCTCTCTGATGAGCTGTCATGAAGAAGAATTAGAATAATTTTGTTTTGACTCCCAAGTGAAGAGCCAACAGCAATGAGCCACAATAGTAGAGACATCATTTGAAGCTGGATGGTGGTAAATACTTTCTAGCAATGGGAGCTGGACTCAAGCAAGGTGGGAGACTCAGGAGATTCCCCCATCTGTAGTCCTTCTTCTAAATGTCACCATGTGTTATTCATTTTATATGTCAGGTATTAACCAACTAAAATGAATAAAGGGCTTTGTAAATCTCTAAGAAAAGAAAGAAACATTTGTTAAGATCCTACTGTGTGCCACTTACTAAGCACTTTACAGTTATTATCACATTTAATAATAATAATTTAATTTATTATTAATATGTTATATACTACTATAACAATTAATATAATATACTATATATAATAATAATAATTTAATATATATGTAGCTTATACTATATGTTAGGAACTGTGCTGTTATTTACATAAATTATCTCATTTGATTCTCACAACAAAACTGGAAAGTAGGTGCTGATAAGGAAATGGGGGCAAAAACTGTATATATTCTTTGACCCAGAAATACCACTATTAGGTTTCTTTATTAAGGTCATTAAGAGAAAAAGGGAAATGAACTATATGTTTTAAAATATATATAGCAATTATTTTTGTGATGACAAAGAACTGAACATTGAGGGGATCCCCATCAACTGGGGAATGGCTGGACAAGTTTTGGTATATGATTGTGATGGAATACTACTTTGCTATAAGAAATGATGAGTAAATTGATTTTGGAAAAACATGAAAATGCTTGCATGGGATACTGAAAAATAACATGAGCAGAACCAAAATAATGCTGTATATTGTAATAGCCTTATTATTTGAGGAGTAACTATGAATGACCAAAATAATCTGAGAATTATAAATACTCAAATCACATAGCATGGTTTTATGTAAATTTAGAAATCTTTGTCAAATTGTGGCCTTCACTAATGATAGGTGAGAAGGGAGGGAAGGAGACAGTTTTGAATTTAAAATATAACAATAAATATTAAATTTTTAAAAAAGTTCAACAACAATAACAAAAAAGAAATGGAAGTAGATAGAGGTTCTAACTTGCATGGGGTCACAATAGCTGGTAAATGTCTAGGCAGGATTTGAACTTGGGTCTTCCTGACTCCTAACTCAATGCTCTATCTCTTGTGTCACCCAGCTTCCTTTTATAACAATTTATAACAAATAAAATAATAACAATTACTATTGTTATTATTATTTTATGCTTATTGATATACATATTATTTACTCTGTGAGGTAAGCTTTTGAGGGCAGGAGTTATTTTATTTTGGCTTTTATTGGCCCAGAAGTTAAAACCCATAATAGGTGCTTAATAAATACCTTTTTACTTGATTGACTTGCTATGAGTTCTCTCTGGAGGTCTTTAAAGTATCACTGGAGGTTTGTCCCTGAGGAAGAGTGGGCTTCTCCCTAAGGATCCCAAGAAAGACTTTAGATACTGTGACCCAGAGAAGTTTGGGGGCCTATCTTGCTTAAAGGATGAAATATTACTGCTGTAAGCTGTATTTCCCAGAAAAATTTTATTTGTTCAGAAGGTTTATGACTGCTGTGACCTAATCCCATTGTATCTATTCCTGTTTCCCTGTAATTTATAACTGGGTCTCACATTAATTGATGGATTGCAGAGGCCATGAACTGAGCTAATTGTTTAAAAATGGTGAAATGCAAGTTTTCTTAGTAGATTATAGGGGTATTAGGATGGGAAGTGGTTAAGGGGGAAGGCACTGTAATAATGGCCCCAGAGAGGTCATCTGCCAGGATGGGTCAGGAAATCAGAGGATTGTCATTGAGGTCAGTGGGCAGCCTCAGATGGCCCTGATTAGTCTAAGAAGCACAGGAGTTTTTCTACCTGAAATGATGTCTGGGGATCCTGGGAAGGCTCCATGCCCACTCCCCCCATCAGACTTCAAAAAGTCTCTTCTAACCAAGACTGTGGCTTCTATCATCAAAATTTTATATTCTCAATTCATAGTTTTTAATAAGAGAAAAGATGCAATTATCCTTGGGAAGTTATTTCAGATATTTTAAGGTCATTGATACTTCAATTTCCACTTTTTAATAGTGGGAAAATATTGTTTGCATTTAGATAACTTAGTTTGCAAATTCAAATTATTCCATTTATACTTGTGTGATTTTTGATAAGTAATAGATATATACATATATATTTAATATTTCTTTGTCTGCATAATGAGGGGGTTGAACTACATTATATCTAAGGCCCCTCCTAGCTCTGAAATTCCCTATTCTAAGACTTTTTACAATTCTGACATTTTGTGTTCCAAGGCACCTGCCCCTAGTTCTGACATTCCCTGTTCTAAGGTCTTTCCAGTTTTGACAACCTATAAGCCATGTTTCTAAGATCCCATTGCCTTTACCATATTTTGAATTGTTTATCTTTTCCTCTAGATTGTAAACTCCTTGTAGGCAAGGGACACATGAATAGCATGTCCCAAAGTCTTAGTGTGTTTTAAACTTTAATAATTTCAGAAGTAAAAATGATACAAAGTTATTTGAGGAAAAATGAAAAGTTAATTATTTAAAATTTAAAAATATTGATATGTTTTGTTTCAAAATTCAACATGACCACTGATTTCTGTTATATATTGCTCTGGTTGATTTTTGAACTTTGTAAAAACTTTCATCAGTTGTTGCTTATTAAATAAAGGATTGCAATTATAATCCTAGCCTTCAGATCATGCAAAGAAAGGCTCTTTGCATATACACAACAATCTGGAGATGATCCCCAGAAGAAAAAGTCTATGAAGCTAGATCTCCGGAATGAGGTTACCAAGGTTGAAGGTCTTCTAAATTGATCCACCAGTTTTTCATCTAGAAGTAAATGGTGGGGCAGCTAGGTGGTACAGTGGTTAGAGCACCAGCTCTGAGGTCAGGAGAATTGTAGTTTAAATCTAGCCTCAGCCACTTAACACTTCCTTGCTGTGTGAACCTAGGCAAGTCACTTAACCCCAACTGCCTCAGAAAAAAAAAATGGAAGTATATGGTGACACATACACAATATATAACAGGATGCCTTTTCTTGTTAAAATAAAAATTTAAAAAATCATCACTAAAAAGCTACAAACTATATAAATATAAAAGGAATTTAAATAATTAAAATTTCAAAAAATCTTTTTGCTAATTTTGTAGAACTTCTACTGCTAGAATTAACAAAACTTAAAACTGCACTAAAATTTTTAGAACACCTTGTACATGTGTTGATTCTTACCTATTTCTCCAAAATTACTAAGCAAGAAGAAAATGACATCTTTTTAAATGGGTGCTCTTGAATCCTCTTTAATTTTTCATTTAATTTTTTTTTACTGAGGTGATTAAGTGACTTGCCCAGGGTCACATAACCAGGAAGAATGTCTGAGACCAGATTTGAACTCAGGTCCTCCTGAGTTCAGGACTGGTTCTCTATTAACTACACCAAATTAGCTGTCCCTTTGAGTCTTCTTTAGAAATAAAATACCAGCTTTCAAAAAAGCTGGATCTAGAAATATAACAAAGTTAGAAGAGTTACAGAAGAAATAGTCCCTAGAACTGGGAAGAGATGGGAGACTCTTGTTTGAGGAATAAATGAGGTGAACTGAATGGGAGGGAGGGATAACAACTACTTTCAAATATTCCAAGGCCATGTCATGCATGGAAGGGGAATTACATGTGTTCTATAGGGTCTTAGATGGTAAAACCCAAAGCAAGTTCTTTGATCATTAGTAGATGAGAGGCAGATTTAGGCTTAATATCAGGCAAAACTTCCTAAGAAATCAGTTGTTCAAGGATTGAGGTGCTGTTTAATCATTTATGTCTGACTCTTTGTGACCTCATTTGGGGTTTTCTTGGCAAAGATACTGGATTGGTTTGCTAGTTCTTTCTCCAGCTTATTTTTTTTTTTTTTTACAGATGAGGAGACTGAGGTAATCAGGGTTAAGGGACTTGCCCATAGTCACATGGCTAGGAAGTATTTGAGGCCATATTCGAACTCAGGAAGGTGAGTCTTCCTGACTCCAAATCCAGTACTTTATGCACTGTGCTATCTAGCTGCCCTTTCAAAAATAAAGTGGTCTAATTCCAATAGACTTGTGATGGAGAGAACTATCTGCAGCTAGAGCAACATCTGTGAGGACTGAGTGTGGATCACAACAAGTACTTCTACTTTTTTGTTAGTGTTTGTTTGCTTTTTATTTTCCTTCTCATTTTGTTCCTTTTTGAGCTGATTTTTCTTGTATAGTATGATAATTGTGGATATATATATTTATATGTATAAAAGAAATGCATATTTAACATATATAGAATTACTTGCTGTCTAGGGGAGGAGGTGGGGAGAAGGGAAGGAGAAAAAATATTGGAAAGTTTTTCAAGGGTGAATGTTGAAAACTATCTATGCATATATATTGAAAAGAAAAAGAAAAAAAACACTTAAATAAAGAACTGGAGAGGGGAAAAAAGAATAGAGTGGTCAACCCCATAAAGTTGCTAGTCAATCAATTAGCATTTACCGATCTCGGTGGGTAAGGAGAGATTAGATTTACCCATCCCTCTAGGTGAGTTAGCAGAGATTAGACAATAATTTGCCAGCAGTGTGTTGGAGGGTATTCCCACTTAGATGGCCTTTGCACTATATCACTTCTGAGGTTCCTTCTGAATATAACTCTGATCTTAGGATTCTGTGACCTTCCTGGTCCAGCATTACTAGGATAAACTTTTCCATTAAATGAATTGATCCAGCCTGTACTTTCTTGGGTCCCAGCTTTTCCAGGCAGCTCTCCTCCCTCCTAGTTCTTCAGAAATCCTTCAAACTAATTCTCTTAGGGAATCGATCATCCCATTAATCCTCATGAATGCCTATCATTTATACCTACTTTTCCCAGGCTTCTTCTACCTAATTTTTTTGGGGGGGAGGGCAGAGGGCTGCTGGTGATTTCTATTTTTCAGGCTTTTCATTACTGTCTAATTGTCCTGATTTCAGCTCTTTCTTTTTCTTGTCAAACATAAATTTGAAAAGTGAGTCATCATTAGCTTCACGCCACTTCTCATTTATAATCAGGCCTATTTTCTTGGGGAGAAGCTCTTTTTCCTCTTGGAAGAAGTGGGTTGGGGGAGGGCAACAGCATCTTTTCTTCCCTTTTTCTTTCATTCCTGCTCTGATGCACTCTCTTGGCTGTTTGGCTGCTCTTATCAGCTTCCTGCAAGCCCTAAATGATCCTCATGCTTTCTCCTTTAGTCTCCATCTCCTTTTTCTGCCTAATTTAAATAGTATCTAATGAGGGATTGGAACTAAAGCAGAGTTATGGGCCAATATATAAAAGTCAGGTGGGGAGTGACTTCATATCTCTGGGCTACTGATACAGAGCATCTGTCATTCTCCTCCCCTGCCTCCAATCAACCTTTGGTTGTCTGCATTCCCAAAGAAATAATGCCTCGGGGACCAGAAAACTGGCCGGGTTCAAACTAACATAAATCAAATTAGCCGCTGCTCTCACCCAAGTACAAAGCCAATCTCACTTCCTGATCTCTGATAAAGTGGATCCTGGAGGATTTCAGTGATGTTGTTCCAGGAAGAATGAAATTTCATTTTAGAAAGGATTCATTGCCAAGAGAGTGATTTGCTTAGAAAAAGATCTGGTGGTTTTAGTTGACCAGAGCCGAATAAGTCAAGAGTATAATGTGGCTAAGAAAGAAGCTGATTGTGATCTTAGATTGGACTTTTCTGAGAGTCATGGGGTAGTAGCCACACTGTGCCTTGCCCTAGTCAGGCTGGAGTATTATTTCCTGCTCTTAGTGCCATAGCTGAAAAGGGGCATTATTGAGCTAGAAAACGTTAAGATGAGAGTAGCCGGATTGGTAAAGAGCATTGAGTTCAAAGCTATATTAAAGGAAGAAGAGATTAGGGTGGCCATGAAGAAGAGATTTAAAGCGACTTGAATTCAAGCATTTGAAGGAGTGTCTTGTGGAAGAAGAATAAGGCATTTCTGCTTAGCGATGAGGGGAAGCACTAAAGAGATAAATTTAGACTTGACGTAAAAAGACCTTCTAAACAATTGGAGAAATCCCTCAAGCATTTATTATGCACCTACTGGGTACTCAGGACTGTCCTAGCTTCTGGACAAAAGAGAAATAGTCCTTGACTTCCAGTCTAGCTCAGGAAGACAATATTTAAATTTATAAGTAAATGAAAATTACATACAAAGTAGATAGAAGGTTTTTTTTAGGGGAGAAGGTATGGGAGAGTAGAAAGTTGAGAGGATAAAGGTTATACTTTAGTCCTACCTTGAAGGAAACTAGAGAGACTAGGTAAAGAGTGTGTCCCAGGCATGGGGGATAGCCAAAGAGACAGAGGTCAGGGATAGAATTCTATGGATGTGAAACCAAAAGTGGGATCATGATGTGCATGAAAGGGAATGATGTACAATAAGATTGGAAAGGTAGGAAGGAATCTGGTTATGAGGGGTTTTAAATGCCAAATACAGAAATTCATATTTTATCCTAGAGGTAATAGGGAGCCATTGGAGCTTATTGAGTAGAGGAGTAACATACTCAGAACTGTATGACAATCATTTTGACAGTTGAGTAGAGGATAGATCCCAAAAAGCATGACCTTCTTCAGGAAGTAGAGGGTTCCCTTCCCCCTTTTGAAGATCTTCAAACAAAGTTCATTGACTACTGATCAGGTCAATGTGTGGATTCTGTATAATGAAAAGATGGAACTAGAAGGCCTCCAAAGATCATAGAAGCTGGATTTTGAAGGGATGCATCATCCAAATGGCATCTTGCAAAGTTGCAAAGGTAGACTGTTTGCTTTTGAAGCAATTTGACCTCCCTTAGCAGCTTCTATAGTCTTTGGTCATAGCAGCCCATCTCTCTCTCTCTCACTCCTGTTCACACTGCTCTCTGGCTTTTCAGGGTCATTCACTGGAGCAGCTCATCTGGCTTGGACAGCTCCTCAGGAGAATTTCTTTCACTTGTTCTGCTTGGGGGTTGGCTACAGAGGGTGGAGCTGGAAGGATTGGGTGGAAACTATAGAGGAAAATTTAGGCTTGAAGAAAGGAAAAATGTCCCCATAATTTCAAAAATGGTTTGGGGTTGCCATAGGAGGTAGTGGGTTCCTTATCATCAAAGGTCTTGATTTAGGATCTGGATGATCACTTGACATTTAATAGAAAAGTTGTATTCTTCAAGTAGGGTGGAATCCCTTTTAATTCTGAGATTCTTTGGTTCTGTGATACAGTCAAGAAAGCACTGATTCTGAAATCAGAGAGACTGGGTTCAAATCTTCTCTCTGACAATTATTTCTAGCAATTGTGATTTAAGCAAGCCAGTTCTGCCTCAGTTTCCTCATCTATAAAATGAAATTGGATTAGATGGTCTCAGATCTCTTCCAACTCTATATCTAGAATCCTATGATCTTCTATTCCAATGAAAGTGATCTTCTGTTCCAATGAAAGCTTCAGATTCCATGATCCATTCCTCAAATCTCAAAAAAACCACTTAAACTATTTTGTTGTTGTTGTTATTCAGTCATGTCTGACTCTTCCTGATCCCATTTGAGGTTTTCTTTGCAAAGATAATGGAGTGGTTTGCCATTTCCTTCTCCAGCTCATTTTACAGATGAGGAAACTGAGGCAAACATGGTGAAGTGATTGTCCATGGTCACACAATCGGTAAGTGACTGCTGAGGTCAGATTTGAACTCAGGAAGTATTGTGTATGTACTTCTTGTTTCCCCATTTGTGTAGGAGCTTCTTGAGGGAAGAAGCTGTTTTTGGCTTTTTCTTTGTATCCCCAGGCTTAGAACATGGAATATATAAGTGCATAATGAATGCTTGTGGATTGATTGACTAACTTTTATCCAGTGCTCTCAGTTCTATCCTCTGGGGCCAATTAGAACAGGTCCAGTCCTTCTTTGCCATGACAACCCCCCAAATATCTGAGGACAATTGTTAGATCTTCCTTCAATTGTCTCTTCTCCTTGGCCCTCCTCTGGGTAAAATCCAATTTGTCCATTTCATTCTGAAGATCTGATGACCTGGGGGAGGGCTCCAATGCAGTAACAAGAGAGGGAAGTAGCCACAGACCACCTCACCTGGAAGGTAGGGAGAAAGGGACAATCTCCAGGGAGACAGAGCAGATGAGAAACCCACAGCCAGGAAAACATATCCTTCTATATCGTCTCCTTCTACTAATGATATTGCTGACAATGAATACTTCTTTCTCGTTAATAAAGATTTTCTGAAATAAGTGATGGGTCATGCCTTCTGTGCATGCAGCAGTGGACTATGGGATAAAGTGAGTATTATAATGAAATAAGTATTCCAAAAGGCAGTCGACAGAGGGCATTTCAAGGCACTGCATCTGAGAACTGGAAGGGTCCAATCTGAACACAAAACCTTTCTATAACATCCCCAATATGTGATGGCAGCCACCTTTTGGTCCTTCTAATTAGATCAAAGAGTTAAATCTGGAAGGTACCATAGAGACTGGGATTTGAACCCTGATCTTTCAATCCCAGAACTGGCACTTGCTATCTTTCTACCACTCTAACCTGCCTCCTGTTTTGTTCTTTAGCACTAAGTAGAGAAATCTAATCTGTTGTCTGGACAACCCTATTTGCCTCAGTTTCCTCATCTATAAAATGAACTGGGGAAGGAAATGGTGCCTTATTCCAGTATCTTTGCCAAGAAAATCCCAAATGGAGTAATGAAGTCACTTCATCTTGTTTTCCTCAATTTTCTCATCTGTAAAATGAACTGAGGGAGGAAATGATACCTCATTCCAGTATCTTTGCCAAGAAAATCCCAAATGGGGTAAAGAAGAAGTCACTTTATCTTGTTTTCCTCAGTTTCCTCATTTGTAAAATGAACTGGGCAAGGAAATGGCACCCTACTTCAATATCTTTACTACGAAAACCCCAAATAGGATCATGAAGAAGTCACTTCACCTTGTTTTCCTCAGTTTTCTCATCTGGAAAATGAGCTGGGGGAGGAAATGGTATCCCACTTCCGTATCTTTGCCAAGAAAATCCCAAATGGGTCATGAAGAAATCACTTTACTTTGCTTTCCTCAGTTTCCTCATCTGTAAAATGAACTGGGGAAGGAAATGGCACCTCATACCAGTATCTTTGCCAAGAAAACTCCAAATCAGATTATGAAGAGTTAACATGATTGGAATAACTGAACAACAAAAAATCTGTTTCCACATTAATTGGTTAAAGACAGTCACCCTGCACCCCTCATCTCCCTCTCTTCTCCAGGCTAAATATTCTCAGTTCCTTCAAAGGAAGGGATTGTCAGAGAAAGATAATGTCACTGACCAGACTGGCCCCAGTTCTTGCCACTTAAGAAACAAATGTTGGCACTTAGTTCAGAGTCATCTGAAATCAAATTTCCTTCCTGACCAGATTTGGTTTTTGTGTGTTGCTTTTTTTTTTAACAAGGGGATAGTCAGGATTTATGACCACAGTCTTAAATATGCCTCAGGGGACTGGCAAACTACAGGGGCCTGTTGGCAGAGGAAAGGATAAAAGAAACTCAGAACCCTAGCAAAATAAGGCTTCTGAGACACCCAGCAGCATCCTTGGGACTGCATTTTGAACCCAGTGAGCATAAGTTAATAGGAGTCATAGTAATGTTCTCCCTAAATGGCTGCACATTTGAGAGGAGGCAAAATGCTTCAGTCTGTGTCTGGATGAATCTCTCTGTACATCATACATTAACTCTGGCAATGGGGACTTTTTGTTGTTATTATTCAGTCACTTTTCAGTCATGTCTGACTATTTGTGACCACATTTGGAGTTTTTTGAGCAAATTTATTAGAACCATTTGACATTTCCTCTCAAGCTCATTTTACAGATGACAAACTGAGGCAAACTAGAT
Source organism: Myrmecobius fasciatus (assembly GCA_023553655.1). Classification (NCBI taxonomy): domain Eukaryota; kingdom Metazoa; phylum Chordata; class Mammalia; order Dasyuromorphia; family Myrmecobiidae; genus Myrmecobius; species Myrmecobius fasciatus. The sequence continues at coordinate 72,063 of JAJPUD010002418.1, forward strand.
TAAGTGACTCTCCCAGGATCACTCTACTAGTAAGTAGTTGAGGCTGGATTTGAATTCATGGAGTTGAGTTTTCCAAGTCTGTCCCCCTCTCTTAGCTGTCTGGTGAGCAAAATAGAGCAGAGAGGATGAAGGTTATGGAGTTAAGAGACCTGGTTTCAAAACCTGCCTCTGCTTCTTTCTGCCTATGTGACCTTGGGGAAGTAATTTAATCTCTCTGGGACTCAGTTTAATCATGTGTAAAATGAAGGACTATGCCTGATGATCTCTGAAATTCCTTCCTTCTTTTCATGTGAGTTGTATAGGCATTTCTTACAGTACAAGTAGCCCTGAACTTAAGAGTTTGAAGAGATATGGTTTAAATCTCACCTTTTGACCCTGGACAAATCATTTCACTCTTCTAAACCTCAGTTTCTTCATCTGTAAAATGGGAATAACAGTTCTAGGGGGTAGTTGTGAAAGTTTCATGAGATAAAGTACAGGAAGTACCCTGAAAATCACAAAGCATCTCTGTAAATGTCACATAATAGAATTAGATGATCTTTATGGGCCCCACTAACTCTACCACTCCAAGATGTTATAGCCATAAGCACCCCTGCCTCATCTAAAACCTAGCAGGCCCTTAATATATACTTGCTGTGGGGGCAGCTAGGTGGCGCAGTGGATAGAGCACCAGCCCTGAAGTCAGGAGGACCTGAGTTCAAATCTGGTCTCAGACACTTAATATTCCCTAGCTGTTAAATTAGGTGAACATAGCAGAATGTTGCTGAAATTTAAGAGACGAAGAGTGAAAAATTCAGAGAAGCACAAGAAGAACTTGTATGAACTGATACATGGGAAATGAGAAGGAATCAGGAAAACAATAGAAACTACCAAGAATGGAAATGGAAAAACAGCAACAAAATCAAAACCAATTCTGGGTCATTCTGATGAGATAAGAACATGTCTTCTTCCTCTCTTTGCAGAACTGGGGGACAATAGGTATAGAACATTATATATACTGTCATACCTAGTTAGTAGGCTTGTTAGTTTGGCTGAATTTTTTTATCCCCTTTTTTTCTTTTTTTTGTGATAAGGAATGATTCTCTGAGTAAAGGAGGAAGGAGGAATGCTTTAGTATATGAAGGTGAAATTTAAAAAAAAGATTCCAATAAAATAAATAAAATTAAATTATAAATAATAAAAAATAAATAAATAAAATAAAATGGTGAGATTGAATTTATTTAAATACAACTCTTTCATTTTTCAGAAGAAGAAATTGAAACTCAAACAGGGGGACTGACTTGTGAAGGGTTACATACATTATAAGTATCTAAGGTGAGATTTGATCCCTAGTTTTCCTGACTCCAGGGCCAGTGTTCTATCCACTCTAGTACTCAGAGCACTCTAGTACCCTGAGTAGGCTGGCCAGCCCTGTTTTCTATGTAAGAAAGAGAAGAAATACAAAATTTCCAGGCAGCTTCTTTATGGGTCCCATGTTTTTAGAGCTTAAAGGAAAATGAATGGATACTACTGAGTGCCACCTAATGGGTCAGTGATTGTCTGGTAGAAGAGACAAGATGGATATATTTCCCTAGACTCTGAAAGCCAGAACGGGTTAGACTCTCCATCTTGCTTTCAGAATGAACGTCAAACCCAGGTGCATAATCTCCTATAATTAACAGTGTTAATTCCATGATGATGAGAAATAAAGAGGACATTATTGCAACCGAGAGCTTAGATTTGGGGCTCAATCACAGGTGGATGAAGCCACTTTCCAAAGGCCAGAGAAATTGCTTACAAATACTCTTGCTCATTCTGCCCCTGCTCCTGTCATCTAATTGAACTTCCACAGAATCCTTTGCCAGGAAAATGGGCCTTTGACCATGATCAAGCATCTGCAATACATTCAGTTATGTGTGTAATTTAGATTTAATAAACAAGCTCCTGCATCTTACAATAAAACACAAGGAAAATATTAACTCAGGTGGAATCTAATCACCATTTAATTAGATGCCAGCATTATGAGGCCATTAAAAAATCCAGGGAAGAGAAAATATTTGTAACAATCAGGTGCTATTTAAACATTTATAATTTTCTAATTAACACTGGATGTATCATTGGAGCTACAAAGAAGCTAGAATTGGGAGGGTTTCCGTTTGGGGATCCACATTCCCTCTTTGTTCTCAGGAAAAAAAACCAACCTGTGACAATCTTCCCAGTGGCCCCAAGTTCTATCAGCCCTTGAGATTTCTGGGTGCTTCATGTCTGATTTACCTCTGATTGATCATTGAGAACTCTGATACTTTCTATATTCAAGGTCACTAGATTGGAAGCATACAGACTTGATATTTGAACCTAGCTCCTCCACCTCCATTCTAAGCTCTCTGCAGCATGATACTGTGTCCATGATAGATCATTTCTATTTTTGTTGAGGGTATTACCATGGTTATGCTAAGTAAGTCAGCTTTGTAACTAGAGTTTTCTTCATTTCTTCCCTCTCTATAATCTGCCCTCTTGTCCTCCTGATCCATTTAAAGATCTTGTTCTTTCAGCCTTCAGGATCTCTAAGTTCTGTTCCTTTATTGTCACTTGATTATTCCAATAAAGTCTTCCTTTCTTTTTGGTTTTGTTTCCAGTCTTTGTCCTCTCAGTCCCTCCTTCACATAGCTGCCCAAGAGATACTCATACTATTTTCTCTTACATACTCTATATTACAGTCAAACTGGATAGCTTGTTGTTTCCCATAAAATGACATTCAGAGTCCTTCCTCTGTGTCTCTGTACAGGCTTTGTTCCTGTGCTGGGAATGCCTTCGCCCTTTGTCTCTCCCTCTTGGAATCTTGCCTTCATCCAAGGCTCAGCACACGGACCACCTCCTATAAGAAGTTCTTCCTGCTTCTTCCTATTGTTAGAATATTATCCCTTTAAAATTACTTTCAATTTATTCTCATTCTTTCTGTCTGTCTCTCTGTCTCTCTCTGTCTGTCTCTGTCTGTCTCTCTATCTCCCTCCCTCTCTCCTTCTCCCTTTTCCCCCTCCTCCTTCCTCTCTCTCTCCTTCCCTCCCTTTCTCTCTTCCTCCTTCCTTTTCTTCCTCTCTTCCTGCTCCCCTCTCTCCCTCCCTCTCTTGCTGTCTTTGTCTCTCTATTCCTGTCTCTGTCTCTCTTTCTCTCTGTCTGTCTGACTTTGTCTCCCTCTGTCTCTTCCTCTCTCTTCCTCCCTCTCCCCCTCTCTCTCCCCATCTTTGTAATTGTCCCCTTTCTGTCTCCATCTGTCTCTGTCTCTCTCCCTTTCTGTCTCAGCCTTTGTCCCTATTCCTGTCCCTGTATTTCTGTACTCTGTCTGTCTCTATCTCTGCCTCTGTATCTCTGTCCCTTTTCTCTGTGTCTGTCTCTATCTCTGTCCTCTCTCTGACCCTCCATCTCTTTCTCCCTCTTTCCCTCTTTCCTTCCGTCCCTTTCCCTCTCTGAACTCTCTTTAGATTATATTTATGTATCCATGCTTATATTGTCTCCCCCGGTAAGCTTTTTTAGGGTAGGAATGTTTCATTCTCCATTCCTTTGTATCCCAAGATCATAGAATAATATTGTCACAAAGTAAGTGAGTGATAAATGTTTGTTGAATGAATGATAAATATATATCAGAAAAAAAGGTGAATAAGTGACATAGTGGATAGGGTGCTGGACCTGGAATCAGACAGATGTGGGTCAGAATCTAGCCTTAGACAATTCCTAGCTGTATGATCCTGGTTAAGTCATTTAATTTCTGTGTGCCTCAGTTTCCTTATTTGTAAAAATGCACCTCTCTCACCAAGTTGTTGTGAGGATCAAATGAGATATTTGTAAAGTGCTACATAAACCTTAAGTAAAGTCTTATATAAGCTTTATATAGAGGTTAGCTATCAATGCCATGTGGCAATAGGAAGATCACAGATGGAGAAGGAGCCAGAAGGTTCCTCAGAACAAAGGTCAAATGTCCAAAGGAGGCTATTAGTGGGGGACTTCTAAGTAGACATGGGCAAGAATTATACAAGGAAAGAAGGTGTGGAGAGTTCATGATCTGTAATAACAGGCAGCTAACCTGGACTCTTGTATTATGAGATTGAAGACCCACTGAAGTATAAATCATTTTAGAACCTTTTCATTCATGTTACCTTGCTTGATCTTCATAATAACTTCATGAGCAAGTTAATTAAGACTTCTTGAGAGCTCTAGATGGTGCAGGACTATCCATTGCACAGGAGAACTCAAGTTTGAACCCTGACTCAGAAACTCTTTCTGTATGTCTCTGGGCTAGTCATTTAATCTTTCTTGTCTGAAAAATGGGGATAGTAATAGCATTTACTATTACTAATTGTGTAACTTTCAGCAAGTCACTTACACTGTTTGTCTCAGTTTCCTCATTTGTAAAATAGGAGTAATAATAGCTGTCAGGGATTGTTATAGGAATCAAATGAGTTAGCATAAGCAAAATGCGTTGTAATCCTTAGAGTACCATTTAAATTATGGTTGTTACACAATTTTGAGGTGAAGAAATTAAAACCATTTCTAGTCATATGAAAAGGTGTTCTAAATCACTATTGATCAGAGAAATGCAAATTAAGACAAATCTGAGATACCACTACTCACCTCTCAGATTGGCTAAGATCACAGGAAATGACAATGATGAATGTTGGAGGGGATATGGGAAAACTAGGACATATACATTGTTGGTGGAGTTGTGCACTGATCCAACCATTCTGGAGATCAATTTGGAACTATGCCCAAAGGGCTATGAAACTGTGTATATCCTTTGATCCAGCAGTGTTTCTATTGGGCTTATATCCCAAAGAGATCTTAAAGGAAGGAAAGGGACCCACATGTGCAAAAATGTTTGTGGCAGCCCTTTTTGAGTGGATGCCCATCAGTTGGAGAGTGGCTGAATAAGTTGTGGTATATGAATGAAAACTATTGTTCTGTAAGAAACGACAAGCAGAATGATTTCAGAAAGCCCTGGAGAGACTTACAGGAACTGATGCTGAGTGAAATGAGCAGAACCAGAAGATCATTATACACGGCAACAACAAGACTATATGATGATCAATTCTGATGGATATGGCTCTGTTCAACATTGAGATGATTCAGACCAATTCTAATAGTCTTGTGATGAAGAGAACCATCTACACCCAGAGAGAGTATTGTGGGAACTGAGTGTGGATCACAATATAATATTTTCACTCTTTTTGTTGTTGGTTGCTTGCATTTTATTCTCTTTCTCATTTTTTCCTTTTTGATTTGATTTTTCTTATACAGCAATATAATTGTATAAATATGTATGCATATATTGGATTTAACATCTTTTTATCACATTTAACATATGTTGAATTACTTGCCATCTGGGGGGGAGGAAAGGAGAGGAAAACAAGGTTTTGCAAGGGTTAATGTTGAAAAATTATCTGTGCATATGTTTTGAAAATAAAAAGCTTTAATTAAAAAATATATTAAATTTGTTTGTTGCTGTCACGATTATTGCTAGTTCCATTGTACAGATGTCCCAGAGTTCAAATGCTTTAGCTACAATCACACAACTAATACATATTAGAGGTTATTTGGGAGCTTAGATCCATACTGACCCCAAGTCTAGAACTTTTTTCAAGGTTACAGATCAAATGAGTATCTGAGGAAGGCCTAGAACTTAGTTCTCTATCCTGGAACCAAGTCCACTTGGACTTTCCATAAGACTTCACTGTTTCTCTATCACCTTGTCCAACTTGGTTCCTACTCATAATGATTTAGGTGGTTCCAGAAAGTTTTCAACTATATCAAGAGATGAAAAAGACTAAGATATATGAGAAATAGAAACTGGGTAGTGGGACAGGTAGTTTCCTGCTAAAGACACTCCATCTTCAGACTCCAAGCATTTTCATTGGCTGTCTCCCATGCTTAGAATGTTTTCCCTCCTCCTCTGTGCCTTCTGGCTTCCTTCAAATCCCAGCCAAAATCTCACCTTCTACAGGAAGCCTTTCCCAATCCCTCTTAATGCTAGTGCCTTCCTTCTGTCAGTTAAAAAGAAGTATCAACAGCAACAACTATAAGCCTCAGTTTATTCTACATATAGCTTATTTATAAATAATTATTTTCCTGTTGTTTTCCCCATTAGACTGTCAGCTCCTGGAGGGCAGGTCCTTCTTTGGGTCTTTATATCTCCAGTGCTAGGCACAGTAGATACTTAATAACTATTGCTTGACAGATTTAATGGTTGTCCCTTTTGCTTACTTGTGTGACCTTAGTTAAGTCCCCCTGTTGGGGAGGTGTGGCTTATTTCCCCCATCTCTATAAAATTAAGGGTTGTCCTAAAAAACACTTCTCAATTTCTTCTGAGATATACCTCATACTTGCAAGGACTTAGACAGAGCCATATATCAGAGAAAACAGCATAAAATTCACCTGGGCTTTCAGTGTTGAGACTTCTCTATATTTAACATAAGACCTATCACATTGCTCTCTGACCATTTTTTTGATTTCTCAAACCAAAACACTCCTCCCTCTACCACTCTGCAAAAATGGGTTGACTTCCTTTTTAGACTGTAAACTCCTAGAGGACAGTGACTGACTTGTTTTCGGTTTTTACCTAATCTAGCCTTTAGCAAAGTGGCTTCCTTATGAAAAGCACTTAATAAATGACTTTAAAGTCAATTCAATTAAATATGAAAGAAGAAGGAATTAGGCAGCTGGGAAGAGTCCTCATTCACCTGAGTTCAAATTTTGCTTCTCTTACTATCCACATGAACAAAAGTAAGTCATTTAAATTTTCACTGTCAGTTTTCTCATCTGTAACATGGGGAGTAGGTTAAATGATTTCTAAGGTTGTCTGAATCTATTAATCCGTTATTATTCTAGTTGCTATTACACTTTCTGCTGAAGGAGCACATTTTACATATTTCACCATCTAAATTTCAGCACTCTGGACAAAGCCTCAGAGCCCCACCCTAGTTATAGCTCTGGTCCCAACACTAGGCCATTGAAAACCACTGAACTGACAATGAGATTCCCTGGGACCACTGGACTCTCTGTTGGCTTTCCAAACAGCAGCCTGGTGTATCCAATTTAATGAGAATAAATGAACAGAGCTTTTCTAGTCTCTGAGTAAGGAGAAGAGTAAATTGAAGGCATTGGCCAAATTCTGATGCTCTGCTCTGGCAGGTGTTATGCACCAACAGGGTGACAAATTGGTGAGGCGGAGATAAGTGGATTTCAGTGGGAGTATAAGGAGGACATTGGAGATGGAAAAATATGTGACCTTGCTGCTAATGAAACACCAGTCAACAAGTACTGCCAGAGCTGGGGATTTTGCATCCAGGATGAGAGGACATTTCTCTAGGGGGTCTCTTGTGAGGATAAAGAAGAGGCACTGTTGCTTTGCCTTGAGGGTACACGGATCACATCACCACTTTTGAGAATTGTATTCTCTAGTTAACTCTTGCTAATGAGAGGCACTGGGATATAGTGGAGAGAGGCTGGAAGATTCTAATCACTAGCCATGTGACAATGGTCAAGTTACTTTACCGATCTGAATCTCAGTTTCTTCATCTGTCAAAGTGAGAGTAGCTATATATTGATAGTCCCTATCTTTCAGGGTTGATGAGAAGCTCTAATGAGATGATGTGTACAAGTTCACTTTATGGAACCTCATTTTCCCCACTGATAAAATGAGACTGAGTATTACTTTCACTGTTTGATTCCCAGTGCTTTTGAGAAGATCTAAGAGGATAGTAGATGCAAAACACTTTGTAAGCAATAAAGTGCTATAGAAATGGGCAATTTTTTATTTCTAGGATCATAGACAAATCCAAAAGGGAACCATAAGGCCATTTAGTCCAATTCTTTCATTTTACAGGTAAAAAAAAACCTGAGGCTCAGGTAAATGAAGTGACTTTGCTAAGGTAACACAAGAAAAAAGGGACAGAGATTCAAAACAAGGTCCTTTAACTTGCAAACCAATATCCTTTTTGTGCCATAATTTTAATTAGTTTTTAAAGCAACAGAAACTTCACAGGACATAGATTCAGTGACCTGCAGAGTGTTCCTTTCAACAATTGTTATGGAGAGTCCTATTTGATCTGATGTTCTCCCTATTTTAGCGTGGTCCCTCAGCTCCATCCTAGGGTCAGGAGTTGGACCTGGATAGAATCTTGGAGAAGAAAGGGCTTAATTCTATGCTCCCCCTCTCCTCTCCCTTTTATTACTATAGAGCATTGTTGGGCTGGCATGAATAGCACTAATTCTCTATTCTATGAGCCATATTTCTAGTGCCCTTTGTGGGTGATGGTGGGGAGGAGGGAAGAATGTGTCTCTGTATTTGATAATGAGTAGTTTTAAAAGAAAAAAAACTTTATAGGGAAGTAACAGCGGAGTGTTGGGAAATCTTCAGAACAAGGCTTGTTTCAGTTTCTTTAGTCTATTGGGCAGAATATGTGTTTACTTCCTTCCTGGAGATGAGTTGGGGAGAGCTGTTGGGAGAAAGCTATGACTCACTGGGAATAGGTCTCTCTCTCTCTCTCAAGGCCCTCCCTTGCTGGGGACTGGCAGAAACTGGCATCCTTGGTGTATGTTTATGCAGATGGCACAGAAGTACCACTCCCCAGCATACTTCACTTTCATATAGAAGGGAAAAATGATATGTTTGTTATTGAAATATAGCCCAGTTCCCATTTTTCTCTCTTGGTACACTGTGCTGGCAAAGCTGAAACTGACAAACTGAAAGAGACAAGCTGAAATTGACTAGTGTCTCAGAGTAGGGAAGGCTAGGGAGCCCTGGGCTCTGTGCCTTCCCCCTCCCTGATTTTCAGCAATGGCTGGCATTGCTTTGGATGATTTGAGGAATAAGTTTCACAAATACTAACCAAGGAATCAAGGCTCCATCTGATAGGTGGCAGCTATTCTCCAAACAGCAATTTGTCGTTCAGCTCCAACCCAGGACAAAGGGCTGGAAATCTCCAGGCATTGAGGATCCTGGACAATGGAGGGCAGCTCAGGCTCAAGGGAGGGATTAGAAGCCCTTATTCCCCTCATTCCTGATGGGGAGCTCCAACAGAGCCAAGGAGCTCATAGGATCATCCATCTAGAGCTAGAAATCCTCAATATACTTGTTTTGAGTGCTTCTTATGGACCAGGAGTGAGGACACTAAGATATTATGTTAAACACTGGGAAATACAAAGAGAGGTCAAATCTCAAGGAGAAACATGTCTATAACTATGAACATAAACTACACATACACACATACACATAGAGCTAGCTAGCTAGTTTAGGTGTTTAGTCATTTTTCAGGCATGTCTGACTCTTCCTGATCTCATGGACTATAGAATGTCAGACCCTTCTATCTGTCCAACTGTGTCCAAGTTCATGTTCGTTGTTTCCATAACTATCTATCCATCTCATCCTCTATCATCTCCTTTTCTTTTTGCTTTCTGTCTTTCCCAGTGTCAGGCAAAAAGACACTTGAATGCCTTGCCATTTCCTTTTCTTCAGCTCATTTTACAAGTGAGGAAAGTGAGACAAATGGGATTAAGTGACTTCCCCAGGGTTACATAGCTAGTGAATGTCTAAGGCCAGATTTGAACTCAGGAAGATGTTTTCCTGCCTTCAGAATTCTATACACTGTTCCACCCAGTTGCCCCAGATCAAGCAATCTATCTCTCTATCCAGTCTCTCTGCCTCTCTTTCTTTGTTTCTCCCTTCTTTCTCTCTTCCTTCCTTTCTTTTTTTCCTTCTTTCCTTTCCTTCTTTCTTTCTCTTTTTTTCCTTCCTTCCTTTCTTTTTTCTCTTTTCCTTCCTTTCCTTCTTTCTTTCTCTTCCTTCCTTCCTTTCTTTTTTGTCTTTTCCTTTCTTTCCTTCTTTCTTTCACTCTCTCTTTCTTCCTTTTTTCCTTCCTTTCCCCCCTCTCTCTCTCACTCTTACTCTCTCCCTCCCTTACTTTTTTCCTTCCTTCCTTCCTTCCTTATCTGTCTACCTACTTATATATTTATCATATCTTCGACTGTGAAATAAAATTAAACACAATAACATCTAAAGTTCTGCTATTTCTTTAAGCCTCACTTCCAATCCCATCTTTTACAGAGACCCTTACCAGTCTTCCCAACTGCTAGAAATTTCTCTAAGTTTACCTTCGAATTATAAGTCAATGATTTATGGCTAGGAGGCCTGATAAGGGCCTCCTTTAAAAAATGAGATTTGAGCTGAGTCTTGAAGAAAGCCAGAAACTTTCGAGGTCATTAAGTCTTAAGCCTCATCATTTCCTTTGAGCTTAATGAGGAACAGACTAGCCAAGCACCTTGCTGATGATGCTGATGGTCACATAACTATTGAGAATCTTAAGGAGGACTGAACTGGGTGTTTCTGGCTCCAAATCCAGCACTCTACTTACCACAATGTTATGGAGACAAGAAGAGTGTGATTTTACATCATGTAAGCAGTAGAGATGGTAGAATAGCTCCAAAAATAGTATTTGCATCTGCTTTGTCAAAGATTTGCTTAGGGATTTTAGTGCTAAGAGAGGTGGATCTGGATTTAGGAGACTTCCCAAGTCAAGTTCAGTCTTTTCATGTCTTCTTTCTCAAGCTCTCTTATATTTGTCACCTTCTCTTCAGTTCCTCTACAACCACTCAGGTTTCAGCCCCTCACTATCCCATTCCTAGATTATTGAAAAAGTTCCCAACTGGTCTTTTTGTCTCCTGTCACTTTTCTGATTTCTTGTCCCCCACCTCAATCTACTCTCCATTTAGCTATGAAGTGATTCTCCAAAATCATAGTCGGACCTTGTCGGCTCAAGCATTACCTTCTACAAGATTTTCTGATGTCCACAACTGCTAGTGACTCCCTCTCCCCATCCCCGTGATCTTGTACATGTACAGGTTCTTTGCCCCAAAAGAATAGAAGCTCCTTAGGGCAGAGACTAATTGACTTTAGTCTTTGTATCTCAAATACCTAGTACCGTGACTGGGCACATAGGGATGTGATTTTACTGGTGCAAAGAGAGGTGACAAAGAAGATAGGGGTCCTATCTGCAACATATCATCTTAAGATGAGTTGCCAGAGTCATTGAGAGATTGTGACACAATATAGGATAGTCAGGAGTTGAACCCAATTCTCCCTGGATCAAAGGCAGCCCTCTATCCACTGCTACACTTTTACCTTTTTATTGGCAGATAGTAGATACTGAATACTGAATAAATGGTCATTTATTGATTGGTGTCACTCTCCTACTCAAAAATTTTCAATGGCTCCCTAAAGCTTCTCAGATCAAACTCCTTAGCTTGTCATTTAAAGTCCTTCATGATCTGATTCCACAGTACTTTCCAGGTTTCTTACTTGTTACTCTCCTTCACACACTTGATATTCCTGCCAAGTTGCCCACTTATTGTTCCTCTTACATTTGGGGTTTAGCATTATTTTGTCTTTGCTTTGGCTGTCTCCCAGAACCCACCCACATGTATAGAAACATTTATAGCAACTCTGTGGTGGCAAAGGACTGGCATCGAAGAGAGTGCCCATCCATTGGGGAATGGCTGAACAAATCATGGTAGACAGATATGATGGAAAGCCCTTGTGCCATAAGAAATGATGAAAAGGATGGTTTCAAATAAATCTGGAAAGACTTGCTTGAAGAAATGCAGTGAAGTAAACAGAACCAGGGGGACAGTTTATACAACAACAGCAAAATAATAAAGATGACCCATTTTAAAAGGCTTAAGAACTCTGATATAAGCAGTCAATCAACTGGGATTTGGTTGGTGACATACTAATAAAAATAAAAATCTGATTTACATCTTCTCTCCCCAATAACTTTGTATTTATTTTACATATTCTTAACAAAGTATAGTTTTTCTCTCTAATAGAATGTAAGCTCTAAGTGAATAGCAATTCTTTTGTTTGTATACCCAGCACCTATTTAGCTCAGTGCCTGGCATGAAGTAGGTTGTTGAATAAATGCTTGTTGAAGGAGACTGGCTTGAGTCACAGAGAAATTAGTACCACAGTGATTGTGTCAAAGGTAGGACTTAAATCCTAGTCCTCCTGACTCCAAATATAGCATCTTATTCAGTATGCAACCTTTACAAATAGTGCTAACTTGGGTTACTGTCATCAGCAATTGGCATCTATACTGAATTTAGTGGTTTCCTTAAGAGTTAATTAGACTGATCCAACCATTCTGGAGAGCAATTTGGAACTGTGCTCAAAGGGCTATCAAACTGTGCACACCCTTTGATCCCGCAGTGTCTCTACTGGTCTAAGGATTGCCCATCAATTGGTATGTATGGTATATAAATGTAATTTGGAATGTATGGTATATAATGTAATTGATTCCTAATGTGGATAAAAATGACAAAGGGGACAGTTTTAGAGAAAACTGAGAAGAATTATTTGAACTGATGCAAAGAGATCATAAAAGAGGAAAAAGGACCCCCAAGTGCAAATAAAGATCTTTTTGTGGTATCCTGTCATCTTAGCCAATCTGAGAGGTGTGAGGCGGTAACTCAGAGTTGTTTTAATTTTCATTTCTCTAACCAATAGTGATTTAGAGCATTTTTTCATATGAGTATAGATGGCTTTGATTTCTTCATCTGAAAAATTGTCTGTTGGTATAATTTGGAAACTGAGTGGATGCCCATCAATTGGGGAATTGCAGAATAAGCTATGGCATATGAGTATAATGGAATATTATTGTTCTCCAAACATGATAGCTGATTTTAGAAAAGCCTGAAAAGATTTTCAGAACTGATGCTAAGTGAAGCAAGCAGAACCGTGAAAACATTGTACAAAGCAATGAGAAGATTGTGTGATGATCTGTTCTTATAGACTTGGTTCTTCTTAGCAGTTCAGTGATCCAATTCTAATAAACTTTGGATGGAAAATGCCATCTGCAACCAGAGAGAGAACTAGGGAGACTGAATGTGGATCAACACATACTATTTTCACCTTTTTTCTCCTTCTGTTTTTATCTTGTGGTTTTTCCCTTTTATTCTGATTTTTCTCTCCCATGAAGACTCATATGGAAATATGTATAAAATGAATGTATATGTATAACCTAAAAATAAGTAAATACAATTTTAAAAAAGAATGAGTTAGAAATTCTGATTTTATATGTGATCCTAGGCAAGTTATTTATTTATGTATGCATGCAAAAAGTACTAAATTTGGAGTGCTGGCACCTGGGATTGAATCCTACCTCAAACCTTCCCCTTCCTACCTGGGTTACCTTTAACAAATCAGTCTGTTTTCACTGTGAAATGAATGGGTTGGACTAATCCTCCGCAGTCTCACTAAGGTTTAGACATGATTTTTATAATCCTGATTTCTTTAGTTCTAGGTACAACCCAGAGAGGTTCACCTCTCTGAAATTAGAGGGTGGGGGCATAAGGAAAGTTTGGTATTGCAGCTCCAGAATTCCCCAGAAGAGGGCATTAGCATATTTAGGGACAAGTTAGCAGCCCCAGAGACAAGAACAACTGGGAATAATGATGGGGAGGGCAAGGTTGCTTTTCACCTCCTCCTTCCCATTGCTAGTAGGAAGATAACAGAAATCACTTGGTCTTCTAAGACCAATCCTCAGAAATGGGGCTCTGGGCCAAGTCTAGATATAGAAAATTAGGAAATCAACAGAATCTCCTGGAATTTTGCAGGCCCAGCTCCAGTCCTGGGAATCCAGTTATACCTGTGTCAACAGAAGACCACATGCCTTCTCTTCCATGGCTGAAGCTTCTTAGATGAAGAAGGACAGTATGTGTAATGGAAAGAACACTGACTCTAGAGTCAGAAGATCTGTGTTCAAAACCTGAGGTTGATGTTTGCTACTTGTGGAGCTTTGAAGAAGTTGTTTCATACTAGCAAGGAAGGCAGGATGGTACAATAGAAACAACATTAACTTTGGAATCAGCTGACTTAGGGGCAATTTCTAGCTCTGCCAATGTCTCTGTAATATTGGGCAAGTCATGATTTTCTCCTGTCTCAGTTTCCTCATTTAAAAAAGGAATGAATTAGACTCCATGCATCTAGAACCAGAGAATCTGGGAAGATTGAAATCCTGGCTTTATCACAGCCATCATTGGATTCTTGAAGTTGATGAAAAAGAATGACAAATGGTGGAAGGGCTGTGGGAAAACAGAATATTACTGCCCTGTTGTTGGAGATGTAAATGGGTTCAGATGTTATGGAAGGTAATTTGGGAAAAAAATCCTCTAACTATTAAATTGTGCATATTCTTTGACCCAGATTTGCTACTTCTAGGCTATGTTGCAAAGACATCAAAGAAAAAGGGAAAGGGTAAACTATATTTTAAAATTTTAACAGCTTTTTGTAGTGATTGGAAACTAAGGATTTACCATCAATTGATATGTATGGTATATAAAGGTAATTTCAAATGTATGGTATATAATGTAATAGATTCCTAGTGTGGTATAAAAATGACAAAGGGGACAGTTTTGGAGAAAACAGAAGAATTATTTGAACTGAAGCAAAGTAAAGTTAGCAGAATCAAGAGAACAACTTATAAAATAACGATATTGTAAAAAGAAACAACTTTGATAGACTGAGGAATTAAAATCAATGCAAAGACAAATCATGATTTCAGAGAACTCATGATGAAGCTTCCTACCCACTACCTAACTGAGAGGTAATAAATAGACTTGAGATGCAGAAGAAGACATGTATTTTAGAGCAGCACCACTATGGAAACATGTTTCTTGACTGTGTATTTGGGGTTTTTTTCCTAGTAGGGATAGGAGAGAAAGAAAATAAATTCTAAAGTGAAAAAATTAATTTAACTTGAAAAACCCTGGCTTTGTTATTTATCAGCTATGTGGACTTCCCCTTTGCAAGGTTCAGTTTCTTCATTTATCGAATGAAGAAGTAGAACTAGATAATCTCTGAAACTCCTCCT
>JAJPUD010002418.1:86963-103239 GCA_023553655.1 Myrmecobius fasciatus
GTTTCTCTCCCAGACCATTGAGCAAGGACTTGCTCTGGGCTGGAGCTGCTGAATTCACTATCTACCTTCTCTTCTAAGACTTATCAGTTCATTGCCTGAGGGTCCTCCACCTGGTTACTTGGCATCCTAAATTTTATCTGTCCAAGTAGGAAGGATGATCTTTAAATTCTTAGATTTCCAGTAACAATAAGTTGATTTATATTGTTAATATTTTCTTCCTCACTTTCTTAAATCTAGACCAGGGCTTCTTAAAAGCCCTTTTCCACTTTTTTTTCCACTTGCAATCACTTTTTGCATGCGAAATTTTTTATATGATCCTGGGCTATATAAGTACATAAATATGTATACACAAATCAAACATTTACTGATAATAAATCATAATTTCATGACCTCCACATTTACTTACACTACCCTATATAAGGTTATGTCCCACAACTTAAGAAGCTATGATCTAGATATTCAACAAAATGATGAATCAAACCTTTATTTGTAGCATTTGCTGCTTTCCAAGGCTTAAACATTCACACTGGAAACTTAACAATTTGCTCTGGTTTGAGCTGGCAGCAGCACAAACTAGCAATTTAGAACCCTACTATCTGGAGGAGAGATGGATATATTTGAAAATGAAGGTTATATATAAACAAAGGTTAATAATAAAAATTCTAGAGGCAGTATGGTGTACTGGGTAGAGAGTAGGAAGATCTGGGTTCAACTTCTACATTTAACTTTGAGAACCCCCCCAAAAAAAAACTCCCATTGAATTGAGAGAAACCCTACCCTCCAGGCAGATCTGGGTGGTTTCCTCTCTTTCCCATAATGGGAACAAATGCCAAGCCAATGATCTCTGGGATGGCTATTACATATGTCAAAGAAATAAGAAGCCAATGGAATTCAATATAGGAGTGATATGGTCAAATCTTCCTGTTAGGGAAATCACTTTTGTTGGTGAATGGAGAATGGATTAGACTGAAGGGAAATGTAAGGCAAGGAGATCTTCCTGAAGACTGCAACACTAGTACAAGGAAAAAGTGTCTGAATTAGAGGGGTGACTGTGGGAATGGAGAGAAGATGAGATGGATGCTGTGGAGATAGACATGACAAGTTGTAGGGACTCAATGATACCAAAGAGTCAAGAATTCTACTGGGTGCCCAGCAGGATGATGGTGCCCTTGACAGTTAAAAGGGAAATTAAAAAAAAGTGGGTTTGGGGGATGGTGGAAATAATGGATTCAGTTTAAAATACCTCTGGGATATCCAGATGGAAGTAATGTTAATGTCCAATAGACAGTTGGTAATAAAGGAATGAAGTGTAGGAGTATGTATATGTATATATGTTTATATGTCTATATTTATATATACATATATATGTATAGATGTATTATGTATACACAGACATTTGGGAGTCACATGAAACGAGATTATACTTAAATCTGCATGAGCTGGTAAAGTGACTAAGAGAGCAGTATAGAAAATTAGATGCAGGACAAAATCTTGAGGTACATCAAGAAACTTAGACTTGATGTCAGAAAAAATCTTCCTACCAAATAAAGCAATCCTAAAGTGAAATTTGATTACTCAGAAGGTAGCTGTTTTTCCTTCACAAAAGGTCTTTGAACAAAAGCAGAATGACCATTTGTCAGATTCTCTATGCTACAGAAGGGATTCTTTTTTGAGGGGAGTATATATTGAACCAGATGATCTTTGAGATTCCTGCAAGTTTTGAAATTCTATATGACTCTGTGAGATCATTTCTGGATGGGAGGATCTCAGTGGGGTTGGGAAACCTATTTATGGAGTGTTGTCTGAAGATTTCCCAAGTATTTCCTGCTTTTCAACTCTTGGGTTTTAGAGGATAGTTTACTGTACATATTTTATAGATAGGCTACAGTTTTCCTATAAGGATCTATAATAATTTGGAATAAAGAAAGGAGATCAAGAGTTGATAGACAACTCAAATACATTTTTTTTACTTCCAAAAATCAGTTGAAAGGAGTAAATGATGTAAGAATTGAACAACTTCCCCTAAATTGGCCATATTTTAACAAGCAGGAAATAATTGGTTATTGATGAGGGGATCATGTCTGGGTCAGCTGTCTGTGTTCAAGGACATTGACTGCTGAGCGACAAAGTCAAAATTGACATGGAATCAGAAGACAGGAGAAGCATGAGAAGATGATCTGAATACAATCATAGCCTAGCTGGCCTGACTTTTTAAAATCGAGTATTTATTCAGTACTATGTGCCAGGCATTGTACTAGGTGATAAAAAGATAAAAGTGAATCAGTCCTTGCCTTCAAGCAGCTTTCCTTCAATCAGGAAGAAATCATGTATCCCAGGTAGCCATATTTATTATTTATACAAAATACATACAAAATGATGGGATAGGGAATTAATACTCAAGGGATGCACAAAGGCTTCCCTAACAAGATTATTCTTGATTTTAAAACTTGGAAAATTTATTATAGCAAAGACATAACATTATTTGAGAGGATTTTAATCAGTGCAAAACAGTTAACACAATGAAAGGGACATGGGAATTTGAAACAACCTCAGTCAGCATGCATTTGTAGCTGAGGGCAGTGATTTTTTTAGACCCCAGCTTCTTAAGCTATGGTTTGCAGCCCCATATGGGGTCTCATAAGTGAATGTGGGGGTCACAAAATTATGATTTATTATCAGTAAACGTTTGATTTGTGTAACTTATATGCCTACATACCTAGGGTCACATAACAATTTCTCAGGAAAAAAGGGGTCAAGAGTAGAAAAAGTTTAAGAAATTCTGTTTTAAACAGCTACAACATTTATATAGCACCTACTATTTGTCAGGTACTATGCTAAGAACTTTTAGAAAAATCTCTATGCTAAGAGATAAAAATTATCTCATTTGATTCTACAAGATTTCTCTTGGTTTCCTTCAAGACTTAATTCAAACACCACCTTATATAGGAGTTTTTTTTCCCAACCCTTCTGCTATTGGTGCCATTTTCTATAAGTTTATCCTCCATCTGCTCTATGTAATGGGGGTCTGGTGCCTGCCCAGAGTATCTTAAATAGAATCTCTCCATGTGGAGACACTGGGAGCCCTGCTTCCTGCCTCTAGGAGAATTGATGTGATATGAAGAGACTTGATTTAATGGATTATATGTGGACATCCTGAAATTGATTCCCATTGGCTGACTATGTGATGAAGAGAAAAAGTTCTTAGACTGGATGTGGAGGTATTTAAAATGCCTCTCTAATTTAACCACTTCCTTTTAGCCTTAACAAATGAATGGAGTGAAGTCGACAGCTCAGTATGTTCAAAAGGTAGTGGTGGTGGGACGGTACCTTGACATACTGGCTTTCCAGAACCTATGGACAGTGCAAGTCAATGCCTTGAGGAGCAAGGAGTGACCTTCTGGACTCTGGTCCGGTGGTAGTTGAGACCAAGACTCACTTGATAGCAATGCTTACCTTTGAATGTGAACAAGGTAAGAACAATATAAGAACTGGGCTGAGTTGAGTCAATTCCTTCTGAAGATTATAGGGATTGGGGGAGAATATAACCTAGAAGTTCAGGAGAAATATTTCTACATCACAACCTACCCTACTTTGGTTTCAATATATTGCAGGATATTATAAGAAATTAAATGGTTCCTAGTTGTGTGATCCTGGGCAAGTCACTTAATCCTAATTGCCTCTAGAAAAAAAGAAATTAAATGGGAATTTTTAGGAGTATTGTGGAAGCCACAGATGACACTCAAAGACCAAAAGGTGACAGAGCCTATGACCAGATACTTTACCCAAATTTTACAACAACTTTTACAATGTATTGTAAACACTCTGTAAAAGAAAAAAAAAAGCAGACTTCTCTGGTTGTAAAGGGAGAGCTAAAGCATTTTATGAAGATTTTCCAGATTACAGGATGGCTGCATTCTGTCCCAACTCCTCTGATGTGGAAGGAATAACTGTACCTTGTTTTTGTTCTGTCTTTAAGTAAATAAATCTTTATAAAAGTTAATCAATCATGAGTAGTTACATAGAATTGGGGAGCTAGGCCCTGATGCTTACCAGTCAGGGAGCCAGAGGGCAGTATGGAAAATAAACACTGTAAATATCTCAGGGTACCCTAGAATCCTGACAGATAAAAGTAGCAGCCTGATTCTGAGAAAGAGGACCAGATTCTAAATGCTGAATCTTATGTGTATGTAATTTACATGTTGTTTCCCCACTGGAAAGTAAGCTTCTTGAGGGCAAGGACTATTTTTGCTTTTCTTTTTTTTTATCTCCACCATTTAGCACGTGCCTAGCACATAGTAAATGCTCAATATAGTTTTGTTGAAATGAGATAAGTCAAACCAGTTTCAATTGTTCAGTGATGAAGAGAGCCATCTACACCCAGAGGGAAGACTGTGAGAACTGAGTGTGGTTCACAACATAGAATTTTCACTCTTTTTGTTGTGTTTTGCTTGCATTTTATTTTGCTTCTTTTTTTTACTGGTTTGATTTGATTTTTCTTGTGTGGCACAATAATTGTATAAATATGTATGGATATATTGGGTTTAACATATAGTTCTATCATTTTTAACATGTATTTCTATCATATTTAACATATATTTCTAACATTAACATATAGGCGAGGGTATGGGGAAAGGGGGCAGAAATTGGAACACAAGGTTTTACAAGGGCTAATATTGAAGAATTGTCCATGCATGTTTTGAAAAATAAATAGTTTTAATAAAAAATAAATATAAAAAGAGCATAATATATCTATCTATCTATCTATCTATCTATCTATCTATCTATATTTGATTGATTAATGACAGAGGAGAATGGAATAAAAATGTTGTGTAACAATGTTTCATAAAAAGAAACATTCCTTGGAAATGAAGAAGAGAAAACTAAAGAAAATTCAGTGAAATCCAACAAAGTCAGAAATTCTATATTCATAGACAAAACTGGAAGGAAGGGCAATAAACAGATGGAAATGGAACAGATTCACTAGTGTTTCTTTAGTGGCTTATTTTTTTTTGTCATCAATAACTACAGGATTACCACATATAGACTCTAACCCTTCAGTCCTGGAAATAAAATTCATATTAAAGGATAAAGACATAAGGAGATAGATCAGACCAAGTAGCCATTAAAACATCTGCATAAAAGAAAGTCATAAAAGAAAAACATAATTCTGAAAGCACCAAAGAATCAGTTTTTAAAGATAGTTCTGATTGAGGAGCTTAATAAAAAATAATGGATGGTATTCATACAAAAGACATTCATTTAGAAGGGGAACACAAAATAAGTCCCAAAAGCAGTTCCCTGACATGTCCCATGGGGACACCTACACCTTAGATGATCTGAACTATGTGCCTAAGCTCCATATCAGAAAAAAAGGAAACCCAAGAAGACATTAGTCACTACTAAATCATATGTCAAGAGAGATTGAAAGAGAAAGTGCAAATTTTTGAATGACTAAGAGAACTGAAGGTAAATGAGAAGAGCCAGCTCCTCAATAAGTCCATTGGTTTCCATTATTTCTAGCCCCAGACACTACTAAGAGCAGACTTCTTTGATGAGAACATTCCTTCTTGAACTTTTTGTTGAGTTTTAATCTCTCTCCCTTGCTGAAGAACATATTTACTCTTGTGCATGCTATCATCTCCCCAAATCTATATACCTTCCTCAATTGCTATTTTATGACTTATTTAAATAAATGTATTTATTCAATATACATGATTGTCTTTTATATATTGAGAGCTCGCTGCTGGGATGAGAGGAAAGGAGTAGGATTGGTCTGTAATGGATATAAAACATTCACTCAGTGCTTGATTCAGGACACAGTCCCTGGGAAGGAAAAGGTATGGACAATAACTAGTTTGGCCATAACATCCTTGTTTTAAGCCAGCAAAGCGGATGAATAGGAGAGGTAAATAAAGAGCAGAGAGTGTGATATTTGAACTATAATCATTCCTGAATGCACATAAAGCCCAGTTTTTAAGCCCAATACCAAAAAACAAAAGAGAGGCAGCCAGGGAGGATTTGTGCAGTCTGCCTTGGCCCTAGATCCCTCTATCACTTGAATTTCCTCTACTATATTAAATCTGTATAAGCCTTCTGACCGTGACTTCCCCTCCTTTCAATTCCCGTCTCCTTCAGGATGATACATTCTAATAGTAGCTACAACACACAAATAACTGCCTACTTCTTGATATCTTAATTCCCATTTTATGGATAGGAAAACTAAGGCCCAGCGTATTTAAATCACTAGCCCAAGATCACACAGGTAAACGTTTGGGATTCAAACCCAGGTCCTCTTACTCTTTGCTAAAAATTCAGTGTCTGTCCATTGATTGAGAAATGGCTAAACAAAATGTGGCATCTAAATGTAAAGGAATATTCTCATGCCTGAAGAAATTATGAATATACAGAATTCACAGACGCACAGAAGAACATATAACAAAAATAGCGAACATTTACATAGACTTTTAAGGTTTGCAAAGTGGTTTACATATAACATCTCATTAAATCCTCACAACAACCCTAAACTGAATCAGAAGGAAGAGAGCAGAGTCAGGAAAACAATATATACAGTGATCACAATCACTTAAATGGAGAAAGTTAAAAACAAAACAAAACAAAAAAGGAACACTGTGTAATTATAATACCTGAGCTTGGCCCTGGAGAAGAATTGAAAATAATGTATTCCTTTCTCTTCTTTGCAGAGGTGGGAAACTGTGGGTGTGTAACATTGCATACACTGTCAGACTTGGTTGATATATTGGTTGCTTTTGCTTAATTGCTCTCCCACTCTCATCTTTATTTTATTCTTTGTCATATTTCACCATAGGTAGGAAATGGGAGGGAAGGATATATCTGGATATGAAGATGATGTAAAGACAAGAACCTGTGAGGGCAGAGGGGCAGGACAAATTTGTCTCCTATTTTTCCCCATGGGGAATGGACCAGCTTCTTGGTGCTAGGTCTGCATTCATAGAGAGGGCTGCTTTTGTCCTGGGACTGTGTTGGGGAGTGGACCAGGGAGTAATTGGATAGCTGCAGGTTTGCTTTTTTGAACGATTGCCTCAAAGGTGCAGTCTTTGTGTGGAGGGGGCTGTGAAGGTGGGAGACCAAGAGGAGCAGAAGGCCACTGGGTCCTGTTTTATTCATAGCCACAGATGGGTGCCTGCCTGGAGAGCCAATTACTTTCTAGAAGCCTTCTTAATCACAGCTTTCTCTTGGCCAACTCACTAAAAGTGGCGTGGGGAGGCTTCCAAGTCATGAGTGAGTTACTCAAAACCAAGGCACAGAAAAGCATGAGAGGGCCTGTCCAAGGTCATACAAGAAGCTCGGGCAGAGAATCAAGGCTGCAATAAAGAAGTCGCTGATTTGCCAGTTCTGCTCAGAATCTTGGAGTCAGGTTTCCTTTCACATATGCTTTCTAACCCTATGCAATTCGAATCCTATATGCCCCCAGGAGAGAACTGACTATACCAGTCCAGTTATTTTGGGGGGTTCTTTCTACTCAGAGCCAACTCATAGACTCACAGAATTGGAAGGAAATTTCAAAGAGTGACTTACTCAGGGTCACACTCACAGTAAGCATCAGAGTCAGGTTTTGACTCCGGAGCCGCTGTACTGTGACTTCTGGGTATGGGATCCAGGACCTGGAACATCATAAGATAGAATTTTTGAAGCATCACATCAACAAATGGGATATCCAATTCAAGTCCTCTCTGAACAAGGATTCCATCTGCAATATTCACTAGAGCTGGACATCTGGTCCCTAGCTGATGAGCTTTAGCAAGCAAGAACCTGCTACTTTCTGGAACAACCTTTTCTACTTTAGGACGATGCTTAATGTTAATGAGGAGGTATCAAACCTACCCATCTCATTGCTTCTTCTACTCATAGCCTGAGATCAAGCAGAAGCAAGCCTAATCCCCCTTTTTTGACTAGTCCCTTAAATAGACACATTTCTTGTTTCTCCTTTTAAGTCTTCTTTAGTTTCTCTCTCTCTCTCTCTCCATATATATATATATATGTATATGTGTGTGTGTGTGTGTGTGTGTGTGTGTGTGTATCTATCTATCTATCTTTCTATCTATATCCCTCATTCCTTCACCAACCTGGTCATCCTCATCTGTTTGCATCTCAGATTGTCAATATCCTTCCTAAAATGGGGAGCCCCTAAACAAATACAGTCCTCTAGGTGTTATCTGTCTAGGACAGAATAAAACAGGACTATCATCTCCCTAATCTTGAACTTGCAGCCCACTAAAACTCTCATATCTTCTTTTCAGATAAACTGTTGTGTCTCCAATCTTATATTTCTAATTTTTTTAAAATGCAAAACATTAAGGATTTAAGTTTGGTCAGTGAAAAATGTCATTCATGTTTAAGAGATGCCTTAAGGCAGTTTAGCTTAGGTGGTAGAGAGGGTTCTAGGAAGCAAAAAGAATAAGTGAGCATTGGACACAGCAGCAGTCATGGAAGGTTTCAGGAGATTTGAACTTCCTTGCTCCAGTGGTTTACAAATAATGATGGCTTAATGGCTAGGACTCAGATGGGGGCCATGAGATCAATACCCAAGGACAGAATGACTCCTTCAAGGATTCACCTCAGCACTGGGACCATGATGGATACATGAACCACTAAGAAATAGATCTCAGAATAAGTCATAGAATCATAGTTGCAAGAGATCTCATTGACTATCTTGGGCAACCAAGATCTGACAAGTTGCCCTGTAGCCCATCCTCAAAGATCTCTAGAGATGAATGACTCCTTACCTTTAGAGGCAGCTCATTGCACTGTGGGGTAGTTCTTACTGCTAGGAAGTTTTTTTCCCATTAAAGTGAATGAAATCTGCCCCTGGGTACTCTTCATCTATTTTATACTCAGCCCTCTGAGGTCAAAGAGGAAAAAATCAAATCACTCTACCAGGCGAGAACCCATTAAATACCTGATGACAATTACCATTCATCATTGTGTAGCTCAGTGGTGACAAATTCAGATAGAATGGGACCCACTGTCTGCGGCTTACATATTTGACTTATCAATGTTTTTAAATGTAATTTTATCTATGGCTTATTGTGTTTTGATTTATTTTGTTAAATATTTGCCAATTACATTTTTAGCTGGTTCGGGCCACAATGACTTGAATATTCATTAGTTGTATGTTTGACATTTCTGAGGTAGGGGATTGAATGATAGATTTAGTGAGGAAGTCCTGGCTTCAAATCCCTAGCCTTAGAAACTTTCTATTTAGATGATACAAGTCATTTAACCTCCCCTTTCCTCCCCTTCTGCCTCCCCCTCCACTGGCTTCTGTCCTGTCCCTCCCCTCTTCCCTCGCCTTACCTTTTCCCCTCTCTTCCCTCCTCTTTGCTCCTCCTCCCATCCCCTCTTCCTTCTCCCTTCTCTCCTCCCCTCCTTTCTCCTTCCCCCTCTCCCTTTCCCTTTGCCCCCTCCCCTTTTCTTTTCTCCCTTCTCCTACTCTCTCTTCCCCTGCTTTGCCCTTCTCCTCCCCTGGTTCATGTATTGATCTACAGGTGCCATGGACCCAAAGTCATCATTCTGGTAACTGATCCCTGGATACTCTAGTTTATCCATGTCCTTAAATTGGGGTGCTCAGGACTGAACACAGTACCCCAGCTGGAGCTAGACTAGTGCAGAATACAAAGGGATCACCACATTCCTAGAAGTTAAGCCAGACTTAATGCTGTCAAAGCTTCCATTTGCAGCTACCACACCCCCTGGTGACTTGCATTGAGTATTTCCACTAAATTTGGCCCAGTCTCAGAGGGACTTCTTGAGAAAGCCTCTCAGAACATGAATCCACCTTTCCAGCTTCTTTCAAAAAAAATTATCTGGCCCTACCTAGAAAGGCAACTATGAAAATTCATCTTCCCTATGTGGGATTCACCAGTTCTGCTCAGGATCTTGGAGTCAGGTTTTCTTTCATATATGCTTTCTAATCCTATGCAATTCCAATCCCATATGCCTTCAGGAGAGAACAGAGGGACTGGCATAGTTATTTCTTGGGGTTCTAAACCTCTCTACTCAAGGGCTTAGAACCAAGAGAACATTGTACAAAGAAACAAGATTATTTGATGATCAACTGTGATGGAAGTGGCTCTTCTCAGTAATGAAATGATTCAAGACAATTCCATTCAATTTGGGAAGGAAAGTTCTATCTGTATCCACTTATGGAGACTCAATGTGGATCAAAACATAGTGTTTTCATCTACTCAAGGACTGAGAAAAATAATCCTAGCTTTTACTGCTACAAACCACTACAGGTATTAGGAGGCACAGTGAATAGAGAATTGAGCTTGGAGTCAGAAAGACTTATTTTCCTGAATTCAAATTTGACCTTAGAGACTTACTAGTTATGTGACTCTGGGCAGGTCATTTAACCCAGTTTACCTCAATTTCCTCTTCTGTAAAAGGAGAAGGAACTGACAAACTACTCCAGTATCTTTGCCAAGAAAACCCCAAATGGGATCATGAAGATTTGGATACGATTAAAATTACCAACCAGAGTTATAAGGACTATATTTACTACTACTGTACTCCCAGTGTTCTAAATAATGGCTTTTCCCCTAATTGGGTTTCCTTTTTTCTAAAGGGGAGAGTAGAAGATTTGATGACCTCTATGGTCCTTTCCAGCTCTGGATCTTTGAGGCTATGATTATAGGATGCAGGGAGGAGGTGGAGAAGGCCTAAGTGAAGGAGAGAAGAAGTAGCTGCCTTGGATGGTATGATTTTTCTGTGACTGATTACCTTAGTGGACTGGAGCAAGACGTGAAGGAGGACAGCAGAAACTCAATCCCCTGGGGGCTAGTTAATGTTGTTGCATTGCATCACCAGCTGGTGCTCCTCACCCCTCCCAGCTGTCTGACCAATACATATGAGCTCCTACTTTTTGCCTCATTTGATGCTACTTAATAAGCATCTGTAGAGAAATTATCTATGGCCTCTCTCTCCTTGTTTGACATGTTTTCTTGTGGGTGTTGAGCATGGTTGGAAAGACAAATTGTGCAGAGGAAAGGGGGTTCAATTTGGAGTGAGAATTGAATCTTACCTCTGTTACTCAAGGGATAGCTAGCTGGTGCAATGGTTAGAACACTGGGCTTGGGATCAGGAAGACTCATCTTCATGAGTTCAAATCCAGCCTCAGATATTTACAGCTTTCGTGATCCTGGGCAAGCCACTTAACTCAGTTTGCTTTACTTCCTCTTCTGTAAAAAGACCTGGAGAAGGAAATGGCAAAGTCCTCCAATAGCTTTGCCAAGAAAAACCTATGCTCTGGTCCATGGGGTCACAAAGAAGTGGACACATTAGTTATGTGACCCTGGACATGTCCCTTAACCCAGCTTCCCTTGTTACTTATCTGTAAAATGCCCTGGAGAAGGAAAGGATACACTCCAGTATCTACCCATCGACAGTATTGTCATGGTATGATCCATGTGGTGATGAAGAATCAGATACTTACTAAGCACATATATGCTCTTTCTTAATTCAGTTTCTAGAAATTCATTATATCATTAAAAATTCTATATCCTGGGTCATATGTTGAGTTGGACTCTCTCTTAACACACACACACACACACACACACACACAGATCTAGGATATAAGGTCTCTCAGGATATAGGATATAATTGTGATCCAGAGTATAGATTTTTCCCCTAATGATACAAAGCATTTTTGGAAACTGAATCATAAGACAAAATACATATATATATATATATATGTATATATATATACAGATTATTTCTCTATTGAGGGATCTCTTCTATACACATACATATTTGTGTGTATGTATATATATATGTATAAATATATACAAATATACATGTGTGAATACATACATATATATGCACAGATTCTTCACATACATAAATTCACACTTCATATCATATGTATATCATATATATTATAAATATGTACACACATCATATATGTATATTTGTATATGTTGGGCAGACCCCACAAACAAGGCATAAATTGGGTTCAGATTAGAACTGGAGGAAGAGATTGGCTGGGTTGCCTTTGAGAATTTATAGAGCCCTTTTAATGATTTCCCACCTTCTCCCTAATTTAAGAACCCTAGGATTCTTTTGGTGAATCTTCAGAGCTGGGATTCCCAGAAAGCCATGGTCTCTGAAGAATGATCACAGAGAAGGCCATGGAGAGCAGCATGATGGGGGTGAGCAGGCTTCCTCATTTTGCCAATTGAGAAATCCACAAGAACTTGACATAAAGGATGCCATTTGAGAAGTCAGGGGACTATACTGCCGCGTTGTGCTGGAAAAGACCTCATAGGCCATTGGATGTAACTTCTTCATTTTGTTGAGGAAACCCCATGGAAGTTAATGGGGTCTGTCCTGGATCACAATGATTGTGTCAGAAGTAGACTTTGTCCCAAAATCTGCTGACTCCAGACCTGTACTTCCTACTGTACCACACTGTCTCTGAAATGCATGCCTTGAAAAGATGGGCCATTGATGTGGTGGACTTGAAGCCAAATGGAGACAACGGACTGATGGAGTGCTTCCATGATGAGAGAAAGGAGCACTCCCCAGTGCACTGGATTGATTTTGTCTAAAGGGTTTATAGGGAGATGGAAAAAAAGTTACACAGGATGGGTGAGCATGGAAGGATTACAACTAGCACCATAGAATAGACAGCCTTCATTTTGGAGATTAGTAATCCATTAGCGCGAGAGATGCTTTAGAATAAACTGAGAAAAGAAAATGCAAAAGAAGACACTTTGTGCCTTCTATACTTCCTGACTTCTCCCAACATCTGCCATTTATATAAATTTTGAAAAGCATTTTGCAAACATTACCTCACTTGATCCTCACAGTTCTGAGAGCTAGATGCTATTATTATCCCCATTTTTTCAGTTGAGGAAACTGAGGCAGACAGTGACTAAAGCACTTGCTGAGGGTCTCACAACTAGTGTCTGAGGCTGGATTTGAATTCATATGTTCCTGTCTCCAGGTTCAATGTTCTGTGTAATATGGTACCACCTAGCTGCATAATAGAATGTAAGCTCCTAGAGGGCAGAGACCATCTTACTTTTGTGTTTTCTCCCTAATACAAGCAGAATGACATTATATATAAAGATTTAGCCTCCAAGTCAGGAAGACCTGGATTCAAGTCTCACCTCTGACACATACTAGTCATCTGACCCAAGTTCTTTGACTTCTCAGGCTTCTAGCCAACCCATTAAGATTATGAATTTCAGAGAAGGTGCAGATATATGTTGATGGAAGGAGTTTAATGACATTATAGGTCTAGTCTCTATCCCTCTATAGGCCCTATACTTAACATGGAGTCACAAAGGATACCTTCAATAAATGCTTGTTGTTGATTTATTATGTCAGTGGTAGCATATTTGAGAGTAGATAAAATATCCTGGAAAAACTTGGGATTTAGAATCAAAGGATTTTAGTTTAAATCCCAGCTGTGAACAAATGAGGGCCTCTGAACCTTAGTTTCCTGATCCATTAAATGGGCAGCTGTGGACAAATGAGGGCCTCTGAACCTTAGTTTCCTGATCCATTAAATGGGCAGCTGTGAACAAATGAGGGCCTCTGAACCTTGGTTTCCTGATCCATTAAATGGGCATCTTCATTCTTATATTGCCTTCATCATAGAGTAATATTGAGGAAGAGTATTTAAACTTTAAAGCACAATTTTAAAATGACTCAAATGATAATTATTAGAATCATTATAATGACTATGATAAATGTTAAAAATAATACATTTTTGTGCATCCACCCACTCCCGATATAAGACAGTATAACAAAATAGATAAAAAACCAACCTCTAACCCAGGAAAGCCTGAGTTCAAATCCCACCTGACATACACTGAATGTGTCACCTTGTACAAGTCCTGTCATCTCTAAAAACTCTAATCAATTCTCTTAGAAGCTATTGACGACTTTGTGTAGAGGAAACTGGGAATTTCCTCTAACAATATAATCCCAATTCTAGTTATTTATATGCAGAGAAAAATTCGTTCCCATTTTTTCCAGCTAAAGGTCAAGTTCTTCCCCTTGTAATGAGGAGTCCAGACAGCCGATACCCCTTCATTTCCCCCAGTGCCATGGTTTTTGAGGGCACCAAGCTGTGGTTAACCCCTGTGGTTCCCTCAGAGGTTCTTACCTGTGAATATTTCAACATGAAGATGCATTAATTAGCTCCTGAGAGCTTCCAGTTCTTTTCCCTGTTAAGTGATCTGAAGCTCAGAGGAAAGATTGACAAATTCCCCCCTGGGATGTAATGGCTGGAAACCTTCCAAGAGAATAGGTGGGGCTCACAGACAAGGGCCTCTTGTCCAGATTGGGCTACTCCCTAGCTAAAGACCATGTTTTTCTTACCTCCCTGACTTTGCTTATACACTTCCCCACTCTATCAAATGAAATCCTATTCTTCAAGGCCTAACTCAAATTTCACCTATGCTATAAGGTCCCTATAGAGCAAGTAGGTGGTGCAGTGGATAGAGCACTGGGTCGGAAATCAAGGAGACCTGAATTCAAATCTGGCCTCAGACACTTAGTATCTGTGTGACCCTGGGTAAATCACTTACCCAGGCAATTTCCTCATCTGTACAATGAGCCAAAGAAGGAAATTGCAAACCACTCCAGTATCTGTGCCAGGAAAACTCCAAATCAGATCACAAAGAGTCAGACATGAATGAAAATGACAGAACAAAAAGAAAAATAAGATCCCTATTGGTATTCTCTCCCTCTATTGAAAATAGGCTCTTTGAAGGCAGGGACAATCTAGTTTGCTTGCATTTGCATGCCCAACACTTATAATGTGTTAGTATTAGGAGTCACTTAATACATGTTTATTCTATCTATCTACCCCTACATCCATCTATTCATCCATCCTGCCATATGCATTTAAATATCTACCTAGCAAAGAATTCTCTTGAAAACACACTTCTATCTACATAGTAATAATAAAACTAGCCTATGTTTTCTAGGGACCATCATGGTCCAGAGAGAATAAGTAGATCCCTGCCCATTGGGGTTCTCTTCTTGTATGGCAATGATGCTATTGTTAGAATATAGTATGTATTCTGCTCCCTCATTAGACTGTACTGGAGGCTCCTTTAGAGTAGGGATTATCTTTCCCTTTATTGTATCTCTAACATTTAGCATAGTGCCTGGCACATAGTAGGAGCTTAATGAACGTTTATTGACTTGGCTTAGAATCAGAACCAGTGGTCTATCCTGAGCCCCACAGAAAAGACTGGATATAGATTTGGGAGATCGGAGAAGTGGGGGCAGCATCCTATAAAATGGTCCTTAGATATGAACATCGAATTTAGAGCTGAGAGGCCTTAAGTTTGAGTGCTGGCTGTGCCATCACTTTTGTGATCTTGACCAAGTCACTGTGCCTCTAAAGTTGGAACTGTCCACAATCATGTAGTTAGCAAATGTCTGAGAAACTGACTTTAGTTTCGTCCTTTATGGAATGAGATGATTGGACTAGATCAGGACTTCCCAATCTTTTTTTTTCAGTAGCAGGATCTTTTGTCTTTTCAGTAAATCATTTTATATCCTGTATTCCATGTGAAAGGAAATATATTCTAATTTTCCATATATATAATCTACAGATTAATTCTATAGGATAATAATTATTTTATCAAATGTTTTTTTATTTTTTAATAAGTTTCTGTTTGTGAAGGGAGGGACTATACCTAATCACTGAGAACAGAGAATGTTCCAAGGTTTCTCTCTCCCAGCCCCAAATCTCCATGTTCTAAGGCCCTTCCCAGCTCTGACTTTCTCTGTTCTCAGCCCTTCTCACCTCAAACATTCTATGCTTTAAGATCCCTTCTAACTCTAGAATTCTGGTTTAAGATATAAAAATCTCCCTCTTACTTCTGATATTCTATTGTGCTTCCCTTCCTTAGATGCTTAGCCCAATGTGAGAATCCCCCTAGTGCCCAGGGAGAGACCTGAATTGAAATGAAGGCTGCCTTTTTCCAGATCCCTTCCCTGATCCCCTTCCTTCCTTTCTTCCCAAGACAAACCAAAGTCAGAATAATTTAACTCCTCCACTCCCTTCTCTTCTTACCTTTCTGGCTTTGGGGTTTCTCTTGGGTACGTTTTCATAGATTCAAAGGACTTCAATTCTCTCTGTCCACTTGCTGGATTTGGGGAGGAGGTGAGATCAAAACTGTACTTGTTCATAGGCAGAGCCCCTCCCTTAGGACCTTCCTTGGCCACATGGGCAGAAGCTGGGCAGTCCCATGTGTGGTTGAATGTGTGG